>CAWUFW010002629.1:1800000-2123104 GCA_963921515.1 Calotriton arnoldi
ATGGAAAATTGCATGGGGAAAACACGTTTTGGGACCCCCCCCCTTTTTTCTCGGCCCCCGCTTGCCGAATCACCCCGATAGGAGCAGACCGGAGCGCCCCACAAGTTTTGAAAATTTCGCGACGATTCGTCAACCGGCGCCAAAGTTATTGGAAATAGAATGTTGCGAATTTCCTATGGAAAATAGGTCCTAACTCGACCGCCAGTAGATATATATATTATTTTTTCACTGAAAAAAACCACAGGTTTCAGGGACGTTATAGTTAGGCTGACATTTCACTCGTAAAAAACCAGAGAAATTCAGCCGTTACAGTTAGTTGAGCTAACTATAACTCACGCACCCGCAAGCACTACTGATGACGTCACTCATGACATGGTCCTTGACATCACTGATGACATCTCAAATGACATCACTGATGTTAGCAATCCTAACCAAATCACTGCCTGGCCCCCGCGCCCAGCCCGCAACGACCATCGCCAAGCTCGCCGCACCCCACGCCATCGCCTCCACGAACTACATCCTGCTCGGGGACCTGAACTTCCACCTTGAAAACAGCCAGGACCCCGACTCCGCCACACTCCTCGAGAACCTCGCCAACCTAGGACTGAAACAGCTAGTCAACACTCCCACCCACAGAGCGGGCCACACCCTTGACCCCATCTTCTCAGGAGGATCTAACATCCGTTTCAGCCACACCTCCCAGCACCCCTGGACGGACCACCGCTGTGTCCATTTCACCTTCAACGCCACCACCGCACCCAAGACCGCCTCACGCCCACCGCGTCGGAACTGGAGCAAGGTCACCGAGGAGCACCTGAACTCCGCCCTCCTCCAAGACCCCCCCCCCCACACCCCCCACCCTCCCACCCCCAAGGCCACGACCGACACCAACTCCGCAGCCAGGGAATTCCACCACTGGGTCTCCTGCTGCGCCGACAAGTTGGCACCTCTCCGCCGCACCGCCAACCAACGCCCGTTGAGGGCAGCCTGGTTCACCACCGAACTCCAAGAAGCCAGACGCTCCTGCAGACGTTTGGAGAAAACCTGGAAGAACCAGAAGACCACGGAAGCATGGAACAACCACAAGAGCGCCCTTAAGGACTACCACCAGCGTATTAGGGACACCAAAAGGACCTTCATCAGAGACAAAGTCAAGACCAACGCATTCAACGCCAAAGAACTGTTCAACGTCATTCAGCAGTTCGCAAAACCCACCTGCGAAGCCACGGACATCACACACTCCCAGGAACTCTGCGACAAACTTAGCTCCTACTTCCACCTGAAGATCAAGGCCCTCTACGACAACTTCAGCGAGCCAGCAGAAGACAGCACCACGCCTCCCACCGCCGAGAAGCCGACCATCACCTCCTGGGCCCCCGCCTCCGTCGAGCTCATCTCCTCAACCATGAAGAAGACACACTCAGGAGCCCCTACTGACCCCTGCCCCCCTCACATCTTCCACAGGGCCGCTGCAGCCATCACACCCGAACTAGGACAAACAATCAACTCCTCCCTCTTATCTGGCATCTGCCCAGACGACTGGAAGCGTACAGAGGTGAAACCCCTCCTCAAGAAACCAACGGCCGACCCAACCGACCTGAAGAACTACCGGCCCATCTCTCTCCTCCCCTTCGCAGCCAAAGTCACCGAAAGACTCGTGAACGCCCAGCTGACCACCTTCATCGAAGAAAACTGCATCCTAGACCCTTCCCAGTCTGGCTTCCGCAGCAACCACAGCACCGAGACCGCCCTCCGCGCAGCAAACAACATCCGCATGCTGCTAGACCAGGGACACACCGCGGCCCTCATCCTCCTAGACCTCTCCGCAGCCTTCGACACCGTCCCACATCGCACGCTAGCCGCTAGACTCCACAACGCAGGAATACAGGGATCCGCCCTCAACTGGATCCGATCCTTCCTCTCCGGCAGATCCCAGAGGATCAGACCCCCCCCCCCTTCCTCTCCAACCCCACTGACATCTGCAGAGTACCCCAAGGATCTTCACTAAGCCCGACGCTCTTCAACATCTACATGGCCCCCATCGCCGCCATCATCAGACAGCACGGGCTTAGCATCGTATCCTACGCCGACGACACTCAACTCATACTCTCTCTCACCAAGAACCCAGAAATCACCAGACTCAGCTTCCAGGAAGGGATGAGAAACGAAGCAGCCTGGATGAAGGACAGCTGTCTGAAGCTCAACTCAGAGAAGACCGAGGTCCTCATCCTCGGGCCCTGCACCTCCGCCAACACCTGGTGGCCCTCTGCCCTCGGGAGCCCACCCACCCCGACTGACCACGCCCGGAACCTCGGCATCATCCTCGAATCCTCCCTCTCCATGGACCGCCAGACCAACGCCGTCGCCTCCACCACCTTCAACTACCTCCGCATCCTCCGGAAGACTTTCAAATGGATCCCCCCCCCCCCCGACTGCAGAAAGACAGTCACCCACGCACTCATTACCAGCAGACTGGACTACAGCAACGCCCTCTACGCCAGAATCAACAAAACCCTTCTACGCAAGCTCCAAACCATCCAGAACGCCGCAGCCAGGCTCGTCCTCGGGACACCGCGCCAAGAAACATATGACCCATCACCTTCGAAGCCTCCACTGGCTCCCCATCGATAAGAGGGTCACTTTCAAGCTCCTCACCCACGCCTACAAATCCCTCAACAACATCGGACCCAAATACCTCAACGACCGAGTATGTCTCCACATTCCCAAGAGAAACCTCAGCTCCGCCGACCTCGCCCTGACAGAGGTCCCCCACATCCGCAGAAGCAGAGCCGGCGGAAGAGCCTTCTCCTACATCGCAGCGAAAGCCTGGAATGAACTCCCGATCAGCATCAGACGCTCCCCAACCCTCCATGCGTTCAGGAAGGACCTCAAGACCTGGCTCTTCGACTGACCCGGAGCTGTTTCTCTCTCTCGCTCTCCCCCCCCCCCCAGCGCCTTGAGACCCTCACGGGTGAGTAGCGCACTCTACAAGTCACTGATTGATTGATTACTGTTGTAAGTCTCACCAAGTTTGTGAGGTATGCATTTGTGTGTCTGTGCTTTTACCTAGTGACATGTTACATAAAAATAAACAAATACTTGAATACCCGTGTTTCAAACAGCATACTCTGTAAATTTGTGTACAAGAAAGTGTTTGTATTTCTTTCTCCTCATAATATAGGGCTCATGGGTATTCAATAGTATATTTGAGGGGCTCTATAACACCTATATACATAAGACATGTCTGCCTGTGCAACCGAATGACAGCAGAACCAAGATTTGACCACCTATAGGAGAAGCTACCCACTTTTCAAGCTACCATCTTCAGATGCATAACATGTGAGAATACATGTACAAGTAGACATACCTCAGTCACGAGAGCACACAGACCTTTAAACTTGACAGCTTGCACTTCCCATTTGAGTGCAGAAAGAGGCAAGTGAAGTGCAGAAAGAGGCAAGTGAAGTGCAGAAAGAGGCAAGAGAGTTGCAGAAAGGGGCAAGAGAGTTGCAGAAAGGGGCAAGAGAGTTGCAGAAAGGGGCAAGAGAGTTGCAGAAAGGGGCAAGAGAGTTGCAGAAAGAGGCAAGAGAGTTGCAGAAAGAAGGAACAGGTGTGCAGAAAGAGGGAAGAGGGGTTCAGTAAGAGGCAGGAGAGGTGCAGAAAGAGGCAGGAGAGGTGCAGAAAGAGGCAGGAGAGGTGCAGAAAGAGGCAGGAGAGGTGCAGAAAGAGGCAGGAGAGGTGCAGAAAGAGGCAAGAGAGGTGCAGAAAGAGGCAAGAGAGGCGCAGAAAGAGGCAAGAGAGGCGCAGAAAGAGGCAAGAGAGGCGCAGAAAGAAGCAAGAGAAATGCAGAAAGAGGCACAGAAAGAAGCAAGAGTGGTTTGCGCACCATTATAGTACCAATTTAACACCCACATTTAGCAATAAGTAACAGGTGACCATTCCAGCTTTGCAAGGGGCCTTCCACCACGCTGTAACACTTGTCGCTGCATTTTCTGGTAACGTTTGAGCCGTTTGAGCTAGAAACAAGTTTTTTTTTGTTCAAATCTGCAAATTATGGAGCAGATGATGGATTATTTGGCAAATGCGGAAAATGTATAATTATGCAAAAATCGGTGCAGCCAAACAGTCGCATAATTCAAGTGGCCCTGCTCATTCCTCTGACTTGGTCCAAAAGTGCTCCTCAGTGGTTCCTTCTTTTTTCTTTTGCCTCGAGTTTATAGTTTAGCTTCTATGGAAAAGAGGAAGACTAAACCTGAAGTTACCACTCCACAACACAGATTACCATACCACATAATTACTCTCCATTACACATAATCCCACTCTACATAATTCCTATACACTAAATACCACATACTTTCTATCCACATAATTTCACGGCACAATATACCACATAATTCCACTACACACAACGTACATCCACTCCACTCCCAAAAACATTGGTAAAAAACTTACACATTGATAACGACAATAGCTTTAACTCTCGCAAATGCGAGACCTATTACACTGCAAATGGTTCTTTAACTATTAGTGGCATTGGCAGAGTGGAGGAGAAAGGGGGCTGGGCCTCCCACCAGCGCTCAGGAATTCAGCTGTGTAGGACTTACAGGAGGTACCAGGAGGGCTTCTTGGCCCCCAAAGTCGCTCAGGAGTAAAGTGGACTTCATCCCCCAACCAGTAGTGTGCCAGGAGGCGCGTTTGCTGAGTGGTGGAGAAAGGGGGGCGTGGCCTCCGCAGACCTCTTAGCAATCCCACTGTGTGGGACTTACTGGAGGCAACAGGAGGGGTAGTTGGCCCCCCCAAGGACATCATTGGGGTCCAACTACCCCTCCTATTACCTCCAGTAAGTCCCACACAGCTGGATTGCTACATTCTCATAGCAGGCTACGCCCCCTTTGCCCACCACTCTGCAAACACGCTACTGGATGGGGATTGAAGTGCCCTTCGCTGCTGGGGGTCCTTAGGGGCCAACTAGCCTACCTGTTACCTCCAGTAAGCCCAACACAGTGGGATTGATGAGAGGTGGACACAGGCCATGCCCCCTTTCTCCACCACTCTGCAAACGCGCCTCCTGGCGCGCTCTTGGTAGGGGGAAGAAGTCCCCTTGCCTCCGGAGGATCCCTGGGGGCCAACTAGTCCCCCCATTACCTCTAGTAAGCCCCACACAGCTGGATTGCTGAGAGTGGTCATATGCCATGCCCCCTTTTTACACCACTCTGCAAACACATCTCCTGGCGTACTGCTGCTTGGGGGATGAAGTCCACTTTAGTCCTGAAGTCCTCAGGACACAAGGGGACCTCATTGCCCCACCAGCAGTGTGCCAAGAGGCGCGTTTGCAGTGCTGTAAAAAGGGGCGTGGCCTCGGACCACCTCTCAGCAATCCCACTGTGTGGGGCTTACTGGAGGTACCTGGTGGGCTAGTTGGCCCCTAAGGACCTTTTGTATCGAAGGGGACTTAATCCACCAACCCAGAGCGCGCCAGGAGGCACGTTTGCAGAGTTGTGCAGAGATTGCTGGTTTCTTTTTTTGGGAAGGGGGGCTGTGTGCCCCCCCTTCCCTTGACCCTTTTGGGTCCCGGGGATCTCATCCCCCGGGGCCATTTTTTTATGAAAAGGGAGGGGGCGCATGGCCCTCCTCCTGAGGCCGATTACGGCCCGGGGACCCCATCCCCCGGGGCTAGGCCTTACCTTATTTTTTTAAAGGGGAGGGGGGCCATGCGGCCCCCCTTCCATGGGCCAGTTTTGCCCCGGAGACCCCATCCCTTAGGGCCTGCCCTGCCTTTAAAAAAAAAAAAAAAAAAGGGGGAGGCAGTTTTCCTGCTCTCGCTTCCATGAAGCGAAGCAGTGTTTGCTATAGCATGGCGGGAGCAGTGCTCCCGCCATGCCATAGCAAACTGCAATGTCTCGAGGGTGGGCACCCTGGGATATTGCTGGAGCTGGCCCTGGTTGGGGGGGGGGTGGTCCCCAGGGCCATGGAGGGCTCCTGGAGTGAGGCCCCACGGCCCCCCTCCCATCATGTTTAAAGCCCCGGAGAGGTGGTGGTCCCAGGGCTGGAGGTCGGCAACGATCCCCGCATTTAAAAAAAAAAAATGTTAAAGGTAGCCCCAGGGAGGTGGCAGTCCCTGGGGCTTGGGGGGCCCGCAAGGCCCCCACCCATAAATAACTAAAGCCCCAGGGAGGTGGCGGTCCCCTGTGGGCAGCGTGGGAGGGCCAGGAGCCCCCCCACACGCATTTCTTTAAGAATAAAGCCCCGGGGAGGTGGCGGTCCCCAGGGCTGCGGGGGCCCCACGGGCCCCAGCATCTTAATTAAGCATTGCCCCTGGGACCCGGCCCACCCGGAGGCTTCAAGCAAACGAAGCGCGGGAGACCGCGCTTTTTTGTAAAATTTGGCAGGATTCGCAGACCCTACGCGAATCCGGACTATTTTTTAATGCTTTCTTTGGGCCTCGGGGTCCCTGTGGGACCCTCTGAGCAGGCCTAGGGGGACAGGGTGTTTCTTCACATTTTTTTCAAAAACTAATGAACGGATTTACACCATTTAACAAAGAGTGTGCACTCTGAACCAAGAGCTACCTTTCTGCCATATTTGGTGTAATTCCATTCAGCAGTTCGGGCTGTAGCTGCATCAGTTTCCTATGGAAATTAACATGAAGAAAACGCGTTTTGGGACCCCGTCCCTTTTTTCTCGGCCCCCACTTGATGAATCAGCCCGAAACTTTCAAGACAGGAGCTGACCTGAGCGGGCCATTAGTTTTGAAAATTTCGCGAAGATTCGTCAAACAGTGCCAAAGATATTGGCATAAGAAAATACGCTTTTTGAATAGAAACAAGATACTAACTATAACTACCTACTGGCAACCGCCAGTAGGCAATATATATATTTCAATTAAGTCCACAGATTTTGTTTTTGTACTTAAAGTGCATTCTCCTGTCGGGCAGGTGCCACACTCGGCGGTATACAATCCTCCTATCAAACATTATTGGTGATTAATGTTTCCAATTAAAGAAGAGTATGTGCACTGTCATGATCTTTAAGAATGTATTCCGCAATAGCAATACCTAAATTCTCAATTTAATTTTCTCACTCTTACTAAAGCCCTTCAAAAGTACTGCTTTTGCATCATTTTAAAGCATGGTAATATTTTCAAAAACAATTAACATTTTCAATACTCTGAACTGTGGTCCTAAGACCTTGGAAATCATTTCCATAACTTTAGTCTATTAACGCATTTGCATACCCAGTATATATCATTTTCTTTCACATCTATTTTGTCAAATTTTAGCAGTAATTTGTCTTGATGGGCACCTACAGAATTCAAAGTCAGTCCTAGGGCTACTGAATAGTGATCATTTGAAAGCGCATATTTTAATAAGTGACCTCAGGTATGGGCTCACTCAGCTCCCCCATGTGTAGCTCAGAGCTCTAAAGGAGGACTCTGCATTTGAATCTCTCATTAGAATGCTGATCTTGTAGACATCCTCCGGTGCATAAAGGAGGGTGTACGTTTAAGAACAATGTCTGACATGTAATAAGATCCTGTACCTCTTCCTTTACTCTTTGCGAGATATAAACTTCTTTTAAAATATGTTATGGATCTGTTAAAGCTTTGTCAGTAAACACAAGTAAACATAAATACGCAAACGATTACAATTACTAAATAAAATGCAAGGTGTTCAGAGTAAAAAATGCGACACCTTTCCAGTCAAAAGTGGTAAGTGTGCCAAAGGACAGAGGCCATGTTACAGGTTTGGCGTAGTGCCCTTTTTGCACTATGTGCACATTCATAGGATGCACCAGATTATCAAAAGGAACAATGGCATCAATAATCAGTGCTAGAGACGTTGTCACATAACACGGAAAATGCAAGATGTTATTCATGTACATCTTTGTATCCTGTACACCCTGACCATTGTCTGGGAGGAGGCAGTCACAGAACGCACCCAGTCTTATGATCACCTCAAGCAGAGTTGGACTGGTGCACAAGGAAATCTGGCAGTCAGGGTCGGACTGGCCATAGCGGCAGTGCTTAATTCGTAACAAAATATGTGCGGGGGCTCTTGTCAGGCGGCCACTGTAGCTAGCACAACACATTGCCCCTGCCATGTTGCCAAATGATAGTAACACCACAACTACTAACCATCACTCTCCTATAAATGTGACAATTCGGACTATTCCTGGCCCCCAAAGCTATATGAATGGCTCCGGCGGCAGGAAATAGTCATTTTTAATGTATATTTAAATAATAATTAACTGTTGTTGTGGTAACCTCTACATTAGCCAGACAGCGCCACCTTGTGGCACGCTGTTACAAGTACCGGTGTTGACAATTAAGTGCCGGTGCTGAGCACCGGAAACCACCGGCTCAAATTAAGCACTGCATAGCGGACACCGGGTGTTTCCCCAGTGGGCCGCCAGGATAGGGGCTGGTGTTGGGCCCCAGGGGGGGGCGTTTTTGTTACCGAGGGCCATCAATATCGGCCCCCAGTAACAAAATCGGCTGCAATGGGCCCTAGCAAACAGCTCAGCTGCACCCCTCCCCCACCCCCCAAAGAGTGGTCTGACAGGCCAGTGTATGGGCTAGTTTTTTTTTTTTTTTAGCTGTTTGTGGGTCTATTTTAAAGACTGATGGGCCGGGTTTTACTGTAAATTTCTCTGATATCACCACAAACATTGCCTGAAGCAAGCACAAATGTATGCAGCGTACCATACCTTACAAAACACCTATACCACGTGTCTTTACAAGTTCAAAACTGCCTTGATTTGCAAACGTGAGCCCCTTTTTTAGCTATCGGATTCGTCAATGAGGGGGCCACTTTTAATTTAGTACCTGGGCCTATTTTCCGTCCAAGTCTGACCCGGACCTCAAGGGCCCACTTGGTAGCTGGGGTGCAGGGTGACATGGACAAATCAGCACCTGCCCTAAGGTCAGTGTCTCTACAGGTGCACCCAGGCTCTTCCTCTGGAGACTCCATGTTGCCCTCCATACCTGCTGTGTAACTGCATATCCACTCACCCAACTATGTCTAAAATATGGTGCACGGAACAATGTGTTTAATCATTTCATTTAATTTCAATATATCCCCATGCCATGTGAATGACTACTTTACATCTGCGGGCACTAACATTGTGCTGCACAGTGGGAATTTCAGAAGGTGCCAAACAAAGGTCTGCCGCTGCCTCTGTAAAACCAAAATGCCCAGGGAGCTTCAAACAAAAATCAGATGCCTGATGCGTTGTCTGGGCAGTTTGAAAAGACATCCGCAGGGGCCATATTTCCAAACATCTGCACAAGTATAGAAACAAAGAGCAAATACATTTGCCTCAATATTACTGGTAGTCATACTGAATGGAGCAAATCAATTTTGTCAATTTTGAAGAATTTCTGCAGCAGCAGCAAAAAAAAAAAAAAAAAAAAAACTGAAAAAAATGTTAACATATTCAATTATGAAAAACAAAGCAATCATAACACATGAATAACCTTTACAAAAAGAGCAACAGGATTTTGCCTCATGTGCGGTGCTATGTTTTATATTTGAAAGATGGAGAAACTACATTCTCTCACTTTTTTTTTTTTTTTTAAATTAAAGGCGGATTATTCCATTTTTGCCCTGGTGTAAATACCGTTTGCTCCAATCAGTTAGTAAGCGGCGGAAATAGTGTAAATGAATTTGTAAAATGAATTTGTCCTGAAAGTTGTAACTAACTTACATTTAGGCTTCAAGGGAATACAGGCAACATAATAATGTGCTTTTTTCATAGGGTCACAAACTTCACTATGAACAATATGTAAATACAGCTTTACGCTACGCCAAAACCCATTTCTAACGTGGAACTAGTCTAGGACGACCCCTCTTAACGTTTTACTGCAAGCTGTTCTAACACGGCGAGTAGTTTCCCGCTGCCAGCCCTTCGGCATGCATGCAAGCTTTGAAGCAGGTTGGCACTTAACGTTACCCTTCAGCACTCAGGTGCCTGAAAGGAAACAGAAGACGCCAGACCATGTCTGTCCTTCACAATGAGCGCATTCCTTTGCTTAATGTTGCTCTCTTTAAGACAGCTTATTAAAACAACAAAAAAGCTACAAAGTGCATTTTATTATTTTACCCCATTTGGCTTAGATGGAGGCTTTGAAATGTAATCTTTCTGCTCAAAATAATGGACTTCAAAGTTTCGGCTTCTCAGAAACCCCACATCCACAAAGTAATCCGGACAGTTTTCAAAGTTCTACTATGAGCTGCGGGTTTTTTCTCCTAGGGGGAAACAATGACCTGGAAATTAGGGAACTAAGTGGGGGGAGACTATGAAAAGAAACAACCACCATGCACATTTTTTTACAGCAAATTACAAACAAAATTCTGGAACAAAAATCCTGCCTACAGGAACAGAGACCGTGTTTGAGTGTAATCCCCTAGGTTATTAGATTTATTAAATTCCTCGTCCTAATTGCAATTCATAGCTTTTTTTCTCGTGCTAGCATATTACTCAGGAACTGGCAAGAGCCAGTCGGCTTCTCCCACTGATTAACGTCATGGTAACACAGTGGCAGGCCTCCAAAACTGCTTTCTGTAGAGGAAGCTGCTTTTTGTGGCTGCAAATGATCTTGAATAATAGCCTTTTTATGTGCATCGGGCCGTTTCCTCTAGTGGAAAGGAGTCTCCCAAGTAAGTCCCCAGAGCACGGAGAGCCTTGAGTCCGTTCACATACTCCTGTTTATAGAGGCAGCGACTTTACTGGTAAGATGGCGTGGGAGAACAGCAGTACTTAATACAAAAATGCCATCCTTCCTTGAAAGGCGCAATCCAGCTACATGAGCTGCTCATTTGACCACATCATAAGAAAAGGCCATACGATAACAACAAGCATGTTGTCTATCATTCCCTCTATAAAAGGGTGACAAGCACGTCATAGTTGTATGCACAACAAGCTACAGTTATGATATAGATATATATATATATATATATATATATATACACATATACACACACACACAAATTAACAGAAAAAAAGCTTTGAAAAACTAAGTTACGATTAATGTTCCTCATAAAAGATACAAAAGCACAGAAATTCGATGAAAAACAGTTTACATGAGATTATGAAGATCATTTTCAAATGGCAAGGTCCTGCAGTTGTCAAGTTATGATTAACCATTACCCATCCCAGTGCACTACTCATGACCAAACACGTGTCTAAGATGATATTGAAAATAACACCATGTTGGACTGAAAAAGTCCTCTGTATGGTTACAGACATGAACCCCTGCCCGGAGTGCTCAACTGTACTGATGTCTGGATCCCTAATGCTGACTTTTGTTGTCCTAGGCAAACACGGATCATGCATGTGCGCCATGACATAGGCCTATCTCACTGACTGCGGTCTTGCTGGATCAGGAGGGACGCCCGAAGCGCTAGCTACCCTCATGGTGGTGGAAGGCTACTGCCTTCAACCGGAGTTAAGCAGCACAAGCTCAGTGGTAGCAGCATACCGTGTAGAGATCAGTAGGAGTGAACAGGTCCTTTTTACCTGTGTCAATGGAGTGAGTCCTACAGGTTCACTCATTCAAAGTTCCACTGCTGTGTGCTTAACCCACCCGTGGCCTACATCGGTTTGGTGTGTAGTGCACGTGTGATGTGCATGTGTTGAGTATATGTGTGTGTGCGAGTCGTACAATACAGGGATAAGGCAGTACTATGCAGTGCATGTATGTTACAAGCATGTGCTAGGTGTATTTGTGCTTCTGAGGGGCTCAAAACATGAAGGATTTGATGCTGTGCAGTGCTTGTATGCAGTATACACGTGCTGGGTGCATGTGTGCCTGTGGATGGTACTGTACATGGCTGGCTGTGGGTTCCATTTTGGGAAACCAAGGGCTGCATGATGAAAGTGGAAGAGGAATAACCCGGAGGCAGATTTGTGTATTGCTGTATTCCTGTAAGCTGGGAGGACACACTGAAGAAAGGAGAGCCAGGATCCACCAGTACACTTCAATGGGCCTTGTTTGATTCAGAGAGAGGAACAAAGGAAGGGGTCTTGGCACATCTCAGGAAGGAGATGGGGCTGATAAGAGAATCCAAGAGTAGGGCCATGGACTAACCTTTTGGAACACACATCGCTGTGGCTGATATCTAGGTGAGAACTCTAGTCACTCCCATGGTCTGTGTTGTGGGGCTATCAGCTTTGGAGTCTCTCTGCTGTGACATTCTGGAGGAAGAGATGGCAGAGGAGTGGGCACTTCAAAAGGAAGCAAACCCCCAAACTGCAAATGCTACGTAAAATTTTGGACCTCCTCCCCCAAGATACTAAAAGAACTATTGTGCAGGCTCTTGTTACATCTCGCCTTGATTATTGCAATATACTGTATCTATGGGTGACTGCAAAAAACCTGAACATCTTGCAGAAGGTCCAAAATGCCGCAGCCCGGCTCATCTTGAATATCCCGAGGAGGGCCTCGGTGGGGGAAGCTTTGACAAAACTGCATTGGCTCCCAATTCAGGCCAGAGTCACCTTTAAGGCCTTATGCTTTAGTCATAGGATCTTTAGGCAAAGGGGGCCGCGTTTTTTGCACCCCTCCTGACAGTCTACCTGCCCGTCCGGGATTTGAGATCACTCGGCTGTGCTAGAATGACTGTCCCCAGGGTGCGGAAGGCTCGGGCCGGCGGGAGATCTTTTGGTTTCCTGGCAGCCAAGGCATGGAATGAGCTCCCTGGTGATCTGAGAACTTCTGAGTCAGAGTCTCTGTTCCGCAAGAAATTGAAAACCTGGCTCTTCCGTCACCCTTTGGGAGGTCCGAAGTAACTCTGCGTCTTCTCTGTTTGGAGGTTGCGTAGGAAGTTGGTTAGCGTGGGAGGGCTTGCTGGGTCTCACTGATGTCCTAGCGCGGGGACACTCAGTTTGGAGTAACCATAGCGCTTTACAAGCTTCCTAAGAATAATAATAAATACTTAGACTCTAAATCACATTTGGTGTTTGGAAATGGACAATAAGAAGGGGAGCTTGAGACCCCAAAAATCGCCAACTGTCAAGCGGCCAGTCGGGCTGTTTGAGAAGAAACACAAATAAAGCACAGCTCTAACAAATCCTCAAAAATAAATCAAGTTAGGAACATAGGGCCTGATTAGGAGTTTGGCAGATGGGATACCCAATCACAAACGTGACGGATATCCTGTCCGCCATATTACAAGCTCCAGAGGATATAATGGCATTGTAATTTCACAGACGGGATATCCGTCACATTTGTGATGGAGTAACCCTGTCCGCCAAACTCTTAATCAGGGCCTTAGTCTTCAGGGAAGTGTTTAACCACGAAATTTGACTGGGATAGAAGATAGACTGACTTCTAGATCATGCTTACTGATAAGGGCTTTACAATGGGTCAATGGCCCACCTGAACTGTGTTTTGGCCAATTATTCCCAAGCTAGTCCACACCAACTCCTGTCCTGGTCACTGAATAAATGTCCAAACTGAACAAGAAAATATGCCAAGAACGTAAGTATCCTATGGAAATACAAAAAGGTGCCCAGACGTGCTATACCATAGACAAAAGACAACGCATATAAAATATTATTCAAACAAATAACTTGCAATGCAGGCATTGGAATAATGGATCAGGTTGCCTTTGTTTTGCTTATCGAGAATACAACATTCTGAGGAGAAAAAGGAGAAAAGTGATTGTACCTCCAAATGTTTGGGGTCTAGAGCAGTTATGATGAAAGGTGGTGTCATGTCCCCTTTGTGTTTGGGAGTCCCTCATGCTCAGTCACATTTCACTTCCAACCAATAACCACATTTTCCTTTGACTTACAAAATGTTATTTGAACAACCACAGGAATGATAAAAAAATAAATAAACAAAAGAAAACCCATCCACTTCCACCATAACCCCCAAGGATCTCTCCTTTTTAGGTCTGACCCAGAGACGGGTTTATCTACCTTGCAAGCCTCAAGTAGGAAAAATAATTAATAATAAAAATACAAACATAAACATTCATGCATTAGCCATGCACAATCATCTTTTATATTTTGTTTCTGCCCACCAAAGCACACAGCATGAGGCAATGGCGTCAGCCCTTCAGCCATAGGCTCTCTTGTACTGCAAGTGACGGCATTTTTCATGACGTCTGTACAACCATCTAAAAAAAAAAAACGTGCACCTCAGTGCCCTGGCAGGTGGGCCATTGCTCTAGTTTGCCAATACTTTTTTCTTACTATTCTTCAGCCAGTTTATTTTTAAAGTCTAGGTACAAAACAAGGATAACCCAATACACCCACAGGACTTGCAAAAACATAAAACAATATATATAGAAAATGATGCAGGACTTATTTTAAGTCACAGTAATCATCCATGTATGCAGGATCTGAATTTTACTTATTCACTTCTTCACTTCATATTACCATACTCCTGCAGCCTCTCGCATCTGGGATGCATTCTAGATGCGAGCGGGTGAAGAGAATTGAGCAGCACGGAGGCATCCTGCTACCCAACAAAGACTGCGACTTACACGCGCCAATGGAGGTTGTTAGAGTTATGTTATGCGGTTTTGTAGAGTGCTCAGCTGCCCCAGCAAAGGGGCGTCCCGGCGCTGATAGCAGAAAACTGCACAGCCTCTAACAAGGAAGAGGCCTACAACGGAGGTAAGAGGAACGTTTTGATTGCTTTACGAAATGCTGAATAATTCAAGCTGCGGATGGAAATAGGGAGCGCGTTCCAAAGTTTGGATGCCAGAGTACGGAAGGAACGCCCTCCGGCGCGAACCCTCCTCACCCGAGGGATAACCACCATATCCTGCCCCGTCGACCGAAGTTAGCGGGAGGGGTTGTATGGTGCAAGCAGATTGGCCAGAATACCTGGGGATGAGGAGTTCAAGATTTTAAACGAAATACAAAGGGACTTGAACTCTATACGTTTGGCCACAGGCAGCCAGTGGAGCCGGCGAATAGCACTAGATGCAGAGCATGTCCTAGGCAGGCCCAGGAGAGTTCTGGCCGCAGCATTCTGAACCCTTTGCAGTCTAACGATTTCAGACTTGTTAGACCCCAGATAAAGTGAGCTGGCATAGTCTAGTCTCGACAGAATCGAAGCTTGAACAATAACCTGCCTGATGGAGGGGTCAAAAAACCCCAACAATGGTTTGAGCCCACGCAGTATACCAAAACAGGTGCCCGCCACCTTCTTGGTTTGGGTCTGAAAGCTAAGGGCGGAGTCAACCCAGACACCCAAGTTTTTTACCACCTGTTTGGGGGCAGGTGCATGCCCCAAAGTGGCAGGCCACCAGTGCTCACTCCACAGCTCAGAGTCTTTCCCTACCAGCAGTACCTTGGACTTGCTGGCGTTGAGCTGGAGACAGTTGGCAGTCATGCACTCCGCGACGGCCTCAAGATCACTCCGGAACTTGCAAGCGTCCCGAGTGGAGTCGTCAGAGAGTGTGACTACCAACTGTGTATCATCCGCATATGATACTGCCGTGAGCCCTCTGCTCTTAGCCACCATTGCTAGTGGTTGAACATACAGGTTGAAGAGGGTAGGGCTTAGGGCTGAGCCCTGCGGCACCCCCTGTTTGGTAGTATGGACTCTAGAGACAAAAGGGGGGGGGCGGCTACCTGGAAGGTCCTCTCCGAAAGAAAAGAGGCAAACCAATCCAGGGCCGAATCCACGATGCCCGCCTCTTCCAACCGCTTCAGCAGGATCTGGTGGGACACAGTGTCGAACGCGGCACTAAGATCTAGTAAGATCAGTGCCGAAGTATGACCCTTGTCTAGGGCCCGTCTCAGATGTTCGGTCACAGCTAGAAGAGCAGATTCAGTGCTGTGACCAGAACAAAAACCATTCTGAGAGGGGGTCCAGTATGTTATTTTCCTCCAGATAACCCGTCAAGATGGAATTGATATAGGCCTCAGAGATCTTGGAGACCCAGGGCAGGAGGGAGATGGGGCGGAAACTCTCTGGTTTGGCTGCGTCGAGATTAGGTTTTTTTTAACAAGGGGACCACCCTAGCTTGTTTCCATGAGCTGGGGACAACAGCCGTAGAGAGAGATAGATTGATCACCTGGCTCAAGGGTGTAATGAGCACAGGTAAGATTTTCATGAATTGGTCAGTCTTGAGAGGGTCGATGGGGGGGATCCAGACTTAACCTTGCGACATAGCACAGACAACTCCTCTTGGGAGATTGGCGGAAAAGCGGACAAAGTGTGCATAGTAGGGGGTCTAGGCACGAGGTCAGGACATAGCGCTACCTGAGGGAAGGACTTATAGATCTTATCCACCTTCTCCACAAAGAAGGAGGCTAGAGCATCGCATTGCTCATCTGACGATATCAAGGTCGCATTAAGGGCCGTGGATGATTTAAGCTCTTTCAGTATCAAAAAGATACTTTTGGATGAATTGTTACTACCTCTTAAGGAGTGATTGCATTAGGTTGAGGAGTACGGTAGTCTCCCGCCGCACAATCAGGACGGCGACTTATACGTGCTGATGGATGTTTTTTTAATACCATAACTTCATTGACTGGAGATGAGATGCTTCAACACCGTGGTGGTGTGTGAGGTAGACAACGGCGTCCTAAGGAGACCTCTCAGATATTGGCTTTGAAACGTTGACAAAAAAAAACAAAATGGTTGAGAGCTGGAATGAACATAAGGGGCTGGCTAATTTATAAAAGCTACACTTGATACTTCTTCGAGGTGTATTTAACCATTGGGGATTGTAAACAGGGGCGGTGCGTCAATTGGGGCGTTGGGCGTAGCCCCCGCCCGCAGCTCCCTCGGCGTCTTTGAACCTAAGTAAACTGAATCAGTTTACTTAAGTTCAAAGAGCCGAGGAGAACTTGACAATCATGTCAGTCAGCATGACGTCGGACCGCCCACCCCCTTCAGAGTCTGAAGGGGGTGGGAGGTCCTGCGTCATGTTGACTGACATGATTGTTAGAGGGACCAGGGGCAGCAGGCAGCACTGCAGCACAAGTGCGCATGAGTGGGGAAGGGCACCGAATTTTCGCGCCGTGCCCAGTCATGCGCACTTGTGTGTGCACTGCCTTGCGCATGCCCATTAGGAGAGCGAGGGTTGAGCAAAGGCTCAAACCTCGGTCTCCTAATGGGCAGGCGGGCGAGAGGTAACCGTGCCCTAAGCCAATCCTGGCGCTGCCAGCAGCGCCAGGATTGGCTGAGAGGGGCTGTAGGCAGGGACAAACGGAGTCGGACCCGAGGCGGCGCGGACGGCGGACCTCCTCAGAGTCAGGTAGGGTTTTTTTTTTATTTCAAAAATCCCCCGGGCCCCCGCGAGCCGCGTCTGTTGTACACTTTCACATATTCAAAGGATGGATTCGATGTCATGACCCCAGATGTGGAGCGCGGGCGAGTCACGAGCCACTAGACTTCGAATCCAAGTTCTCTGTTAGGAGCTGATTTCATATAATTTAGGAATTGGCCCCCAGCGGTTGAGGGCCCCTGACGGGCTTCACTCCCGGCCGGGTTGGCACAGCCTTCATCCTTCCGAGATCAGTAACTTGGATGAAAGCAACACCTGCAATGTACAGCGGTTAGAAACAGGAGAAGTGCGCAAACAGCTCGTTTTGCTTCCTTTTTGTATTTCCATTCGTCTTAAGGCTCGTTTCAGAACAGATTCATCGAATAAATATCGACTTTGTTTCGATACCAAGTAAACTGAAGCCCGGTTTCGGCAGCAGACGGCGGCGGCTGGAACACAATGATATCTGTGATCTTTCTTCTGATTTCCACGACGTGACGTGTCCCCAGCCCCGGACTCGTCGCCCCCACAGGGCAGCTTTTACAAACCAGCAATGTGGAAAAATCACAAACAGTTTCCGCCCGGTATCTGGGGTCGAGCTGGTGCCAACCGGTGGAAACCCCTGAAAGGCCGCTTAGCAAATTAAGTTGTATTTTTAACGCGGGGTTCTGCTGAGAAATGCATTATTATATGTTCTGATTTATTTGGTTTCGCAGTGAAATGAGTCCGTATCGGAAGATTAAAAATAATTGTAAAGGCTAAAATTATTCCGTTTTCCGGTTGGACCCGATGTTGGTTTTCGGGGTACCCACCCCCCCTTCCTCTAGAGCCAGGTGCACCCCGAGTATGTGGGGGGAATTATTAAAATACACGGAATTCTTATTTTCCCGTCCGTAAAAGGACAGAGAAGAGTTTGGTAAATTTCCTGCGTGGTGTGACTATATTTCGTCTGGGAGCCGCCCACCCCCCCACAAATGTCAGCAAGAAATCATTCCTTTAAACATATGCCAAACTAACTGGCAAACCTAGTCACAAAAATAAGCAAGAAATGTTTGTCTGCAACATCAGAACTCATTACTAGTGGCAGTTACCTACCTACACCTACCAATAAACCACCTTCCAACAGGGTGACACCTGGTAGATTCCGATAGCCCCAAAAGGGAACACACCCTTTTTGGAGAAAAGGAGAACAGGAAGGTGTCTCTCACTCTTTCCGTAGTTAGTAATGCTCTGTTAGTTGGGGATTGTTAGGAGTCAGACAAACCTGTCAGGGAATATTTTAGCTCATCTGGAGCTGAATATAAATAGAGCTGGACCCCTCAACCCCAAAACAGTACTCACACAGAATGGTTAGTATTTTACTATCAAATGATTATATATTTTGCAGTATTTAACTATACATCATATCCATAATTATATAAACAACTCAATTGATCATATGCAGATTAAGAACCATGTTGACCAAGTCCCAACCATATTTCATCACACATCCTTGACCTGGTAGCCTATTCCCTACCCAAAATGTCTAGATATTGCCAGCAATCTAATTTATGTGACTGTTTGTTGTCAGCCATCTAATTTAGATGACTGAATTGATTTGCGAAACATGGTAGGGCAAGCCATGAACAATTTCACCGGACACATTATGCTGTCATCACCTTAGCAGTCAGAATTCAGCCCTCCAGCATCTCCCCCCAACCCATCCACATATTGTATTAATTGTATTTATATAGCGACTCTACAATAGTCGTCTACAGTGATGAGTACATATCACAAGAATTACCACTTGCTATTGTTTAATATGCTAAACTGAGGGAGACATTAAATGTACTGTGTTCTGCTATAGGTGATGAACTTGCCACATAGAGAATTTTATGGCGTTCCGGAGCATGAGTTGTGTTTGAGTGTTGCTCCCTTCTTTATTCCTTTTTGTTTCCTTTGGCTCTCATTCATAGTATATGTACAATTGCTAAGTGCTTGTATTCATAAACCTTCTACTCTATTTAAAGGTATTTTCTGTATTCCTGGTATGAATGGCTCCAAACTAAATGGCCAAGAATGAGTTCTGGTGTTGGAATATGGAGAAGGGTTCAGGTTTGTGCAGTAGAATGTGATGAGTTTTCAACTTCCAGAGAAAATATAGAGAGGAGATGAGAGAACTCTCTTAAGGGCATACTTTTTGAGGAGGCCCTCTGCTTTTGATTGCAGTTTGCTCAGTTTATTTGGTGATTCACAATTCCAATCATGGGTAAAACATGGCTTGTTGAACATAGATGAGATGTACTTGCAAATTGTTTGATTGCATATTGCATTTCAGGTTTTCAATTTGACCAATCCTTTGACTTCTTACCAACAAAATATGAGTGTCTTCCTGGTCGAGGACCACACTGCTTTTCTCTTATCTGTCTTGTATCAAGACCCTGCTGGACTATGGGGTGAAAGAAAGCTTGAATAAGCAGCTACCTATGTTATATGACATCTCTTTATTAATGTAATAACTGCACTTTCACAATTGCTTTATTAACCTTCCTGCTTTCTCAAATTTGCTTGAAAATGCACCATTTGTCCACTCTTTTTTCAACCCCCCCGAACCCCCTTAGGTTGTTCGGGGGGTTCTAGATTTGAACAGGATTCTTATTGTCCACCTGCCAACAAGAACACTGCGGTGCAGGATGCCAATAATTTTACGCCCCACCACTTTCAAATGTCACCAGCCACCACTGATTGTAAAGTGTGTTGGAGTTGCAAATATTGGCTATTCTATGCATTATGCAAGCATTGCCCGCACTACTGAATCATTCTGTCACACTAGACTTGTGTTTGTTTTAATTTGTAATAATACATATATGACGGGAATTTTGCCCGTCCAGCACGTATTTTATTGAATATCAATGTGTCAGCTTTGAGGAACTAACACTGAAGAATGTTTGTGGTTTAAATTAACTTTATGCTGTAAGTCAAGTAAAATTCAGAGCCCACATACCATTGGATGATTACTCAGACTTAAAATAAGTCCCACATTACTTTATATATTGATTTCTGTATATTTTTAAGTCATTTTTGTGTGACCTCTTCAGGTTCCAGTAATACCTTTTCTTGGCACCCACAAGAGTCATAGTTTCCTGCAGTGTGTAGTAAAAAAAAAAGTTTCTATTGCACGTTCACTTAGCTGTTAGAAAGTACCCCTACTGTTCAATTAATATTATATGCGAAGGTTATTTTTTAATATCAAATTATTGCAATCATATGGCCGTCGTGTCAGGCAGCAGCATCTTTCTTATGTGTAATCATTTTATTTTGTAGCACATGCATCCAGTAAAAATAAACCACACCAGCTTGCTAAGGCCTGATCTATTGGCTTTGTCAGAACAAACCTACCTCAAAATTAGCGTCTCATTGTTGGTGCTTACCACCATCATCAGCTACAACAATTTTAGTGAAAGTGATCTCAAGACCAATAGATGGCATAGAAGATGGTTGCTATGACCAGCGCAAATGGTATATGGTTGTCAATCATATCTGAGGGAGAAGATAGCAGCAGGCAACAGTGTTAAAAGCTGGCTTCAGAGGCAGGTTTCTTATACCGAGGATCGTAAAACGAAATAAAACAAAACAAAAGCAGTGAAGGTATTGCAAGGGGAGAGGATCGATTTTATTTCAATAGTCAAAAATGTTTCCTATAAGTATTACAATGTTGGTAATATTACGTGTTCAGCACCTTGAGGCAAAGCACTCAAGTGTGTAATTTAAATGCCCCAATAAATCCAGAAGATAGTTACATAATTTCTATTTTTTTTTATTTGTACCAAAATGGTCTGTGCTCAGGTCTTCTTATATGCAAGTAAAAGAAACTGAAGGGCATTTGAGATATGTGGTGCTTAAGGCATTCCAATAAATTAACAGAAGTCATAAAGCACTATCACACATATTTACAATATTTATAGCAAGTTGAGGGCAAAAAGAGTGGATATAATAACTGAAGGCTACAATGATAATCAATTAAAGATAGAAGCGACCTGGAGAGGTACGTGGCTTAGATAGAAGCTGTGATTTGATATGCTAGATGCAGAGAAAAAAAATGACCATGACAAAGCCTCTTCTTCGTCCATTTGAACTTCCACAGAGGAGTACTTATCAGAATACGATTGCTTAAAAAGAATGAAAACTGCCATTGCAAGGCTCAATGCGGGTTTGAAAAAGATCTTGCATCATAAAAGTCTTCTATGGCCCATGTTAAGAGCCCGAATACCTTTAAAACTCCTCTGCCTCCTGTACAAGTGCATGACTGAAACAATGTATTCATATAACGACATACAAGTCTCCCCTATACTTCCAGCAAACACTTCTGTCCATGACCTTAATGGCTCAAACATTGTAAAACTCGGTGAACACAGCTTCTCCATACGTCTCCGGAGCCAGGAACAACTTCCATTGCACATACAATACCTTGCTACCTTCCTTTAGAAAAGTTCCTAAAAAGTGTATTTTCTCTGGCATCCTTCAGGAGGACTAGGTCAGTCACTTATTTGGAGAAACATAAACCTGCTGCATGAATTTTGGTCCTCTAGTAGAACCCAAGCGTAGGTTTTGCAGTGTGAAAGCTTCACTGTTATCCATAAAGACCAATCATTTCTCCCAGTTGTATACCACTCTAGGTGCAAGGGAAATAAGTGATTCCTCAGGTACAGTAAACAAAAGGAGCAAATGGATCAGTTTGTCAGGTAGTGCGTCTTTTAACAAATATATCTGAATCTGGTAATGTGTTTATTTACTAGACACTACCCCATGTTGTAGGTACAACTCCGCATCAACCTCTGCCACGGGTTTACAAAAGCAGTCTTGTACTTATCCCTTAAAGCTCCCAGAAAAAACTATCTTACACGCTTAACTCCCGCCTCTATGCTATACTGCCACCAAACAAACCGCACGGCCAAAGACATAGCTATCTATATTTCTTTATGTTAGTGGAGACGGGTTCCGCTTACATAGATTAGAACGCTGTGGGTATACTAGAGGATCAAATCATCTGCGACTAAGAGTTTATTGGGTGACTTGGACAGTACAAGTTAAGAATAATCAACGGTGGAAGTGGAGGCAATAAGGGAAAACACTCCATGATCTGGGCGTATCTTAATAACCTTTAGGTAGGACAGGACTGAACTATGGCTAGATCTGTTTTAGGAGTGCACGAGTGACTTCAAAAGGTGTCAGTACCAACAGTGAGAAGCTTTTAGACAACCAGTAAGGAGATATATTGCAGACCTGGACACCGTCCCGAATTTTGCGTTTGTACAACAATCTGGGTAAGGCAGTACCATTGTTTAAAACGATAACATTGGCTACGAGAACTTGGTTGATTATTAACATGTGCAGGTTAGGAGGAAATTACCCCTTTTTGTGAGAAAAAACGGGTTCACTTTTGAGAGATGCAATTTGAAACTTATTACTGAAAAAATAAATGATGCATTTTGGATTGTAATAATGGGCATTATCTGTAAAAGAAACTATGTTATGGACAGACTGTCTTTGCAGTCCTTATATTTGGTGAAGGGAACTTTTACTTGTGGGGCAATTATACCTTTTGTTTTGAAAATGTATTATAAATAATAAATTTTTAACTTGATATTTACAGGTGTGATGGTTGGTTAATACAATATAGAAATACGTATTTACAATTTATATTAGAATGCTCTAGCATACAAGAATTGGTGATGCCTTGTATATTGTATTGCAGCACAGAAGAAGTGGGTTTATCACCGCGAAACATGTTGGCTGCAAGTGCATTGGTGGGCTGTTAACATGGTGATGACTGATTTTAAATGCACAGAAAAGTAACTACACAGGACTATTGAGTGAACACCACTGAGATATTTTGTTTCTTCAAGACTTATCAGATTTATGAAATGGAAGATCTGTGTTGAGCAAAAAAAAGTTTCTTTTGTAGTTATCCTGCGAGTCTGATGGAGAAGAAACGCAATATGGCAGGCAAACGACGTCGGGGGTAGAGCTTCTAGTGCAGAGGTGGCAGTTGCACTGACCAGCTACCCCTTCTCTAGCCCGGATTATTTCACTATTGGGCATATATTTTTTTGACCATTTTTAGGTTGAGCCTAGCGCAGCACGCATGCGCTGCTCTGCGAGGCATGTAGCATCTCCTCTCTGGGATTAATCACGCCTCTTGCCCCCCATTTGTTCCTTTGTGTGCTTGTATAAATTCATTTGGTTTAATTGGTCAATCATTACATTTGTCCCTCCTTTCTGTGGGTGGCTCCTCTCCCTGGCGACTGGCCCCGTTACAAGGATTAGTGGTCCTTTGTTATTGCGTTATTTTTTTTGCACTTATTTTTTTCTTTTGAGTTTCCGTCAGTGAAACCAGATGGGAGCTTTATGGAATGGTTTTGTTTTACATTAAACCTTTGTTGCTGCATTGGTTTGATCCGCGAAAACATGGGGAAACCCGACAGTGGGATGCTCTGCATTATTCATTCATAAGCGCGGCACAGTGCTTTATCTTTAAACATGGTGGTCGCGCCAGGACATACAGGGCTGTGCACACTGCTGCAGATTAAAAAATACGGCTCTCGCTATTGGGGAGAGTCCTGGTTAGATGGGTGTGCGGTTCCTTCTGCCCCCACCCCCCAAGCCCTCTCCACCGCATGGCAGGCGGACTCTTAAACTAATATTTCTAGCATAGTAGTGATAGTTAAAGCATGTGCCAGAGTGAAAAAAAATGTAAAGGAAGTCGGAGTCCTTTGTGTCAACGAGATGAGCACTCTGCAAATTCTGCTTTCCCGGTTGGTCAGTCTGGGGCGTATGAACAATTTTAGGAGCATCTCCCTCCACTCCTCCTCGAGATATGTGTGCCCTTTGGGTGCATTACCCATAAGAAGGTAAAACACAGAAGTACTGTTCTACCATTTAGTTCAAAAGAGATACAATCTTCATGTTTATACTAAATAGCATTCTCAAAGGCAACACGTAATGTTCACGTTTGACCAAATTCACCAGTTTTACTTAGAACGTCCACAGTTTCAAATAAACGTTCACTGCACTATCTCTAACTCCCTGCACTCACCCTGGTTTCGCTCCGATATAGCCCCGGCCGCCATTCTTCGTACCACAAAGAAAACACGATCCCGGAAGTGCTTCTGTCCCCTCTAGGATATGTTTGCACTAAAGTGGAGCTCTGTGCACGGGCGCAGCACAGGATATTTGTTAGCCCATGGTGCCACCACTTACTTGGAATCATAAGGTTAAGCACTCAGCAGGGCCCACCTGCTGCTGCACCATCTCCTGGACAACGTTTCAACAGACTTTCCTGTGGCTGCTCTGAATAGCAGGGGAGGGCCGAGATGCGCATAGCACTCCCACAGTCTAAAGGCAGGTCATCAGCTGCCTGGCACCAGATCTAGGTTCCGGGCACAGCGTCAGGGGAGAGCTAAAATAAAAGTATTTGATCTGGATTCCTCAAATAGTGATTATGATTATTGTAAAAATATTGTTTGCAAATCGGCACATATTAAACTGGTTTACTGTTTTGTTAGTAATTTGCTTCCTAATTGACACCTGGGAGACAGGTGGCTTGCATATTGAAGCATGAACTGGGCCCAGGTAATAGAAAGGTGACCGGTTGCTATAGAAACCGTCCTGGGGCCAGCAAAGTTGTTTTTTGAGTTTCTGGTGACATTAACAAAGAGCTTTCTCCGGGTCCAGCCACCTCTCGACTCTTTACTCCTCCTGAAGTGCATCAGCCCTGTGATTATGGACACACAGATTAGCCTTCACTCTTTTATTAGGGCTCAGCCCAGTGCAGGAGAATAGTGGCAAAACGTTTTCTTGGTAACATGCTTTTCTTTTACAATTTTATATAGCGTGACCTCAATAAAAAGGCATTGAACCTCCTTACACGAGCACTAGTTACAATACACAGGCTCACATTCACAATTATTTTTCGAACATTAAATTGGAACATAACCTCGACTACAAACAGTGCCAGGCTGCAAAACTATTTGATCAGTGAAGGAAAGGTAAGAGGCACACTTTAGTAAAGACTTTAATTCCCCAATTTGTAGATTTTTAGATTAAGCTAGCATAACCGGTTGCTACAAAGCACACAACTTTATACACGCAATGCTCCTGGAGGCCGGCGCCTGACCTACCAGTTCTGAGTGAATGTTGTGGAGGCTTCACCCAAGATCAGCGATGACCGCTTGTGCAACAGGCAACATTAGCTTGAGGGACAGTCCGGCCCCCAAAGAGACAAATTCGCAGCTTGCCCGAGGTATGTCTGGCTATCAGTGACTGCTGCCTTTACCAAAGAACTAGCCATTTGAAACAGTTTAAAGCCTCAGCAATATAATGAGTAATTCTGTATTCACAACAGTAAAAATCACGTTAGAAATGCAAAATCAGTTAGTGGGCTTCCATTAAAGGGAATTTACAGCAGTTTCTAGGTCTTTTGTAGTGCATTTCACTGCTCAGAAGTGGGTAGTTTCCGATATTTATCTCTTTACATGGAACTTATTCCTTGGTTTCATTTGTGAGAAACTGTCACTCAAGGTGTCACATTTGGAACTACAATGTCACTCAAATACAATTAGTCCTTGGAAATGTCACACAATCTGGAAACTTGGCAGCCATGTGGGTGTGATTTCTGATATTTATGTTTCCCTGGTCTTCAGTGCTTTGTTTTGCTAGCGACAAAGTGTCACTCAGTCGTTGAATGTCACTCATAATTACTCAGACATTATTAAAATGTCATACATAAGCAATCTGAAACCTTGGCAGCTATGGGACTGGTAAGCTTTAGTCTATTAAACTCAATTGTTTGGCCACAAACCAGTCTGATTTTGTTCATGTGTTTTAGGTGAACTCTGACATGAACCAATGTGCTCCCAGAGTAGGTACGTGCAGTGTGCGTCAAGGGAGTCAACCCTCTCTACTTTGAGTAGATTCTACATAATTTACTCATTCAGCCTCCTGAGCATGGCCATTGCTCCGACTAATACCTTCCTGTTGACTCCTGGTGCATTGCCTGTGCATTCTGTCAGTGTAGGGGAGGGAAGTTGCTGCCCTGTGGGAAGCCCCTCAAATGTGCTCCAGTTTTTACCAGCCTTCTTATTTTTGTTGGGGCCTATGCTTGGCCTTCTATTCGGTATTCCTTCTCTGTGCATGACCCCATTTTTAATTTGGCTTCTATTCCGTCTTCATTCGTTGGGTGTGAGAACCAGAAGCTGGGTAAAGCAGTGTCTATCTTGAAAGAGAACACCATAGTATTTTTGGGCTTTACGAATTCCTGGGAGTATATCTCGTGTGTTAAGGTGATCTGGCATTGTAAGCTTTTTAGGTTTCAGGAAAGCATGTATTCCTGAATCACACTGCATGACCCAGTGTGTAGTAAGTGCATAGCTCATCAATCCCTGGCGGGACAGCACCCAGGATAATGTGCTGCATGGCTAAATACTAACAAGGTCCCAAAGTCGAGACCTATTGGCTATGCCAATGCTCGTTAGGTTTTGCCTGCACAGCGCTTGCGAAATCTGTGTATAAAAAAAAAAAAAAAAAAAAAAAAAAATTGAAAGGAGCTTGGAGCCCGCTCATTACTTACCTTTACTTATAATTGGTTGGCGGCCTCCACGTCACTCTCGCTTACTTGCTTCCTATTGCTCAGAGTCTGCTCCTGCTTCCGTGGAGCATGAAACAAGTACAGGCTCCTACAGGGACTTTTTTTTTTTACTTTTTTTTCTGCAGTCCCTTTCCTTCACCCCTGCCCTTCTCCTGTGCGGTCTCTTGTTTCCCCACCCTCCCAACCGCTGTCCGTTGCCTCTCCATCCTGACTCCTCCTGCGCTGGCCGTTATCTCCTAGCCAATGGATCACGCATAGGTAAAACATATTGACTTTGCCAAAGCTGGTTTCATGTTTTCATGTGCTTTGGTCTGATGCCAGGCAGCCTGAAGCAGATGATGGCAATGAGAAACGGTCTTCAGAGTTAGGAGCCTTAGAGCATAACTGTGAAGAGGCTCTAAAGGTGAACACATCAAGAACCAAATTGAGATCCTACGGTGACATAAGGAGTTAGGGGGCAACATGTCAAAGCCCTTGTAGAAAACGCATCACAGTGGATGATATGAACCAATCCAGAAATGGCCATTAATTATCCCTTAACAGTACCCACAGCAAACCCTTGCCGGACCGAATATACCACAAACAAAAACATATCAAACAATCTAGCTCACAAAGATTCAACCTGCTTCTCCTCGCACCAGACGACAAACTTGGAGAGGTGTCTGAATAATTTAATTTGGAAGGGTGATGCTCAACTAAAACAATACCAACCACCTCAGATGGCAGATTAAAACCCCTCAGCTGGATCAACTCGATCCCCATGCACAAAGGTGTACATTCTGGAGGTTTGGTGCAACACCCTCCTTTGCTCCTGGGATAGCATGTCCTCCCAGACAGGAAGTCGAAGTGGAGGCCATATGCTCAGAGAGCAGTTTGGAGAACAAAACCCTCCAGACCTAATCCAGGGCCAACAGAATGAGCCAGCTTCTGGACCGGTGTAATTAGTGGCAGAGGTAGAAACAGAGGTGGCTGGGGTCCCACTGAAGACGAAAAGAGATTCTCAGA
Organism: Calotriton arnoldi; assembly: GCA_963921515.1. NCBI lineage: Eukaryota > Metazoa > Chordata > Amphibia > Caudata > Salamandridae > Calotriton > Calotriton arnoldi. The sequence goes on from CAWUFW010002629.1 coordinate 1,827,865, forward strand.
GACCTTCAAGGAGGAAACTTCAGAGTTCAAAAGGCTGGACAATTAGTATTTTTGGAGGTAGTAAATAGGTCTACTGAAGGTACTCCCAACTGGGATAAGAGACCGCTCTGAGTGCAGATGCTTCTCGTGATCAGCAAGTTGATGCTTGCAGAGTTTGTCTGCCCTGAAGTTGAGGGATCCCAGTAGCAGATTAACACCCCAGGAAAACCCATGACATCCCTGCCATTATCAAAGCTTCAGAGCCTCCAGACTAAGAGCATAAGACCCGAATCCATCCTGCTTGTTGCAGGACCTCATGGCGGTCATGTTTTTAGGCATTACCTTGATTGACCTGCAGGAGGCAGAAAGGCCTTTAGGGTCAGTCACAGCGGTAGCTCCAGAAGATTTAGGGTGGAGGTGATGCTCCATCTGAAACCAGATGCCTCTGATATCCACCTCATTAAAGTGAGCTCATTGTTGCTCTCTCTCGCCTGTGTGCTTCTCCCTCGTGTTGCTTTTTGGCTTGTGTACTTCACATTGGAGTGCTTCTTTCCCCTCTCACCCTCTGGCTCCCCGTTCCGTCCTTTCTATCCTCCTGCTCCCTTTTGCAACCTTAAGCCACAGCCTTTTTTTTTTTTTTTTTTAAATGTATTCATTATTTCTATTCTTTTTTTGTCGAGGAAAGGGCACCACATTTCTTGTAAAATTGCTTACAATATAAACTTGCAAAACTCCAAACTATTGTAATTTGTTACCATTCAACAAAAGCTAAATTATGGCCTATGCTTGAAGTGGTGCCGACATAAAAATTAATTGCTTTAAACCGAAGGTGACTTTTCACATAAACACAATGACTTTTCAGATAAACACATCTGCGAATAAATGCCTTAGTTAAAACACTTGAAAAAGCATCACAAAGATGACGTGACACTCCTATTTAGGAAGATTTCATGTTAAGTGTAAAGATCATATTGGTGATGTGTTTTACACTTGTATTGCTCTCCGGGCCTACAGAGCTAAAACGGTTTATTAAAGCACAGACCGGTAAATGGCTCAAAGCAAACTACACCTAGTCACAAGAACTCTGAAAGGTAGTTTCCTTGGCACATCAAAAAACGTAATGAACAATGTATAGGCAACTGCCTCAGGGACCAACAGTGTAGAGAAGCAGATCACATACTGTTTGCAATGCTTAACTCCCAGGGGTGGTGGGCACCACAACTCACTTTTGGAACTTTTTTATTTTATCAAAGGAATTTGACCAAAAACAAGAGCGAGAAAGGAAGAAAAGGAAGAAAGGAGCAGTAAAAGGATGAAAGATGAGTAAAAGAAAGGATATATAAACAATAACAAATGGAGAAAGCATAAATTAATAAAAAGGACGTGCAAAAGTGAGATGAAGAAACAGGAAGTGCACGGTGGTGGAAGAAAGGCATGAGAAGGATCATGGTTAGGGATCATAGATATTTCGGAACCCCAGCATTCAGCAGCAGGCTCCTAAGAAAAACTTTGGGTTCCTGCAATTACGCTTTTTCCGCAAAGTAAGGGCCCATTCATTCTTCATTATAACACAGGAAATGGTGGAAAAACTCACAGCGATAATTTTTTTAGGTCTCGCCTAGCGAACGCAGCGCATGCGCTGCTTTCGCCTTGGCGAGACTATTGTTGTGGGTTTGGTGCGCGAAGGGAGACCAACCATGTGCGCGCACGGACAGGCGATGTGCACGCGCATGGAGTCTCCGCTCCCATCGCGCGCTCACACGCTCCCACCGCGCGCTTGTTTCTTACTGCTTTGGTAGAGTGGTGGTGGTTTCTGTCCGTCGGCTTATACTTGGAGTAAATGCATCTTTGACTGTCTAATTACAGTCATAATTCAATGTTATTTATAACGTATCTTTTTAAAACAATTGAACTTGACAGTTTAATGATCTGACCTGGATGTGATGAGGAAGGCCGAATTATTTCACTTTTTATGGTTGTTTATATTGACAAATGCAGCTAGTTTTTATTGTTAAGCCGAAATAAAATGTTTCTCTACAATGACAGTGAGCTGTACACTAACTCTGACTTAGTGAGGTTACTGTTAGTCGTATGTGCCTAATCGTTATTCTTTTCAGCAAATAATGCAAAAACGGTCTTAATTTCTTTCCATTCTTAATGTGTATTTTGGATTTATAGGTCGACCTTTACAGGTAAGGAAACAATGAAATAAAATTAATAAAATGTTCCGTATTTGTGCACACATTAATCTCTCAGTAGCTTGGTGCTATGGCTACGGGATAGGAAAACGGGCAGAGTAGAACTACCATAAAACAAATATTTAAAACGCATTCTTGAAATCTATTTGGTTGCCAATTGTTTGGATGTTAATTGTCAGAGTGTTCCATAGTTTTTGGGGGTGGATGAAGAAAGGCCACCTTCTATTACAGAAACTCAAAAAGGTAGGAAGAACAAAGAAATGTTGAATCTCTGAACGGAGTATGAAAGGAATGAGATGATCTCACAGAAAAGAAAGGTCCAACTGAGTAAAGACATTGGTAGGCAAAACAAGGCGCTGTGGGTAGATTCAGAGTTTAAATAGCCAGGCTTTACGACAGTAATTGCTCTGGCTAAGGTCTAAAGAGTTGAGGAAAGGCATATTTTCCCTGAGAAAACGAGTAGAAGAAGCAAGAGTAGACCATAAAGTTTATTTGGGTTGACCAGTATCGTTAAATTTGACACCCTGGTTCTTAAACTCCTTGGCTGGAACCCCGAGAAGTTTGCCGAACACATGAGGTCACAAGGTAGAATTGCATGTTTGTTTACCATCCACTAACAAAGGGACCTCTGTCGTCATTGAGCTGAAAATTCAATCGCTCTAAGTGTGGGTAGCTGTGAAGCAGTCTTTGGTCAGACTGATATGACAGGGCATTCTTTTACTGTAATTTTCCTTTTTTCCATTTCTTTTCTCTTTTCTTTTGAAGGGAACGTTCTGATCTAAACGAAGTAGATTTTGGTATTAATCAATGTACCAACAGCATCAAAACTAAAATTAACCAAGTGAATGGATAACGAGGGCTAGTGCCTGCAAATGAACTTTGTATTTTGTGGAGGGAAAAGTCCCATCTCTAAACGAACCTACAGGTAATGTAAAAAAATAAAAAAATGAAGCTAGCAGGTTTGGCTAGAAAACAAGCAGTGGCATAGCCAGTAGGTCTCACCTTTAGGACCTTATAGGTGTTTAGCCAGAGTTATTGGCTTTGCCAATGTCTTTAAACTTTGCTGTAGAGCATTGTGGCTGATGTGCAGCATGTTGAAAAGTTATAATAAAAAAGTGTTATAAGCCCTTTTGTTACCTTTTATTTAACCAAGAAGACATTATGTACAACCGAACGACCCTAATAAAAATTAATTAACATACAAAAATGTCATAGTTTTTTAGGTCGAGCCTGGGCAGCGCATGCGCTGCTCTGCATGCTGTATTCGAGTAAGGCGTTGATGCCCCGCCCACTCTTTGCCCATATTTTTCATTGGCTTGTGTCATTATCCTTTATAAAAGCTGGCTTCTGATTCGATAATAGGCTTGTAAGTCCCTCCTTAGTACCACCTTGTCTTCATTTGTGACCTCCCATGAGGACTGGCCCCTTTACCTCGGTTGTTACATGGTATGTCTTATTTAGTCTGTAAGCACTATTTTCTTTAATGAGTTTCTCCTACTGCAGGCCCAACGTGCTTTTCCTGCAACATTCAGCATGCCATTGGCACTTTCACTTTCCAAGCAGCCCGGAACAATGGTGTCCCCTTCTTTGAAATAAAATAGGTCTCGCATTTGCAAGAGTTTCAGCTATTGGCATTGTAAATGACAATGCCTTTTATTTATGTGTTCATTATCAAAATCGATAAATAAAAGGCAGTCATTTACAATGCCAATAGCTTAAACTCTCGCAAATACGAGATGCATTGCAAATGCTTGTTTCTTTTGCTACTAGAGAGGACAGGGGGGAAACCAATTCAACAAGCTGTGTTGCAAGCAAACACTAAACAGCAGATTACATTCATTATAGTTTCACTTGTCAAGTTGCCATGTCAGTCACTTCAAAGCCCATTTCCAGTGCATGCTTTCGTGCCCTTCATATAGGACCCATTCCCCCAGCAATGTATACGTTTCGATTGTCAACTGCAACAACGGTATTTGCATTGAGAAGGTTTGCCTGAGAAGGTTTGCCTCTGAAGGTTAAAAGGGAAACCAGACTCCTAGCAAAGAGTGGGATAAAAAGAGATAGAACTACCTGGATGTTCTTTATTGGCAGTGACTAGCCTGGAATGAACGAATGTTAATATTGTAATGTGTGCTGTCCCTGAATCTGCTGCAGAATGTACTTATATTCCTGCAAATTTATGCATAGACTTCTAGCATCACTTCTACTTAAACTTGGCCGATTCCGTTTCAAGCAGATTCAGCTTCGCCTTCCATCCTAGGAGGGTGACATACAAGGCGAGTTATAATAGGAAAGTGCAATAGTTACCTTGTATCAAACCATATTCAGCAAGCATAGGCTTATGCCTTTGTAGGAATAGGAGCCCTGGAATGCTATGGGTCCGCGTAATGAGACTGAGAGGCGCTCTGGCAGCAGCGCTTTGGATTCTCTGTAGTTCTCCAATTATTACCAGAGGGCACCAAATGATAGTCCTCTGGCATAGACAAGGTATGAGAGTACTAACACAATGGCAGCTTGGACCGGTTTGTAATGGGATCATTTGTCCAAGGCATGTCACATTGAAGGTCATTTGGCTCCATGATAATACTTGTGGAGAAAGGGACAGATTGCGGGTCTACGCTCCAAGCTTCAGACAGATTTGAAGAGAGTCCAGTTTCAATATAAAGAGATAGGTTGCCCATGTTCCACAAATAAGAATCTGTTTTTCAGGCGTTGAGCTGGAGGTGGTTGTAGAGTTCCCTTTTCATTATTGCTCTGAGTTTCCTTCCAGAGTCCAGACCCTCCGGTTTCATGTGAGTGATTTTACATATGGTGATAGCCGCCACATTTCATACATTGTTTTACTTGCTGGGTCTGTGATAAAACTGTTGAACTGTTACTCTTACGATGGCGTCTAAAGAGGCCAATAGTGCGGAGCAATAGGAGGATATAATAGATTTTTTCTGTAATGCAATTTGCTACCAAGAAATTAGATAAAATAGATTTGTAGCATAGACGATATATATTGGTATTCATGCAGCCACAGAAGGCTATTCAGCCCCTATGTTCGCTTTCTTCTTTGACAGTTCTGAATAGATAAGCAAGTGCAGAGAAAAGGTATAGTAAGAAAGCCGCGCATTTTAATTCAAAAACACTATTTCTCTGCAAGTTTCCGAACAGTTCACCAAAACCCAATGTTAAAATATTGCCATTAATTACTGTACCCCAAACACTTAACAGCAGGGTTTTCTTTTGGCTCAGGGAAACAAACTGGCAGCGTGGGTGTGGCAATGTTATTACCTCACAGCCACTTCCGACTATTAAATTCCAAGTACAGCCAGCTAATTTAGATTAGTAAGTGAACGGGATGCGTGACCTTAAACGCCCTCATTATGACAGTAAACCCTGCTGGCACAGCTCGTTTCCTTGATGTGCTGCGAGTCCCTGCCCAGATGAGGCCATGATGCAATATGCCTCTTCAGACCTCTGGTACACACGCTACTATCTCAAGTCATGCTAGGGCAAGCTCCAAATAGCACTCTAAAAATATTTGCAGAACAAAAGTAGGAAGTCTGCAGAGCAGAATATAAACTAAACGGAAAAATAAACCGACATCTGCAGACTATAATATTCTCTAAACGGAAAAATACACAGCCACGTGCCACCAAACGGTGAAACTAAGAAATCCTGTGCCTTGCACAATGGACTACATAATCCAGCTAACAAGCGCGGAATCACTGGAAGCACAGATACTTCGCCGCCGACAAACAGCCGACGCTCTGTCTACATTTCAGCACAATGCCTGCTTGTTTTGCAGTTATCGTGGAGAAGAAAGACTGCCTGTGTATAATAACCTTGCCATGTAATTCAACACATCTAATAGGTCTGCTGATACCTGTTTAATAGATGTTCATTCTTTTACACCACTGAGGAAAGGTTTCAACAGGGAAACTAAGCATAAATGAGTGCCAAAAATGCAATGAACAAAGTAAAAAAAAAAAAAAAAAGTAATGTCATTTTTCACTACATTAGAACTTAAAATAAGAAGTAAAGAAATGTAACAGACGAATTGCTCAGTTGAAAGCCACTCATTGCTGAGGCGTTTGAATTGGCAGAAATAAAAACACAGAAAACTTCCAGTATAAATCAAACGCTGCATTTTTTTAATTAAATGAAACTAAAATACAAAATGTGTACGGATTCTAAATGCGACTGCAATGTACGATCTAAAACGCTTACAGTACAGTTTCAGATAGAGCTCTGAAGGCCTATAAACCTATTTTTTTGCACATTTGTATTCTATATCAAGTGAGGGTTAGAAAGGATCCGCATCTCTTTAGGAGACTGTTGACATATTCAGAATGGACATGTGGTATTTAAGGTAGTGGTATGTGCTTAAGAATTTGATTAATTGACATTGGTAAAACCTATATAATCGTTACGAATGTTCATCTTACAGTTAAAGAAAAAAGCCTTGGCTATATTTAAAAACCAGAGAACGTGTAACTCTCAAACCAAAAGGCAGTTAGCTCTGAGTGAAGGGAATGAGGTTGTTCTCCTATGCAAAAAAGAAAGAACTATTAATTACATAGATATTATTTAAGTTTCAGTTCCAGGAAAGTTAGAGTTCCACGAATGTCCAAGAGTGTCTTAGGCATAGAGATATTTTGGAGGAGTATCATTTGATATAATAAACAAGAGACGATTCAATGCACGTATAAGATATTAAACAGATCAATCTTGTTTTTGGATATCCACCATGAATCAGCAGAGTGAGGAGTCCGAGTGCATATGTGCAGTGTGTTTTCTCACTTTTTCTATTCTCCTTTTCCCAGGTCAACTGCTAACCATCATCTCCCAATTGGACATGTTTGAAAGAAGACACACAGAAGTGCAGAATATTCATCGCTCTCGGTCGATCCAGAAACAAGGTGGACTCAATCTGACACACTGCTTCAAGTGTGGTGCATGCCTTGTAAGTCAAATGGGAAACAGCATTTAAAACGTAGTCTGAACCACGCATGCCTTTACCACACATTTTTACAACAAATATACCTTTACCATGCAAATTTAAATATTTCCGATTTGGGTCCCGCAACCAGGACTTAAGGTACTCTTGTTCTGTGGGTCTAGCTGGGTTCCTGTAGCTGGCGGGTGGGCCTTCGTGGTCGGCCTGAACTTGAGACCGGGTCTAGCGCGACCAGATGTCCACAGTTGGCTCTTTGTGCTTTTTGGCATTACTCGCACTGAAATCTTTAGACTTGCATATCTCCTGTTCTACTGATTGGATTATTTTTCATTTTGGTCGTTTTATTTATTAAAATTGACTACATTTTCTGATAGGTGTGGGATTTTTCTCATATTGTGTTTTCACTTTATTGCAGATTTACCTATGCCTTCACCCTGACAAGAATTGTACTTTCTGTTTGAGAAGGGTTTCTCCCTCCTCAACGAGTAACCCAATTTCTTACACCTACCAATCTAGATTGGAAAGAGTTTTAGAAACCACAGACTCATAACAAAAACACGCACTAAAATCGGATACATCAATGCAAGCTTGTTGTAAGGGCCATTTTACCCACCTAGAGAGGGTGGTGGAGGAAACCTGACAGTGCGGTTTCCTAGAGAAAATCCGGAGCTGGCTATCAGACATTCTGGGAGCCGACATTAAGCTCTCATACTTCTTTAAACATAAATTGATACAGAGCTTTGGATGATAAGGTAAAGCTGGATATACCACTGAGGAAGTAAGGGTCTTTGTTAACCTGGTAATGGAAAAAAAGCAGTCGAAAATAAGTATTGAGTCTTGATGAGAGATCCAAAGCTTTAACATCGGACACTCTTGAAAGACAGAAGACACAAAGCATAGTTAGTTTAGCAGATTAACATTTTAAGAAAAGGTCTTTTTTGTCAGGCAAGGAAATTTGTTACCACCATATTAACATCCCAAAGCATTTAGTATCTTGCAAGAGGATGGATACTTAACCCAAGTCCTCTTACGATAATTTAGAGATGCATATCAATGGATTTTCCATCCACAAAAAAGTTGTGAAAGGATTTTGCAGATTAATGGGTACTGACTGTCCTGTAAGATTTACTTGCGAAGACCAGTGACCATAAGACATTACCATGGCTGAGACATGTGCTATCAAAGACTCCCTCCGTATACACTAGCAGCACCAATATCCAAAAGCAGATATGTAAACTGTTTAGTACCGGGAGCTTGTACATTTTCCACAAATCTAATAAATGTAAGGCATAATGTTTTAATCTAGGTCTTTAAAAAAATTAGGACTCTTTGATTATTAACTTGGAAAATCTTAATTGTCTGCAACCAAGGCTAGATTTGCATCTATATTTATTAAGTTGCTAAAACATGTATATATGGTTCATTAAGACAAAGCCTTTACTGTTGGGGTGAGTGCTCTAAAGTAATGGTGGGAGCACCTGCATCCATTACTGCCAGTGGTTTCAGTTTAAAACGTGCACATTTGCAAACTTCAACAATTTGAGGTTACTTATAATGCTTCTTGATATATACAAAAACATACAGAAGCTTGAAAACAAGCTTAGCGATTGAGTTCAAAATAAAATGTACACAAAAACATTTTCAACTGGGAGAAATATATTTTGCTAAAGTATTGTGCAATTTAAGATACTATTTATTTGAGACATCATTTAGCAAAGAGAGTTTGACATGCGCCAATATAGGGAGAAAAAAAAAAACAATGAATAATGTAGAACCAGTGTAAAACCATTATGGGCAACATATGGTTGCCCATAATGTTGCCCATTATTGCACCTGCAGGTATAGGTCCCTGCATTGGAGTAGATTTGCAACTTTTAGGAATTCACAAGTGTTTACCAAGGTAGACCTGGAAAGTGTACTCCTAGCAAACGTTTGTAAATTGACATTTTTGCATGAGAAAACATACACACCTTTAAAAACAACAATGCAGGTCTCACTTGATTAAAATTCATGAACGTCAGAAGTGGGCGCATACATTTAGAACGCAAATAATTATATTTCGGGCAGATTCTAACTATATGCAGGGTGTCACTAATAGAGACATTATCACATTCACACAAAGGCAACAACGAATCCTTAAAACAGGCGTAATTAGGTGGCTAAAGACGCGGAAATAAATTAAGCCTAAAAAAAGTCAATAATAGTCGATCGTAGCGGGGCATGTCCAAAGTAAGATAAAGCTCTAAACCACTTACAGTTTTTACCAATATCATGTGACGTGCTGATTGCATATTCAATGCTATTGCCTCACATTCTGCTGCCATCTTATCTCTAAGCACTTGTTTAACCTATCTATGGTCAGTTTTGACAATACAACTTGAATTTAAATTTTCAGCTATTTGGATTAAGGCGACAGGCGCGTATCCCCATATACCACAACTATAGCGGACTATCGGGATACATTTAGCCTTAAAAATATCAAGGACTGTCTTTATGTGGGTACGCCCTAGCCGACGTGAAAAGTCTCCTATACTATACGTAGCCCTATTGAAAGCTGTAACGTTATGGTTTTTTAGTTAGTGCCAGTTAAGACAAGAGTCCAATTGAACACCCAAATAACGAAACTTATCAACCTGGCTAATCTGGTGACCTTCTACTATAAATTTCATGGTTTTTGTCTTAGGCTGGCCAAACTTCATCACATGGGCTCCGATATAATGAGTTCCCTGCCATCATTTGAATCTCAATGTAAGGCATCAAAGTCCTATTAAATATTAAAAACACATTAATGGATCTATTTAGTACCAAGAGTAGTCTGAATAAAGGATACATATTTAGTTTCATTGCCTCCCCATGCAAATGTTTAAAATTATATACAGATTTGACCATTGCCCATCAACACCCTTGTCCTTTATCTGCTTTCACTTATGGTACTTTGTTTCAAGTAGGATCGACTGGCCCTCAGAGAACATTCCAGCACAAAGTTCAAATATCTGTCACCCATGGTCCTTCCAGGGGGTAACCATGATTGAAAATTATCTTCCTTACTTGAGCTAATCTGGGAGGGTTCTTAGACAAAGAAACCACCAAAAGACGTCACTAGACAGGGTGATCCTTGGGGTGGCGGATGGGAGTCTGGTCATTACTCCCTTTGATGCATTTAGGCAGCATAAACCTTCAACCTTAGTTTTGCCCTTGGACAATGCTAAATGTGGTATCTGTGTCATTTTGGATATTGAATCAATTTGTGCTCTAACATTTCTTCTCTAAGAAGCATACACAACCCACATTTCCTAGTTCACTTTATTGCTAATTATCACAATATTTTCAGCAGTTGCCTCTTTCCTAAATCTAGTTTTAAAAATCACTTTCTATCTGGGATTCCTTGGTTGTTTCTACTTCCCAACAGATTATGGTTAGTACTCTGCACTGCTTTACTAGGTCCACCTGTTATTTTCTCTATGGCGATTTGTTGTTTCACGGTTTACTTCTGCATATGTCCACTCACCTCAGGAATCTGTCTCTCTCAATACATACTGAAACCTGGGTTCTTCTGCAGTCAAATACGATTACTATACTATCTTCTCCAGAAAGGCAAGGCCAAGTACACACATCATTCTATTCAAATAATCCAATCGGAAATCTCTGCTCTTTAATGCTTATGGTCCACTTCCATACGAAACATCCACATTAAATTAATCCTGGGCTAACTTAGTCTAGTTCTGCCCCGTTCCAGTTGATTCCTACCCCCGCACTCCAGAGGACCTACTTAATGCAGGCTGTAGTGCGACTGCACTGAGGAGGCACCTGGGCACCCAGTCAGTCACAGCTTACCTGTTCTTCTGCCTGGACTGGTTCCTGGACTATCCTAGTCTAGTTCTGCCCGGTTCCAGCTGTTAGCTGCTTGATGCTTGCTGCCTGCACCGCCGCTGCCCGGTTCCTGTCATCCCCATTCCCACTAATTCCCAGTCCCACCCACCACAGGACCTACTTAAAGCAAGCCCATCGGCGCCCATCCGCGCCTGGACCACACCCAGCGTAAGGAACCCTGATCCACAGATACTCCCCCGAAGAACTCGGTCTCAACCACAGACACCACTAAAACAGCTGCTGCCTCGCCGCACCCTACTCCAATGTTGGTCCTTTCACATGCTTATACTGCAGCTTCACTCTTGCACCCTACAGCCACAAAGCACCACTCTCGACTTCACCACCCGCATTCGCACTTCGCACCAAGCCTCACCAGCTCACCAACAATCACTGACATGAATACTCCTCAACACTAGCTCCCTCAACAAGCACACAACTGAGGTCTGGGACCTCATCTACTGCCACGCACCAGACCTAGCCTTCTTCACCAAGACCTGGCTCAACTCCCATCTGCCCCTGCATCGCCAATGCCATCCCAACAGGATACAAGATCTTGCAACAGGATTGAGCCACAAAAACTGGTGGTGGCATCACCATCATCCACAGAGACACCATCAAATGCACTGCCACCAATGACACAGAAACTACTTCCTTAGAACACCTATATGTCAAGTTCCAGAGGGATGACAAAAACACCATCAGGGGATCTTCGCATACCTGTCACCAGGATCTCGGAGAAACTTCAGCAACCTCCCCACCGACCCCATTCACCATAAACTCCAAAGACTTTTTACTCGTAGGCAACCTCCACTTTCATCTCGACGACCCCGCAGATTCCAATACCACAGACCTACTAGACAGCCTACAAAGTTTTGGACTCACTCAGCTCGTGAAAGGGCCCACGCATGCCACAAGACACACCCTGGACCCAATCTTTACCTCCAGCAACAAAATCAAGGTTGGCCACGCCTCCCGCTCACCTGGATGGACCACTTCATTATGCACTTCAACATCATCTCGATCACACCGACGTAGAGACTACGCACTTCCAGCCACAGATGGATGAAGGTGACTGAAGTTGCATGGCTCAACACCCCACAGCTCCACCCACCTATCTTCTCCGACGACACCAACAGAAACACAGTCCGTTTCAATATGGATCTCCACCAGCACCAACATCCTCGCACCCCTCATAAGCTCCAACCCAAAGACGACAAACACACACACACACAAGCTGGTACACAGAGACACTCCGAATCCAAGAGGCAATGCAAAAAATTAGAAAGAAAATGAAGAACCTCACAAGAGCCCACCTTTAGGACGGCCTACAAAAACTTGCTCAGGAGTAACTACCTCAAACAGAAAGAGAACAAGAAGAAAGCTCTGACCCAGAGGACTAAAGCAAGCAACAACAAATACAAAGAACTCTTCACCATTGTTAAGGAATTCACCCATCAGGCAGCCACTTCCAACTCCATCACCCTGTCACAAGGACTTTCATGACAAGATATCTCAAATCTACAGGAACTTCGACCCTCAACCACATCCTACCTCACATTCGAGCTCCACCACTAAGGTCACCCCACTCACGCAGTGGACTCCAGATTCCCGATGAAGACAGTGGCTATAATGGCATCCATCCACTCGGGGCGGGGGTCACGAACCCACGTCCCCACCCCTTCTTCAACCTAGGGAGACCCACAATACTCACAGCACTCACAAACATCAACACCTCCATCGCTACAACCACTTTCCCAGATGCATGGAAACACACAGAAGTCACCCGACTCCTCAAGAAACTATCCACGGACCCCGAAATCGTCAGCAACCATCGCTGCTTCCCTTCCCAGCCCAAAGTCATAGAAAAGGCAATCAACCACCCGCTCTCCCACTACCCGAACACCACAAATGCCTGGACAGCTTGAAATCCGGTTATCCGCAGAAACTATAGCACCGAGACGGCCTTTATTGCAGCTTCAGACCACATTTGCATCATACTAGATCGAGGCCACACTGCTGCTATCATTCTCCTGGACATCCCTTCCGCCATCGTCACAGTCTCCCACAACACATTCATATCCAGACTCCTCGAAACCAGAATCCAAGGACCCTCTCTTAAGTGGATAGTCTCCTTCCTGACCGGAAGAACGCAACGGGTAAAATCACTCTCCTTTCACATCAGAACCCAAGGACCTCATCTGCGGAGTCCTGCAAGGCTCTACACTCAGCCCCAGTCTCTTCAACATATACACGACTCCACTAGCAAGCATTATTCGGACACACGGACTTAACATCTTTAATGTCGACGACATCCAACTCATCCTATCCCTCTCAGAAGACACCAACATCACCACAAGTAATTTCAAAATGTGCAAGGCCAACTGGATGAGAGACAACTACTTCAAACTCAACGCTGACAAGATGGAAGTACTGATATTCAGCAACAATAACTCACCCTGGGACTTCACTTGGTGGCACACAGAACCAGGCCCCATCCTCACACCACGCCAGTAACCTGCGCATCATCCTGGACATCAAACCTCACCAGGAGAGGTCAAATCAACGTAGTCAGCCCTGCCTACTTTAACATACTTCGCATGCTCAGTAAAATTGCCAAATGGTTCCCTACTTACACCAGAAAGACCGTTACCCAGGCCTTCATCGCAAGCAGACTGGACTACGGCAATGCACAAGCTGCAAAACATCCAAAACGCCGCTGCCAGACTAATCCTCAACCTTCCTCGCCGTACACACATCACACCTCACCTCTAAAAATCACACTGGCTCCCCATTCAGAAACGCTGTCAGTTCAAGATGCTCACCCATGCCTACAAGGCACTTCACAACAAGGGACTCGCCTCCCTCAATCACAGTCTACAGTTCCACCAACCAGAAACCTCCGCTCTGCCCCACTTGGGCTCGCGCACACACCCCGTATCCAAAGCAGCAAGACAGGAGGTAGGGCCTTCTCTTACCTGGAAGCTAAATCCTGGAACAACCTTCTCCAGTACATCAGATCAGCCGCATCACTTATGATTTCCGCAAGAAACTGAAAACCTGGCTTTTCAACTGATCATTCTAGCAGAACCTGCACCTGCTCAGAGCCTGGATACGGGTGACCGGTTTTGCACTCTACAAATCCATGTTACATTACATTACAGTCCAGCCATCAAAGTTCATTACTGTTTAAGTATGGGATTTCAAGCATCTCATTCCCCTGGGGTCAGAACCAAACTATGTACACTTCTGAAACGTGCCTCAAAACTGAATTATCCAGCCCACATATAACTGATCACCATGAAAATAAGGTTGCGACTTCCGATTATCAGATTGGTGCTTACCCTTTCCCAACGGACTCCAAATTTACTTTCTTTGAACAAAATCCTTGGCATGTCCACAGTACTCTGAAGTCACAGAAAAGTGACATTCAGTACTCTGTAAAACATCCAAATAAGAAGAGCTCCACGTTATGCACCCAACAGTCAAAAGGCATCATGTATGGTGATTCCAAATGCAGAAACCAAACTTTAGAGTTTATTTCTAAAATATAGGATGCAGCTTTGGAGCGTGCATTGATTAAAGTATCCAGCAAGGTTTGCAGATACATTGTAAAAAGATTGTGAATTTCACAATATTCAGCTTGCCTACAATTACACAAAACAGTAAAAACATGTAGTGTTTATAGGTTTACTGTTTTACTCGCTGTGTTTCAGTTGATTTGAACAAGGTCTTCTGTTGCTAAAAAATGTGGCATTTGACAAAACCATGTTTTATGCAGCACATTGCTGCAAATGTTATAACGTACCCTTCATGACTGTCACCTTACGAGAAAACTTTCATCACCTCGAGAAAGTTACAAGATACGGGATTCTATATTTGAGTTTATTACAGACAGCACTAGTGTGCCGTCTTGAATAGAATAGCTGCAAGCAGCAACACTGCCTTATATAGAATTATCAGCTTGCAATGGAGCTGTGGTTCTCCATTGTGAATCAAAATAGCAGCCAGTTCTTTGATTGGGTCATCTATGTAGATGTCGCCCATACAAACTTTTAAGGTTTTCGATTTGTTTGAGTGGACATGTTCTGAGTAGGCCTGCACCGATTCCGAGGTATGCAGCTTGCCTGGTCTGCATGTGGGATCCCACACACTGGTGGATCCAGTGGTCCTTAATAGGTCTTATAGCTCCATACATATGTAATGCAATGTTCACAGAGGACTGAGGACATATGTTGTTCCTCCTGGAGAACCAAGAAGAATGTGAAGGGTAATGAGCAGCAGAAGAGGGCCAAATATATGTTGTATAGCTGTGTGATGATTTCCTTTCTATGAATGCTCATAGATTAGCTGGTACTCGGTAGTTACAATTTAGTGAATTCTCTAGATAAGCTGAAGAGACGTGTGTACAATTGACTTCAAGGGGGCCAGTATATGCTTCATGTGGTTTTGAAGGTAGTGATCTATTCTACGTCATTATTATTTCTGTGGTCTGCAATTTATTTTAGGACTATATTTTTCAAAAGTGACATTGACAATTTATTTTCTTGTCAGCATGAGGTATGCAGTACGGTATAAGCTTTCAGGTATTCATATTTAAAAGGAAGTATGACGAGGCTTACAGTGATTATTTGAAAAGATGCATTTCCAAGCATGTTAGGATTTAGCAGTGAAAGAGTCCGGGAGAACTTGAGCAGCAAGTGGTGGTGGATTTTATAAACTTTATAACTATGTAAAGCTGACTCGTCCAATTGCTGTATTCAGTAAATTACATTAGAGCACTGGTGTAAATGTGTGGCCTTTGGCACATGGGTGCCATGATAATTTGGAAACTGTATGCTTATAGATGTTCTACAGGACAAGCAGGAAAGGAGTCTTTTTTTTATCTTCAGCCTAAATGCTGACCTCACTTGTGAATGCTTTTCAATTTGACAAGTAGTGCATAGTAGTACTAGGATCTCTAGTGTGCGCTCTCCTAGTTTGTTAATTTCCTATGCAAGCCATTTCTTGAAGTAAGAAAATGTGTTATTGCATCATATTCCATGCTTTCAAAATCCTAACTCTCGTGCCTTAATTATCTTTCTTCCATACAGATTACTCTTTTGCCCCCTCTTCAATTCTTCTATATCTCATCTGTTTATCTGTGGTTTCTGCTCACTTTTCATTTTCGCCTTTATTTTCATTGTGGTTTGTGTTTAAACATATTGATGATCTATTTTACCTACCAATAATCTTTCCTACTGCATCACTCAGCCATCTTTCCCATCTAACTCACCCTGCTAAAAAGCCCTTTGTTCATAAACTCTAGAATCAATCTCTAATATTTGATAGCCCCCTCTAACTTCTCTCATGCCTCCGAAATTGTCTCTCCTGCCTGAAGCATTGTTTAGCAGATTACCACCTATGCAGTATGTTGAAGCACCAATTCCTCATTTTACTTATATGTACTTTTCAGAAATTCTGTACCATCGAGTGATCAACTGGTTAGAAAGCTCAGGTGTAAAAGCCCTAGAACAGAAGAAAATAAACATAGATAAACCGTTACTGTAAGCACTGCTATGGGGCATTAATATATTAGATCTATAATTTAGGAGTGACCAGTAGGAGCAGAGGGGATTGTTTATAAGTAATTACTCCATCCCTGGATGAACAACGATGGGTGTTTTGTTATCAGTTTGGTATGGGCCATCAATAATCTGGAACAGATTATTAAAATGCTGGAGCCCTGGAGAAAACCAGGAAATTAAGTTTAGGCTGGGGTTTCCTTCTGGCCTGGTGATTTTAATTTAAAGTTAGAGCAAGGTGAGTATATCCATTGGTATATCATTTGGAAGGTGAATCTGTCACAAGTGCTTTCTGTGTTAAACATTAGAATATCTATTAGGTTTACCTCACCTACCCGATGTTGTTCCTGTCCCCCGTCTCTCTGCTGTGGAAAAAGGTCTATACACTAAGCTGGAACCTCTGCAAGTTAGAGGGAGCCAGACAAGTTTAAAAATACATGAACTGTTTTACAGAAAAGGCACAAAAGTCAAACATAATATAGCCATACAGTATTTTTGTTAAATGGCTATTACGCAACAAAGTATAAAATAAAACCTGCTTTTGAGAAGTTACATAACAATCATTTACCATCTAATATTTTTGCCAGTTCATTCTTTTCTACAAATATGTAACTGAATAAATGTAGGAAATGCTAAGGAGCTATCAGCCCCTTCACTTCCCTGAAATCTTAACAGATTTTAAGCCTGTTATTTTAATCCAAGTAAGGGCACAAGAGCTCCTTTAAAGACCTACTGCTTACTGGTTTGTCTATGGAGTTAGTATGTGACAGAATTAACTGGGACAAGAATGTTTCACAAAAATGTTGCTTGCTACTTATTTTTATTTTGCAACTTCCATCTCCCAACCAAATGCCGTTGCTATGCATCTTATTTCTAACTCTTTGAAAGCATTTTTTTACCAAGACATTTCTCCATTTTATGAACTACTTTGAACCTCTGCAAAGGGAAGAGCCATGAAAGAAGAGCAGATCTTGCAATCTACAGATCATATGCAGCAGGAAAGACGAAAAGCAAATTTTTGCATGCTCATGCTGATAAAAGGTAAAGGGAAATCATTTTGTTTTTAACCTTCCACATCTGACATAATTTGCTGTCTCAAGGTTGACGAGAGTTCACTAAATAGAGTACAGGAAAAACAATATCAAGAGCAAGGTGATTGGAATGGTTTTCAAAATGCAGCAAAAGTTAAAATGTTAATAGCATAAATATTAATAGTACGGGCTATTTTAACAGGAAAAATGCAAGTAATCTTTAACATATTGATATTAATAGTTTTAAATGTCCCCACCCTTCTTTTTTAGTCCACTCTTCATTTTTTTTACCCATGAACTGATTTTCAAATAACTTCTAGAGCCATCCTTAGTGGGACGGCATATTCTCTGCTCATGGGTCTTAATGGGAAATTCTGGTAGGAATTTTCACCCATTTGACTATTCTCTTTTTCTAGGACAATCCATTGCAGCTAGAAGTCTTTCTTCTCGTTCCCATTTTCCTGGTCCAATCGGTTTTGTTTGTTAAGATCATAGCAGGGACTGAGACTCCTAAGACGGCCTCTGGTGAGTCGTCTCATTCTACAGCAGAAGGGAAATCAAAGCAAAGACTGGTCCGCTAAAGGGCAAAATTCTGATACTAATCCCATCTTCCAAAATCCAATTCAACAAACCATATGCTTAATTTTTATTTCATTGAACATTGGAAGCAGCCTTCTTAAGCACTTCTCAGTAATACAGAAGGGCTCTGCAGGACTGTCTACAGTTGTCCTTGGACTGGCTCTGAGCAAGACATCCAAATCCACCCTGCAGCATCTTTGAGATGATCAGCTAGTTGCATGGCCCTGAAATGCTAGAAACCTGGATAAACCAGCCTTGAAATAAAATGCGAAGATTTTTGAAGTACTGCAGAGAATCCAAACGTCCTGGAAAGTAGTAAGACGCCAAGCAATATTTTGTGGGCTAAAAATAATCACTATTTCAGTCACTATTACAAAAGGCAAAATATATCTCAAACCATCAGCAGTTTGCCCAAACCAATTCTGGTAGTGTGGCTACTCTAGAACAGAAAAAGGAAAAGGTTTGACTACTAATGAGAAGTGGGGGTCCTTCAAGGAATGTAATTTTATAGGTTGAAATTTACATAGCACACTGCTACATTCACCCTGTTCTCAAAAGTTCTTACAAAGAAGATGCTCCAGATATTAACACTGAACGTCTCCATTAACTGCGCAATTCTGCGCCAACAAGTTGATTGGAGGAATCCACAAGCAGTGTTTTGTGAAAGTGATGGCCTTGGAAGTCTGTACGTTGCCCTCCAACAGATATGTTTCTCTGGCTCAGGCCCAACAGAAGACTTCACTAAAGCACAGTGAAGTACGTCTCAATAAATGTTGGTCACTCCAGAAGCATCTACAATAGTCTTCAGAAACCGATTGTATGAGCAGTTTAGTGATCTAAACCTATCAATACCTGTAGTCCAAAGATCCACTTGTGCTAGACTCTCCTAAACAGAGTTGTCTACCAATTTTGAAAATTATCTGTTGGTGGAATTTGATAGATTCGTAATTTTTCATGTATTTCCAGTAATCTGCATCTAGGCAATCACTGATTAATTACATGATCCTAATTAATAATAATTATTTTTTTTTTTAAATCCAAGTCTGGTTTTATATAATTTCATTATCACCCTGTACTGGACTACAATTCGTTTCTTTTTATAATTGACACCTGTTTTGGTTTGAAACCAATCCTTATGCTTCAGCTGCACCGCAAACAGAGCAGTCTAGTAACCTAAGGGGTCTCGCAGACCAATTGTTATTGAAATTAATCTGAACTCGAGTTCTAGCTAGAGGGGGCTTGTACTCTATTTGCTGTCTAAAGCTGGGTAATGAAATAAAGAACATTGAAGGGGAAACGCAAATCTGGATTCATCTATTTAAACTATTCTGGTACATTAAAATAAATCTTGCAAATTGAAAATCCGGTGTAAAAGCGATAGTACAGTAAACAGCATTATTCTCAAATAAGCCCACTGCTTAGAAATACGAAAGTTGAAAGACAAACGAGTTACAGCATAAACTTACATTCACAAACAGATGTTTACAAATGTGGAGAGCTCAAGTTCATACATATACGAAAAGAACCTCCTTTTAGAGAAGTAATAGGTTAGCAATAAAAAAATAAAGGTCTAAAGCTTAAGCAAGCATGATATTCCCTGTACCCTTACTCTTTGCTAACCATTCTGTCTGTACTAAATTGAATTATGGTTCGGAGTTTTTCCCAGAAAAGTAATCACATTATTTTATCAGAGATAATATGTACAAATAAAAAACTTAATGTGTACATGAGTGTGCATGGTGTGCGGCCATGATGAATACAAACGGACAGTTTGCAGTATTTAGATGGAAATAAAATAATTTTACCCAGTTCATCAAAACATGGTTTACTGACCGAAGTCATAACTATATGGAATATGAATTCTCTTCGTACCATTTGCAGTTCTATTACAAAGGCGGTTTAAACAATACTCTATGGGCATGACTGCAGTTTTGGCTCAGATAATGTACCTATCAATTTTATTTGTATATTCTGAACGATCATATGAATCTCCGTTTAGGCGATTACGTAATAAAAATATTAATCGCGCTTTAAATCAAACGTGATTCTCTTACATACTGTGAGCCACCAAAATTTATATTTAGGCAAAAAAAAAAAAAATCACCGAAAATAAACTGAATTCACTTGATAGTAACCATTCCGATAGCCTGTGGTATAATGGACAGTGGAATAATTTCGTGGTGCCTACGATTCAGTGAGAGACGCCAAGTGCAAGTGCAAAAGTCCAACAATTGAACACTTTTAAAACAATTAAAAATAAAGCAACAGAAAATAAGCCAAAAGATATGGCCAAAGAACTCTATAGAACAGACCCAAGTCTTTAGTTAAAACTATTTTTGACAGAGCAGTGCTCTCCATAGTCAAATGTTCGGAGGAACACCTTTGTTGGAAATTATGAGCTTGTGTCTACCTGATGGACAGCTCTCCTACCAGATTCATTTGGAGCTACCATTATGTGATACTGCTCACAAGGGAAGTGATGAAGGTGTGTGAGTAATGGGCCCTCTCTCTTGGGCATTGTTATGAATTGCATAAAATTATTAGCACTATCATAAATACTTCTGTTTGTAGCAAGATATTGGTATTAAGCTACACAAGATCATCCGTGCGCTGAACCAGCATTGAGCTGAAGAATGTAATGAAATCACTGAAATTGCCCTCAAATGAATTGTCATTAACAATTTAAAAAAAAAAATAACATGTATAGTCCACACCACATACTGTACTGCCTCTTGTTGCTTGGATCATAGGGATTACTATATAGCTCAGGTGTGCCCAGGGATTACAAGATATGCAGTCTGAGCTGCATACATTGTTAAACCTCAGCATCATTATCCCAATAATGGCTCACCTCTGTGGACCTTAGTAGCATCACCATCCACACCACCGTACAGCGTTGACTAACCTCCTCACTTAGACATCAAATCTTTACAATGGTTCACCTCAATTTATTTAAACGGCATCAAACCACTGTACAACCTCAATACTCGTTAACCTCTGGAGTAGTGTAAAAATGACTCCACCCGAGAGATGTGCTAGGAGTGCATTATAATCACATGTAGTTGGCACTCACATATATTCCATGTGATTAATGTTGAAAATGACAGTGGGAGCATTGCATATTTAAGTATCCTCACAAACTAATGAAACCTATGAGTGATTAGAGATGTAACTGATAGAATTGTGATGCTTACGTATTATTTCATGAGAAATGTTAGGTATTGTGTTCGAAGATAATTGATACAATGAGATGTTTACGAACGAATAATCATGTTACTACTGTATTAATTACTGAAGTATATGTTAAAAAATTCGATTTATTGGTGTGTAGGGGTGTGCACATAATGTAACCTGTGCATATGTTAACTTAGCCTAACCTATGGGCCTAAGATGTATTTGGATTCAAGCTCACAGTTCAGTTTAACATTTGAATTCCTATTTTATTCTAGCAGTAGAAATGTTGCATGTGTTGTATTCCCACTGTAGGTAGACAAGACTTCGTTAGTGAGAGAAAAGGGTCTTTGTTCTTAGTAGATCGGGAGGTATGTGAGGCGGCAACTGGTAGGAAGGAAATGCGATGAGATGGGAGGAGTTCTCATGGGAGAAGGAGACGAGACCAAGGATGGCTGAATTAACAATTTATGGGAATGGAAATGTGGTGAAAAGAAGCAAATGTGTGCTGGTAGAATGGAAATGTACTAAGGACAGTTTGTGGGACGTCCTTTGGATGTAACTGATGTTATGATGAAACGTAGCGCAGGATAGTTAGCATTCCGACTTGGGACCCCTTGAGGTACAGACCTCTGCTTTGGTAGTATGACTACTTGACCCATGTTAGAGTTTCTTCTACGGAGGACTCGGACAGCTGACACCTTTCTATTTTCACTTAACCTTAAATCTCTGCTTTAGTTTAGGATTGTCACTTTAGGATAGTGTAGGGACAGAAAGAGGATCTATGCTAATTTTCGATGACAAATTGATGTAATCTAACGCAAAATTTTGTTTCCTTATTACGTACATAGCCATAATCTAATTTATTGTTTTCTTTTTGTTATATAGGGTAAATCGCTTCAGAAGATTTGTCTTCCTGTTTGTATTGTATTTCTAAACGATAATGCTTAGACTGGTTTATATTAATCTGTTTTTTGAGTCTGAATTTGGAATAAACCTACTAACTTGAGACTTGGTGTTGAACTGGGTTATTGTGTAACTAGATTGGCTACAGTGTATTTGGAGATTGGAAAGAAAGTGTTTCCGCTTACCACTCATGTCGCACGAAAAGATCGTCGACTAATTGTTACTGTGTAAGTGGACCCAGGCTCCATCACCTCTACTGACATTAAAACCACCACGACCCTCCAAACAACGTTTCAGCTGTACTTCAATAACATCATCCTACCTCCAAACAATGATTCACCCATATTGACCTCAATGTCATTAAGCCCTCAGTTTGAAGCAGCATAGCCCTCACAGGAGTGATTCACATCCATGACCTCAATGGGGCACACTTCTGCTGCACTCTTTCAACAACGATTCAGCTCCCCTTTGGCAGCGCAATTAATGTCAAAATATTTTCTATTCTTGACCTTCCCCCCCAGGCCCATTTTAGGTATGGTCCTAATGGCACAGCTTTATGTAATGGCAAAATAATGTAGATGTATACCCTGAAACAAACTGAAAAGGCAAAATGCTGATAGAGGCAGTTACTTGGAGAAAAAAATGTTCTGTTGTCAAGCTTGGAAAAAAGAACATCCTTCTGCTCGCACTGAATGTGAAAACAAAAGTTCCTCCACTCACATCTGAAATGAATAAAAAAGTATTTTCATAACAGGCCT
Organism: Calotriton arnoldi; assembly: GCA_963921515.1. Taxonomy (NCBI): domain Eukaryota; kingdom Metazoa; phylum Chordata; class Amphibia; order Caudata; family Salamandridae; genus Calotriton; species Calotriton arnoldi. Next base: position 1,850,866 of record CAWUFW010002629.1, read on the forward strand.
AGAATACACTTTTGTGTATCAGCAGTATATAGTGTACTGCAAACGCTACTACAGAAAGATGATCTGTATTTGCATGAAAGGAATTCTAAAGTGACTTTCGTTGCTCCTCAGGAGGGAGCTGCCCAGAGAAGGCACTTAATAGGGTGGAAACAGGCAGGAGGCAGTGGAATAATTACAGATACAATGCCATTTCATTACACAAATTACCAACTATCCTCCTTCAGTCTTCAGGGAAGATCGATTGCCAGACCAATAGTAAGGTCTTAAGTATTAACAAATAGCCCTATTCACGTTATTAGTTATTGTCATATGCATCAAGGCTGATGTCCAGTAGGTGAAAGTATGTCTATCTACCCAACTGAAGGAAAAGTTCCATATCCCCTTGTCTAGATCATAGCTGTAGAGTATAAAAAGAAGCACAGTTCATGAGGTTCTCCAAAATCTAGGACTCTCACACCTGTTCGGTACTCACTGTAACAGCTTTACTCCACTATTACAAGTATCCAGAGTTCGGATAATCTCAGGTTGAATATTATGTTCTAGATTACCCCTGTAGGAGCCACACCTCAGCTGCAAAGTGGGCAGAGAACACAGGGACATATAAGGTTGCATGGAGACACCCAACGTTTGTGTTCTAAAGAATCTGCCCACAGTTTTCAGCAGTGAAACATGTCAACCCCACTTGAAAAACGGGTCCAAACATGTATGTTGCCTTCAACGTATGCTAGCTTACAATACCATTAAGAAGAGCAGGGTTTCCTGTGCATGTTTTAACACCATTTGAGGACCCTAGAAGTTACAATGGGCTGCCACAAAATCACATAATTAGAACATCTACAACAGATTTTTAACTAGAGGGATAGCGCAACAGGCCCCAACTAGGTATTTAATAGGTAGGGACCGCATGATAAGAGGGATGGCACCCTTCACAATAACGTTATCTGTTATGGGAGTTGTAGAATATGGTGGTTTATAAAACATTTGGAAATTTAAAGCAAATAGGGTGATTAATTTACATGTTTTTCCACACCACACAATCTTGGATTTGCTTATCAAAATACTGTAAAAAAAAAAAAAACACAGTTTGAGTTAGTATAAGGAATTAGGAGAAATCTAGTTTTCTTCAAACTAGTTGTATTTTATATTTTTCCCAGATGTCGAGACACAAAATGCATCAGGGTGGAAAAAGCATTGGGAAGGTTTGGGAATACCCACATAGTTCCGACTTTGCAGGTGTTTGCACTATTCAAATATGGTGCCTGGTATGACTTGCTTATCACCTTCAACCTCTCTTTACCTTGCTCTATTGCTCCTTCGCTCTTTAGATTGTTATAATGCGTTGAAATGTAAACATTCCTTCCGTTTGACAGTTTTCCCTAGGCAGTCCAATGAAAAGGTGTTGGTGATGCAGACTTCCTACAATTAACCTTTTGTGTTTAACATCACCGAAACAATCATTTTATTTCAGGAACAGCTTATTATAATAGCCCCAGTCTCTCCCTTGGGAGCCGACATTTTCACACACTTTTACTGAACTTACCACTGCAGAAAAAAAACATTCACTGGGCAGATTTTCTGCTTTAGGAGGCATCTGACCAAATAAAGGCCCCAGTTCTTGTGCTCCTCTGTTCAACCATGATTGGGTGATGAGATTTTCTTCTAAATCAACCGAACTATTGCCCATCCTCTTAACTTACCAATAGGGTTGCCACCTGGTCGGTTTAATACCAGCAGGACCGGTATTTTAATGTTCCACCCAGTGGTACAAAAATGAGAAAAATCACCTAAAGCCAACATTTTTCCCCTGATCAGTACATACTTTAAACAGTAAATGTAAGAAGAAATGTGTTCTACAGCTGCCCCAATGACCCCCGACTGTTAAAAGTTAACAAAGACAGAAAAGCCAGGTTAAAATTAATACAGATGATTTCATATAAAGTTCTACATAAGAATCATGTCCGGGCCTTCGCAGAATGTTGAAACGTGAACAGATCGACATTATGTTTTCTCGGGGAACGGTGGCAACCCTACTTACCAACAAGGTTACTGTTCCCTCAGGGCTACTGGCCCTACTATCAAACCAGAAACTCCTCTGAGGATGAGCCATGAGAATTTGAACAGACTGTTTCCGGAATAGCGCTGCAGTACTCGTCAGTAATTCTCGAAGTCTCTGGCAGTTGGCAGCTGCAAACATCCGACTGAAAGCTCCAGCATCATCTTCACAGCTTCCAGTCGAGGATGTTTACAGTCGCTCACTGTCACAGGAGCGTTTTCAATCTGCAGAGGTGTCCAGGCAAGTTGGGAGAGACAAACCGCATGCTACATGCAGCTCTGAGGACAGAGGACAACATGTGCCCTCCATGTTGTGGGATGAAATATTCTCAGCACCGAAACAGCTGTTCGAGAGAATATGTACCTTCAATGTACAGATAAAAAAATAAAACATTTTATAGGCATGCATACAAAAGGTAGCACTAACTTCATGAGCTTACTACATCCATCCTGATTTTTGCCAGATGCAAAAACTGAGGCCTAACAAAAAAAAAAAATTTGAATAGCTATGCTCACTTTAGTTTTGTGGGAAAGCCATGATTATCACCAAGGTTTTGGGTTCCACGATGACATTTTAGCAAACCTGGTTGAAATTTCAGTTGATTAAACTGATGAATATGGCTTGCAATGTATCCAGTTCCTGCAGGTTTTCAGCTACAAATGCTATTCCAGTCAACCCCAGATGCATTTTGGGACTATTTAAGGGAAGCTTATAGTGTATCATGGTTCAATGCTAATTTCTATTTAGTCCATAGAACTGTCCTCGATTTATCCATTAGAAACATACACAGTCTAATGACAGAAAATTAATATATACAAATGGATACAGAGAAGTAGACCTTATTGGCCGGACGTGACAAAACAAGACTGGTCAGATGGAATTTCCACCAGGGACATTATCACTCTTCCCACAACCGGATACTCAAAAATCCCCACACAGTGCTTTATCTTAATTTGGTTGAAAAGGGAAACCAAATGCACTCGCATATCAGGTTTTTATTTTTGGAATGCACAAACAGTTCAGCAGGGGTTACTGTGCACGATTTCACTAAAAAACTACTTTTTCCAGTGACTGCAAGGCACAGCTACTCGAAACATGGATCTAACCAGGGCCCGCTTTAGCGCTGGTGGCGCTCTGTGCGACAATATCTGTTGGCGCCCCCCCCAATGACCACCTCTGCCACGGATTCCCTCACTAGCACCCTTTAACACTGCCTCTCAAGTCTCCATAACCACTGTCTCTCAGATTCATTTAGTTTTATAGCATCATCCATACCAGTGTAAGGTGTCAGTACTTTACACCACACACACATTGCACAGAGACAATCATGTGTGTGTAAATCAGTGTAAAGGAAATGTTACATAAGACAGTACTACAAGGTGTAGTGTAGGAGTGACATGTCATTGATACTGGTAGGCAATATAGGTAAAGTTTTTATTCAGGAAAGGCACAAATTCAGAATTTAAAACGTAACATCATTGTTAGGGGTTCTCTTTCATAATAAGAATTGTTTTCTACCCAAATGAACCCTTTTCACAAGATTAGGAAAATGAAAGACTGGGCAAAAAAACATAGCGCTAACAAATACCTTGCAGTTTGTAGCAGCTCTAGGGTGACAGTTGATAGCTCAATGTTCTAGATTAGGATTTTGACTTATAAACGACAAGTAACAAAAGGAGCTCTCTTACAGAAGCAGTAACCCACTGACCTATTTATGTTATATGCCTTCGTTATCTGCATAGTACAGGTTCTTGGCAGCAGGGATTTTAACCCTCTGCTCTACCTTAGGATGAGTCAAAACTTCCACTAGACAAACCTCTGGTCTCTTTCCAGAAAGACGATTAATCACCGGACATCTCTTGACATTTTAATTGATGTCTGAAAGTTGCTTGAGGCTAGGAACAGGCAGCAAGTGCTTTCAAAATATTACATTTTCAAAAATAACGCTCCCATCCTAAGTCAACGCCCGATGCGGTCGCACCGATCGCACCGCCCTAGAGAGCAGACCCTGGATCTAACAGCCAAAGAAACACACTCAAAGATGTGAATTGACATAAGGAGGTGGCAAAAGCAGAGGGGTCGACTTCTCAGGGGAAATATTCTATTTCGAGTCAACAACACAGTGAGCAATATCATCTCACTTTTTTTTGTAAGGGGCAATAAGTAGGAATTAATGCACAATAAAAATGTGCCTGCTTGGAGCATTAATTAGTGTTATGAAAATGAATATACCGTCATTTTGGTCTGAAAGGTATTCTTCCAAGCGAAGGGAAGCCCCAGCAGTGGTTAGTGCTTCCCCTTGCTGCTCTAAATAGTGATTTCATCAGGAGCCAGCCCAGCCCTACACTCTGGAGAAGGCGGGATATCCTGAAATGAAGTACCACAAAAACCTTACTGTCACAGCACTGCCCTGATCATGAGAGAACAAATAGGAGTGCTTGGGACATGCAGCAAGCCCCTAAAACTGGACTCCACAGCCTACACAGAGGAGCTTCTGCAATCAGGGGAATACCACACAGCCGATGACTGCAAGAAGCCTACACGCCATTCAACTCACCAATGCATTGCTTTCCCATCAGTTGTCCATATCACCGTCAAATTCCCCTTGCTGACTGCCAAACATTATCTCGCCCCCACCTGCCCTTAATTGCTCAGGGTGCTCTCTGCCTTCTGTCCCATCAGCCACTCATATCCAGGCTGCCCATTCATTCACTCCTGATGCACATACTGATTGCATCACCCACCTCCAGCATCCATACTGCCCATAAGTTGTATGTCATTGAACATTTGTGTTCTATAGAAGCTTCAATGACAAGGTGCTCCCCCCCGCATTAAATTACTCAACGTTTTTTACCCTCATCACCTCAGACCATAGGTGTCTGTTCATAAACTCCAATCCCCTTGCTGCTGCTCTTCATTCTGATCACCTCCTGGACTCGTTGTGCTCTGGCATAAGAGCACCTGTTTCCAGTGATCTTCACTGCAATGCTGGTGTGCTCCTCCTATGCTCTAAGCTTTTGCTTGTGCTCCCCCCTTGGGACCAATGCTGCAGCCATTAATTACCCCGAAGGATGTCATGCTTCATCATTGGGCTTTGCTCCTCGTCGGGCCGGCGCTGCAATGCCCTACGGGTCCCCCGAAGGGTCTCTTTTTCGGAGACCTTTTGATGAAGCCGTATGGGTGCGTGGGTATGAGTGGCAGTGAAATCTAAAGTGGGGTGTTAAAAAATGACTGGAGGTGGAGTGAGTACTTTTATTAGGGTGATCCCTCTGTCATTGTTAAAAAACACAAAGTGTGTGGTGCTGCTCTAAGGGGTATTATGTCCCTCTGTAGCTAGGTAAGATATATGTCCCTAATGGACATATATGACGGTGCACATGTTTCGCACTATGTGTGGCCTCAGAAGGAGATCCAGAGCGCTTCGTCAGGACCAATGATAGTTCTATTATGGTATCAGTGGCGGCCTGAACTAGTGCCGCCGGATTGTATAAGGGAGTAGCACTTCCCTTAGTATTAGAATTAGGACCTCATGAGATCAGTGAGGGCACTCGGGAGGGTTCTCCCGAGGTTGCAAGGCCGATCCACCTGCGCCGGTCCGGCGGAGACTGCGAGAGGGACGCCGTGAAGTTGTTTTCTCGCCCCCCGCTGGGGCCAAAGACCGGAGGCAGCAGAGGGAGGCAGACTGGGAGCAGGGGAGTGTAGGACCACACTCCCCAGTGTTCTTTGCGGCTCCCAGCGCCGACGCGCAGCCGCTAGCGTTGCCTGTGCGCCAGGAGGCGCTTACAAATCCTGCCAGGGGCTCCCGCAGCGCGGGACGGGCGTGCGCGGGCCAAGGGCGGGCCTGTCTGCGCCCATCAGAGGCTGGGTTGGGCCACTACCCTTGGTTCTTCTCGGGGTCCTTCGTAGACCTTTGGATCCTGATCCCAGCTGTAACAGCTTGCAAGGCCAGTGACCCCTGTTCCAGGAATTTTTCATCTGCCCACAATCATGGGTAGGCGGATTTGTGTGGGGAAATCTAACGTAGCACATCCACAACTGTCCTCTTCACTCCAACCAACTTCCTTAGACAGAATGTTACAGAGAGCCATTGGAGTAGTTGCTACTGAGATCGAACTAACAAAGACTATTGTCTCTTACCCCTGATCTTGCCCAGCCCATTAGCTTGCATGATGATTCAGGATCCTCATTGCCCATCGCCCAGGAATTTCCAATCCCCCCCCTAAGGACCCGTGCGGCGGGTAATGTGGTTGCGCTACATCAAGAAGGTGCTCGCCCGAAAGCCAAGAAAACCAAAAATGCTGCTCCATTGGCCCAAAAGCGCAAAAAAACTATCTATGGTCCATGCAATTTCTGGTGACTTAAGGGAGGCTGGTCTGGAAACACCATTACAGACACCCCTGGACCACCCAGCCTGGGTTACGGATGTGATGGTGGACTTACAGGTCCAAGTAAGGACCATTGTGAAGGATGAGCTAAAATATTTGTGGGAAAGGGTAGATAAGCTTACCAATCTAGTCGAACTATGGGTGGACAAGACTGACGCAGCCCTGAGGGTAAAGGAACCGGCCAATCCTGTAAACACAAACCAGACCCCCCTAGGTACTAACCCTGAACCCCTAGTGACTGCTAGCACACCAACCTCCAATTTAGCAATCCATTCCAACCAGGAGGGTGGGGGAATCCGACTGAATAACGCTGAGGGGCTAGGAAAAGGATCTAGTCTACACCATCAGGAGTACAATCAGGGGGCACAGGCAGGAAGAAAAAATGTTCAAACCTTAGCTAGACCTCAAGCAAGCAGCGCTCGTAGCGAGAGGCCTGGGATCAAAAACATCTCACACGAGGGCAGGCAAGACCTAGGGCTAATTCTACCATCCATAAACCTTCCCCCGGACTCAACCCCTTATGCAGTCATATTAGCGGGTGTCCCCGAGTTGAAAAAGGGGAGCAGAGAGTCATATCTTGAATTAAGAAATAAATGCACGCAGTGGCTAGCCAACCACAAACAACTCATATATAGAGACATAAATGAAATCATCATGGTTCGCAGGGTGGGCTGGAGACCAAAAGACATTACTGGTGACTGCGTTGTGATAAACTTCAAAAACACAGTGCTTGTGGAATCCCTTCTAGATCGTTTCTACCAGAGGAACAGGGGGGTATTAGCTCCTTACCATTAGGTTACTTTTATCCCCCTGCCCTTATTCCACCGGCAAGAAGAATATATGGTCATTGGAGGGGGGAATGGCTGCAGGAAAACCATTTCTCCCCATTAGGCCAGGGCCAACCATCCCCCTTATTCTTCAACATTCCGGTGGAAAATAGATTCAATCCTCTGGAGTCAGTAGATTGACTCGCGAGCGAGGAGCCCCCACAAGAATTAGCCAATCATCTTAGAGAGGTGGGGACACAGCGAAGGACAAGCGTACAGAGGACAATATTCTCTAAGCAGAATCTGGGGCTGGATGTGGAAAGTGAGGCAGGAAAGTATAGGCTAACTAGGAGTATACATAAGACCGCTATCATTAATCCACTGACCCTTGATCCTTTACATCAGGATACACAGACCTCCAACTTAGTTCAGAGGGATGTAGTAAATACCCCACATAATCCAAAGAGCGCTCACGACCCAGTTAACAGAACAAGTACATCACAGCGAATGGAGTACTGCCATCTCCCTTTGGACAGTCAAGAGAATGAAGTCATAAACCCCCCCTGCTCAACAAACCAAATGGGCTCTGCCAGTCTGCAAATCCTCTCCTGGAACATAGCTGGACTACCTTCTAAACTGGATAGTCCGGAATGGGGTCGCTTCATAGAGCAGCATGAAATCTGCATGTTCCAAGAAACCTGGGCCAAAGATGAAATACATAGGATGGGCTACGCATCGTTTAGCATTCCAGCTACTCATGTGGGGAAGGGCAGACCTTCTGGAGGCCTGTGTACCTGGGTCGCAGTACATTTGGGCTGTGAGGCAAAACAGCTAGAGAGCTCTTCTCGTGACATCCTTTGTGTACTTCTTTCCTTCCATACGGGTTTAGACAGTCTTAATTAATGTATATTCCCCCGACCAGCATACAGAGGGAAAGAGTCAAACACACTCGAACAACTAACTACTTGTCTCAACCATCCCTGTAAACCTCGGGGTAATCATTGGCGGAGATTTTAATTGCCAATTTGAACCCCTGAATGGCTTGGCCTTGGGTGCTCTCTGTGAGGAGGATAGTTACTGGTCCATCCCAGAGCCCAATATCCCTCCAATAAGGGCATGGACCCCACTAGCATTACAGATAAGCACTCTTACACTAAACTATTCAATGAGAGCTTGTAATGGACGCACTACATCTGACTCGCCTGGGAATCACACTTTTCACAGACAGGGCATACTTCCATTATTGACTACATTTTGGTAGATGTGAAATTATGGCACAGAGTGATAGATTTTAAAATCAGTCCTCGCCATGATGGCGATCATAATGCCCTCATTCTAGCAATAACAACACCTTATGCCATGAATTCATCTGACAATTTGCCAGCTCCAGATACATGCTTGATTCAGTCAAATGGAGGGAGGAGATTCCGCTGGGGCGAATTCTCCCAGTCAGAAGAAAAACTGGCCATGCTCTACCAACAAATCCTTCCATATTTTATGGTTGTATACCAAGCTGCAAAGTCAAAGGGCACTTTTAATTACAACTCAACAATTCTTAAAAATCACCAAGAGTTGTTTACATCTATGGCCGCTTTCTTTTACCAAAACAAAAAGCCTAGGGCGACTAAAAAATCCCTACACCCATGGTTGAACTCAAACTGCCGTGTAGCTAAAAATGGCCTTGTCACCGCCATCAAAAGGAACGCCAGGCCAGCGATCAAAGAAGCGAGGGTAAAATATAAGAACGCCATTGCCAAGGCCAAAAAAAGCTGAGAATCGCAAAAATGGGATGAGCTTAGAAGTGCTTTATTAAATCATGACCCGAGGACCTTTTGGAATATTATTAATTCAGGGTCTCAGGAGGGCAAATGAGCCATAGAACCCAATATCAGTGAAGAAGCATGGAAGGCCCACTTTGAATCACTTTACACAAGGGTTGATGACGGGGAAGGGTTAGTGAACAGACCTATCCTCTCGGTTTAATGCAATTCTCCAAGGTATGGCGATTCCCACCACCTGGGCAGGGGCCGAGATAATACCAATCTATAAAAAGGGCTCCCCGCTTTCACCTGTTAACTATCGTCCAATTAGTCTGATAGATGAGCGTCAAAAATTTTTTGCACGTGTCCTACTGGGGCGTCTCCAGAACTGGATGGAGGAACATAACATCCTTACCCCCCTCCAAGCTGGGTTTCGAGCAAGGATATCAACAACTGACCAGATCCTAAGGCTACAGATGATCCACTGGAAAACTGTTAGAATAGAGGGTGGCAGTCTCTACCTTATATTTGTAGACCTTAAATCTGCCTTCGACCCAGTACCAAGGGACAAACTCTGGGCAACTCTATTAGACATAGGAGTCCCAGAGTATCTTTGCCACCAGTTAAAAGGCTTACATGAGGGCAATTTTGCTCAAATTAGATTTGGTAAAAAATGGTGAACTTTCATCCCCCCTGCCTGTCGAGAGAGGGGTCCGGCAAGGCTGTGTCCTGGCCCCAACTCTCTTCTGCCTTTATATTAATGGCTTAATAGATTCATTGAATGCCGGGGTAAACATCGATGCTCCCAGGCTGGCGAACGCACAATACCTGCCCTCATGTTTGCAGATGATACGCTCTTGCTTGCTAAATCCCCTATGGGAATTCAGAGGACCCTGAACAACTTTAGCGCCTTCTGCAAACATCGGGGACTAGAAATTAACATACAAAAAACAAAGTACATGGCTTTTAATGCAGGTAACACCACTCGCCCAAACCCTTGCCTGGATGGAAGTCCCCTAGAGAGGGTATCCATATTTGAGTACCTGGGAATTGCACTGACAGAGAGAATGGATTGGGGAGCCCAAATCAGTAAAATAGGCTTAAAACTATCCCAGACTACGGGGAGTATTTTAAAACTATATAGGACGTGCTCTGAAAAATTGGTGAGTCCTGTGGTGGAAATTTACAAGGCACAGGCTAGGACAGCCGCACTCTATGGAGCAGAACTATGGGGGCACTGTCCATCTGGCCAGTTAGCTCGTACTGAGAATTTATTCGCCAGACAACTGATGGGATTGCCTCCTAGCACACCACTAACACCTCTCCGTATGGATCTAGGGATTAGACCCATTGAGGAAGAAGCTGCTCTTAGACCTATATTATACTGGCGGCGCCTGTGGTCCACCCCTGAATAAGCCACCTATAGAGAAGAACTGACTGATGTCATGGGGCTGCGAGGTGCAGGGAAGTTGCCTTGGCTGTTGTGTCAAGAAAACATGTGAGGACCTGGGCAGGGGCAGTCTGTGGCATAATGCAGAAGAAATCTCCCAAATAACTTCCAGAAAAGTCTTGGTAGAGAGTTATAGAGAACATAAACTCACCCAGTTTGAGAGGAGACCCTCGGTGGGGCGACGGACTGCTGAGTTTCTGGAAGTAAAAAGTACATACATTTTAGAACCAGTGTTGGACGACATACAGCCGCTCTTGGCGAAGAAGCTTTATCTGCAATTTAGGTATGGAGTCCTTCTGCTGCGTTCATTTACAAAAAAGTGGGAGGGCTACACAAACGCAGAGTGCCCTGCGTGTTTTAACATAGATGAGACTGATCTCCATGTGATATTTTTCTGTCAGGGGTACCGGAAGGCAAGGTCGCGATGGCTACTCCAACTTTGTAGGAATTTGGGGTTTAGACACTGTCGCGACGTGTATAGGATTTTAAAATCTGACACGCGCATGCCCATTGTTTTTTCAATTTCACGCTTTTTATTTTCCATGTGGTGCACACGCAGAGCCATCTTAAACAAGTCTGTAAACAGGAATGACAACTGTCTATGATATGTTTAAATTGATGATTTTCGCACATACTGTATTTATTTGGTTGCTGTGGAGTCAATTGAACTGTTCTCAATGACCAACATTCCCTGACATTGAATGTATATAGATTATTCCCCCGTAATGTTTGTAGTTTTACCTAAACACCATGTTGACAACTGGAGGCAAATATGCTGGCTGAGTAAATGCATTGCTTTTCTGTTTTTTTAGTCATCATCTTTAGGAGTACCGCAATTTTAAAATTGTAACACTAAAAGGAGTAAAATATTGCTTGGAAATAGCCTCTAAATGTATACTGCACAAGCACTTTATGTCCTGTTTTTCAAGATGGCTGATGCCTGGAATTGCTGCTCCAGAGCGTGGAATGTAGATCTTTTTATTCTCTTTAACTATTTGTATTTTATTCAATTTTAAATTGCTATTTTAAACTGTGCTTTTATGGCCAATTGTGCCGAAATAAAGTTCTTATGAAATGAACCCAAAATAGCAGGTGTTAAGCTTAAAGGTACAACCAACAGTCCAGGCAAGCCATTGAGAACTGGACAGAATACTTCAGATGTGGCTGCAAGCACTCCACACAATACCTTAGATGTGGCCTCCAGAGCTGAAACACCATGCCAGAGTCAATCTCCAGAAAAGGACACAATACGACAGGAGGTTGTATTAAAACGTAGCAGCAACACTGCAGGTTTGACATTTAGATCTACACATACAATTCCAGATTAGACGGTCAGAAGAGTCCTCCAGATGAAGCTATACTAGGGCTGAACAGTTTCAACAACCTCTTTGCCAGCTGGTTTTATTAACTTTCCCTCTGTAACGTAATAATCCTCCTACTTTCCCCATGGACGTGTGACTGATTACAAATTTGAGGGTGTAGGGTGAGTGTGGATGAATATATATCTTATGCTGTAGTGCTCTAAGTGGGCCAGGGCTAAGATGTATATACATCCACACACCCTGAAATTTGTAATCAATGACACGCCCATGGGAGAGTAAGAGGATTATTGCGTTACAGACGGAAAGCTAATAAAAACTGGCCAGTCGGAGCCTGCCAGGGCCACGCCCTGGCAAAGCAAACAAAGAAATGAGCACTGAACCAGGGCCCTATGGTGCTCTCTATTTCTCATTCGTCGACTAAACAGAAAAAAGTGTACCTGCCTCTTGGTCACACGTTAGCGCTGCAGTGCTAGGTTATTGGAAACCCCTTTGTGACATGAGGACAAGCAAAATGGTAGATACCGCTGTTTATCATTGGTCTATAAAGCACTATTTCATTCAATTGTATAACCAAGATATTTTCACTTATTATATTTACTTTGCTTATGGTCATAAACAAAAGTGCTATATAAACTATAATTAAAATATATTGCTATTTTGACTGCGCTTTGTCCAGTAAGATTCCATTCGTGAATCTGTCAAGTACAGGTGTACATTTCCTACCTATTATGCTGTGCCCTTTGTTTACCAAAGCTGCACCTCTTGCAAAGGATTCTTAGAGAGATTCTTCTTTCCCTCACCCGTTTTAGGGCCCAACACCTTTTCCATCCAACTTAAAGCACTGTTAATGTTCTACCTGGCCTGGGTACTGCTGCAGCCGGAGCCTCAGCTATCCGTTACCTATGCTATGCCTCTCTCTGCATGTTAGCACTGTGCCTGCTGCTGGTTGCCCTGCACCCGTTCGGTCTCTCTTTTGGGAACCCTACAACGCTGCTGGTTATTATGTACCTGTTCTGGGTGGTTAGCTATGTTTCTAAACATTTCCCACCATACAAAACGCCAAAACAGAAAGCTTTATCAAGGGAGATGTTATGAGTTAGTCGAGTCAACATTCAACCCTAATATCTGCAGGCTGCACACAGATTTCAGCAACATACGGCCAACTCAATAGACTAGCTGAGCTTTTAATACTGGTAAGACATGTAGAACCATTAAAGCAAAAGCTTTTCTGTTTCAACGTAACAGAATGGAGTCAGAGGTGGGAGACTGAATTGTTCAAAAGAGTACGGACAGATACGGGAGCCTAGGTACCGACCAAGATGGCCAAGCCCTAAAGGAGCTCTGCACTGGGAAACTCGCAGGGAGTAAGCAATGGGCCCCCATCTCTGGGCTGGTCTGGTACATCGACATTGTGATAACTTGTGGAGGCCCCTGGGGTCTTGGAGCCCACACTGCAGTGGGCGTCAGTGGCATTCCCAGGACAGGACACGGAGCCTGGTGGCTCCCAAGATAGCGACATGGTGGAGCTGAGCGAGGCTGCAGGAGGCACGCACAACTTGGGGGGGGGGGAAGAGGGGGGAGGGACCCCGACGGCTGGTTGACCACCTCCTAAGTAATCTGCAGCTTTCCCCAGCTGTCAAGGTCTACCAAAGGCCCGTGCGATGAGTTTGTCCTCTCACCCAGCGACCTAGGTCTGTGCCGTATTCGGATGTTCGTCAAGACTTGTGAAAACTGGAGTGGCCTTCCCATTTATATGCAAGATGTTTAGAGCCGGTGTGGAGCGTTTCGGCGGCTAGTCTGACAATACACTGTGCGAGAGAGGGAAGTGGGAGTGCATCAACTGAATGGGCCAAAGCAGCACAAGATTGTTGATCCTCTCTATTAAGTAGTCCACTTGAGGTTATTGGGGATATATTGTGACTTCCAGTTGTATGCCATAGGCCCTTATAGTACTATCAACACCTACAGGGAACTCTGGCCTGGCTTCTCTTGAAAATAAGCAGTCACACCAATTACCCTTTTAAGTTGTAATCAACAAACATCTGCACACTCAGCCTAAGATAGATGCCCATAAGCCAGCTTCTTTTCTACTGGGTGATCACTTTCATCATTGTATGTCCTGAGTACTATCAGGGCACCGCCGGTTCTGCGCACTGGGAGTGGTATGTTTTCCCACAGAGGAGAGTAGAGAGTCTTTTCTGGTGAGAGATTCTGGTTTGCTCAGGAGACTTAAAATGTCAATCGCAAAAAAAAGGTAAAATGTTTTTTGGGTGCTGAATCCACTTCACAGGAAGCGACACCCACATGTCCCACATTGCCCTGGGGCTACCTCCGAACCAGAGAGGAAGGGGCCCACGCCGTGAAACACGCATTGAGCTCGAGACTCCAGAGGAGGATGGGCCTACCTCAGAGCAAGAGGTCCCCCAGTTGGACTGATGGGTCGCTTGTCTTCCCTAATGAGGCGGTAATTTGTGTATATGATCAAATACATGAAACTTTCAGCCTGTTGGGCTAATTTACGCCCTGGCGGAGTTTATCCCATACCAAGGATAATTAAGATCTCCATACAATGACAATGCATAGCTTACCCCCTGGAGAGGGGGAGGAGACCATAACAACAGTTCATTAGCCTCCGACACACTGTGCGTTATTCTTATTTTTAGTTTCTTATTGTTAAAATGTTACGGGGAGGTGCAGAGGGGGCAAGGTTCAGGAAGATGCACTCTTATCTCTTTAAAATATGTACTGCTTGGTCAGATTAGTTTTAGATCATGAGCAGGAACCCACAATTATAGAACAGAAGGATTTGTAGTCTGAAGACACAGATCTTTTACTCCTATGGTTCATTTGCTATCCTTTAATACTGAAGGTCTGAATCCCCCTGTCTAACAAAATAAACTTTGGCAATATGTGGGTAGGGGTAGATACAATATTGTTGCATTGCAAGAAACTCATCTAAAACAAGTAGACAAAACAAAACTAAAGCATGAACAATACCCACTGGCGTGGTTCTCTTCTAGCCAGTTCAAACACAATAGGGTGTCACTCTTTTTGCAAAAGCACCTTCTATTTTTTTTTTTTTATTAGACAGGAAAAAGGATAGCAAGGGAAGATAACTCTTTGTCAAGGGCTCCATGGAGGGGAAGCTACTGTCCCTAGAAGTGATCGTGCTCCAAATACAGGCCAAGATCACTTTACATGTAAAAAGCTTGATACGCTCACTGGCTCTGAAGAGAGAGACATTAACCTTATGGGAGACTTCAATGGGGTGTGGAATTCTAAGGTTGACAGAACAGGGGAAGAGGCACAATTCAAAGAACTTGGCTTATACGAAATATGGAGAGAACACCATGGAAAGGAGAGAGACTACACCTTTTTCACACATGTGCATGGGGCTTTCTCACACACTGATTATATATTTATATCCTCACCTCTCATCCAAATAGTCCTGCACTTCAACTCAGCACTACTGTACTATCTCAGACCATGCCCCAATTACACTCAGTTTGTCGTGGGGGGTGGGAGGGAGGAAGCCCCCAAAAAAAGACAGGCAGATGGACTTTTCAACTGTAATTACTAAAAGACCCTGTCATTAGAGATGGAATCAAGAAACATAACAAATGACCTCCAATATAAGGATACACCAGAAGTCCCGCTAGGGTTCCTTTTAAACACTCCAAAAGGACTATTTAAAGCAGGGTCATCTTCCCCAAATCACCACACAGCAACGAGAACAATTAGAGGGGCCAACATCCACAGCAGAAATTCCCCAAGCAATTAAATCCCTAAAATTGGAGAAGGCCCCTGGGCCAGATGCCTTTACAGTAATTTTTTCTGAAATACTTCAGCGTCCAGATGACCCGTTCTACACCTGTTATTTAACTCATTCTCCACAGGTTTCTCTATCAATGACCAAAGCTACCATTTTGCCTTCATAAACCTGGTAAGGATCTGTGATACTGTGCATCATACAGGCTGAGAGCACTTTTCATTGATGTCAAGACCTTTACTAAGATCTTAACTATGTACCTGGAGAACAATTATGCCCTTCCTCATTTACCCTGACCAATCAGGCTTTATCATACATTGACAAACACTTGATAACTTTAGAAGGGTAATTCACCTGATCAAAAAGAAAGGAACGCCGGCATTTCTAGTTTGTTTGGATGGCGAAAAGGCTTTTGATCGGGTGGATTGAGGCTTTATGTCACAGGTACTTGAGACAGCTGGCTTTGGCCCACACTTTAAAGCTATGGTTCTTGTGAGCTATTGCCATCTGACATTGTGCATTCTCCCAAATGGCACGGTTTCCACGCCCTTCTCACTTGGTAGAGGTACATGCCAGGGCTGCCTCATTTTACCTCTTCCTTTTACTCTGAGTATAGGCCCCCTAGCAGCTTCCATTAGAAGGGACATGGAAGTGATTGTTCTCCTCTTTGAAAGAGAGGAATATAAAATTATGTTATTTGCTGATGATGTCTTATTGACTCACTAACCCGGAGGTATTCCTTTCAAGGCTATATGACCTTTTGGAGACCTTTGAGAAAGTGTCCCCGATTTAAAATAAATATTACCAAATCCGAGATCCTTAATCTTACGCTCCCACAGGAAAAACTAGCTAGGGCCCATGAAGAAAGCAGTTTCAGATGTGTAGAAAAACATATCACTTATATTTGGGTTCATATCTCTGCTGACCTCTCAGGCCTACATAAGCTAAATTATGCCCTCTACTTGCTGAAATTTGGAGGTATCTTGGATGGTGGGCAGACCTCCCAGTGTCCTGGTTGTGGAGAATCAATGCTATAAAAATGAACGCATTGCTGAGACTCCTGTACTTTTTACAGGCCCTGCCCATCCTACTGGCCCAAACACTTCTTTACCACTCTAAAGAATGCCTTTTTAAAATACATCTGGGGAGGAGGTGGGTATTCAGCAAGCCAGAGGTGGTAGGGGGATGACCCTTCCTGATGTCACACCTACTTTGTACCTTCTGAACTGCGGATATTAGCGGAGTGCTCGCAAATAAGGAAAACTGTAGTTACATACGGAAAGGGCTGTGGCAGGCCTCTCCTTTGGGATTTAATTTGGCAGCCCAAAAAAAGATAGTCACCCCCAACAGCAACATGTATTTAAAGCACTCCTACCACCATGACCCTTCACATTTGGGATTATACGAATATTAAGCTCTACTTGACTACATACCCATCTTCCCAAACACCCATTCACTTTAATCTGACCTTTATACCACCATTCCAGTGCATAATTTGAGCCAGAGGTTTCCGGTGCTCGGCACTCAATTGCCAACACTGGGTCTTATGACTGTCTGCCACATGGTGGCGTGGTTTCTGTGTTTTAGAAATGAGCACAACACTTGCTTATTAATTTAATATACATTAAAATGACTAATACCGGCCATTCAAGCCATTCTTACACCTTTGGGGGCCTGGAATAGTCTGAAGTGCAACACTTGAAGGAGTTTGATGTTCGTAGGTGTGTTTGTATTGTCACTGGCAGCGCTGGCATCGGGGAAGGGGTGGTGTAAGTTGCAGAGGCCTTCTGACGACAGCCCTGGCGCTTATTTACAAATGAAGCACTACAGCATTCTATCCAGGCCCTTTGATACCTAGAGCGCAAACAACTGCCTCAGAGTAAGGGACCTATATTCTAAGAGAAGCATTAAGTTTTTTCTTTGATGTAAGAAATAATTTAAATGAAGAAAGACTTTGCTATGTCCAATTAGGCCATTAGCTTTCACACCCTGCAATTAATTATGCAGTTAAATTGATCAGATGCCGATGGAACATCTAATAAAATATATTACAGGCTCAAAGGGGGATAATTTCTTCTCTTTAGCAAGTTCTCCTTACTGTAAAACTTTCCTCCGTTCACCCATACTAAGGGAAATCATGCATACTCATGGGCAAAACCCTCACAGAGGGACAGTGGACCCACCTATGGAGTGATCTCCATAAGACCTCACACAGTAGTCTAGGCAAGGAAATCCATTATATGCTCTTGCTTGACTGGTATTTATATCTAACCAAATTGCATTAATTTCACCCCACAGTCCGGCCATTGTGTTTGCGTGAATGTGGAAACATGGAAGATTTGCTACACATATGGTGGCATTGCCGAAAAATACAAACTTTTTGGGAAAAGATACTGAAATACCTTAAAACGACAACACGCTATGCTATTTCATAAGATATTTCACTTATCCTCTTTGGAGCTGCTCCACCAAAGCTACTATATCGGTTCAAAGCAGATAAAATAATACTGTAGAACTGCTTAGGGGCAGCAAAAACGACTGTGGTGACTTACTGGAAGAGGAGGACCCCCCCCCAGACATCCACCAACAGCATACCCGCCTCTGGAATCTTATGGCCATGGAAAACCCGTCTTGGTATTTTACTGACGTCAGGATTGGGAATCTGTGCGGGGACCGCTTTTGAGCTTCCTACTGAAGGGAAGCCTCAAAGCTTGTCACCAAGACTGAAACGTCTCAATCGCTTGTAATGCGAAATGATTTTATAGGTGAAATGCGATCAGTTCTACAGCGACCTTAACAATCTGCAACAAGTACTGCTTACGTGTATTATAATATGGATATAATCTGTCCTCTTTTGATTGGAAACAGCAGCCGATGTAACTAACTGTATTTGCATATGTAAGACCACATCTTCCGGGGGGGGGGGGGGGTTTGGTAAGGGTAGAGAAAAGAGGATATCCTTTCCCATGCCTACTTGGAACCATTATTGGCTGAACCCCTTAGGAATGTCATTTCGACTATACTTTGGCCTTTGGCATGCTGCTATAAAACCTTTTGTTATGGTGTTAAAAAAACAGCAAGCACAGACCAGAAAGGTATTAAGAAAGAGGACTTATAGGTCTCATAGATAAAGGTGTTTGTAACACAGTGACGAAACATCGAGAGAAGATTCCCTCCCTGTAAGAAACCACCAACGGATGCTATCGATGGTAGCATGCTACCCAGGAAGCCAAAGAGGAATAGCGGGCGATTGGAGATGCCTAATTGGTACACAGTTATCTATTGTTGAACACCAAGGGTAACAACAAATTGATCCCACAAAATTCATGTTGTGTAGATTTTCCCACAGCGAGGTCATTTCCACATAAACAAATACAATTTTGAAACACGTTGTGAAAACGTTATTTTAGGGAGAAGTTCAAAACTCGATGTAGAATTGAAAAAAATATATAGTGACTGGTTATCTGTTGAATTACATAAGAAAAGCTGGTAGTCCTAACAGAAGGACCGTCCACAGCAAACAAAGACAATACCTTAAATTAGTTATAGAATGGGTGGACAACCAACAGGGTCGGGGTATGGCAGATGAGACAGTGAGAGGCATTACAATTTTTGAAGCTGTGATCTTATACACATACTTAAAATAGCTGGCAATACACAGACACCAACAGATTTACATTTCAGGATGGATGAAGAGCGATAGGATAATCAGGGACTGGGAGAATATACATGCCAGCGCCACATAAGCTTAACTCGATTGTGGAGGTGAAGGCACACATACACATATGGAATTATGTCATGTACATAAGTGAGGGCTTCTTTTGTTTTATCAACTACAAATGCTTATGCCCCGGATGTTAATTCACATAATATTTCAAGAAGTCACTTTGGTGGTGAGTAGGTTAGTGCATTCACATATTTCAAACTTTGTGCTGCGTGGGATCAATTCAGTCCAGCAGAATTAACTCAAAACACAGCACTCAGTTTGACGTTCGTTAATTTAACATGTTACCACCTTTTTGTTGTGGGGTAGGCATAGTTGAGAGGCAGGATATGTATATGAGGTACGGTGGATGGGAGCTGTAAAACAGTCCACCATATGCTTGATCACACTTAGACGGAGGTCAGCAATTTAGTTTCATCAGTACTGGTCCCACGTGCAATAGTCTGCAAACTGTTTCTGTTTTTTGACAGAGAGCAAGGATGAGAAAGGGATAAAAGCATTCAACCCACAGAAAATTATTTTAAAACCTTTAGAGAAAACGTCGGGCAAAGGAAATGTATTTAGAATAAACTGTGGTGCGTATACACATTTGTATGTACAAAATGTATATTTTTTGCAAATCCCAAAAATATTCCATATTTACGAAGCATTAAATGCACTTAGCGTAGGAAGGGTGTGTATCAAACTGTCTATAATCACATTTTTCACAGACCACGGGGCACAACCGGCAACCCACTCACGGCCATCGTGCTATCTCGAAATAACGATCAGAAATTCACCCCTCGGTTTTGCACAATAAAAGGGCTTTCGAAATGGTTTTTATTTTGCGCCTATGGTATATACAAATGTTTTTAGATTTCGATATTTGTTCTCCATCTATTTTCCTCACTTTTAGGCTCTGTTGTCAAAACACCAGGATTCTTTGGTAGTGTGGGCATCTTTAATGCATGGCATCAGTTCTCTTACTGAAGACATAATATAGCATATTTTAGTGAGTCTGCTTGTTTGCACCGGCTTTCAACAGGGACGGTTCAAGGTGAGGAAGCATTGGAGAAAATCCTGTGATCTATTTTTTTGGGCTGGGAAGCGCAGTTGCTTGCGAGAGTCGCTATCTTCACGATTTAAAACCAGCTATCCTAGGCCACTCATCGCGTGTTTTTACTTTGTACATGCAACGGGGCCCCGTTGATCAATTCACCCCCTTTGCTACCATATTTGGAGTCACGTTTTGTACGTGTGCAAGTGCAAAGTTACGCATTTTCATGTACTTTTGATCATCTTTTCAACGATGTTCATGTCCCTGAGAGAGAGAGAAACATCCTTTTATGGATTAGGCCGGTCTCCTCCATGAGAGCAAAACTCCCAGGAGATGAAAGAATTCTTAAAGTAGATTTGATGATTAAAGTATGTACGCCTCAATAGCATTACAGGTCAGCAACCTCTCAACAAATGTAAAAAGACAAAAGTCATGCACAAGCAACAAATGGCCGAAGCAAATAAAAGAATTATCTTGTACAATACATTTTACCTGAACTTTAGGATACGATCAGCACAATGACCAAGAGCAGTGGAACGAACACATTTACGGTTGTGCAAGTTACTCCCACCCACCTGCTACTAAACATCTGCCGTCTCCAATAGTAGGTTTGTCAATTATTTAATGCTTCCATAAAGAGGACTCCCCTTAAGCTGCAACTAACTGCACGTGGAATATTTTGAACGAAGTTAACAGCAATCCACCTTAAATTGCACCGACACTACACAATAATTTAACACAGTAAAGCTGTATGGCAGTGTGTCCATAAAGACTGCAGAGATTAAAATGGGCCGCCTGGAGGAGAGACTTTATGTAGCCCTGGTTTTCACATTCTGCATCTTGAACTGAAAGTCTGGATTGACGGTGATTTGTAAAGGAGTGGACTCACATTCTAGTACAGTGTGTGAAGTATTCGCAGGGTCAGAAATTAGTGTTTTCATCGATATATATGTGCATAGATATTTTACCTGCTTGGTGCCATAATCTGGGGTTTATTTACAATAAATTGGCTGCCCCAGCTCAGCAAGGTATGTTCATTTTCAACTATATACATGGCCTATGCTCTCCAGAACAGCAATTGTAAATGCATAACACTCCCTTCACTCAGGGAAAATATATGACCCATCTCACTCACCGTGGCCCACTCTCTCACACAGCTTTACTCTCAATCTTCAACATCACTAAAGGAAGAAGAAAGTCCACACACGCTTCCAAGCAAAAAACATACAAGTATCCTACACTTGCTCTGGTTTGCTGGAAAAACAGTAGTGAGGCATTACGGAGTCATGTGAGCTGATGTGGAGCCTATCTCCCTCCCTAAACCCAACTAGGAGTCGCTTTGTGCATTCGTGGGTGGGTTTAGGAGGTTTTAGCGGTTTCATTTGACCGATTCAGGAGCAGGGCCCAATCAGTGGACATTGGAACAGAGCCTCACCAAGTGCCTTAAGTCAACTCACCCACCAGAGTTGGACGCCCAATCAGTGGTGACCTGCAGCATGCTGGACACTTCCTGCCTAACGAGAATCCACTGGATTGGAAATCTCGCTTTCCGAATCAGTCCAAGCACCTTCTGAAATGTTTCACATCATTCATAATTTTGTTACAACCACGCATCTGCAGACGCACATCCAACTATCTAACCAAAGGCAAGATCAATCAAATATCCCACATAGGTACTTTCATATACCTTATGCTTCCTTCCATTCAGAGATGCATTGTTTTAAGCTCTTCGGCTTACTAATATTGGTTTCTCCGGGACCTGCAGAAACACTGCACCTCCTTTAAACAGTGTAAACTTGATACATTCTGTAGAGTACAGATCCCTGCACATTAAACGCCAACATCCTGTCACATGCAGACTGCAAATCAAATACAATCTCAACATTGGACTCCAACCAGGACGCTCTGATTTAACAGGTAAAAAAATAACACCCACTGGCAGTGCCTGACACGAAGTGCATAGAAACGATCTGTAATCCTTTGGTACGCTTGGTATTTCAAAGGGCAACTTTCACATCGATCACAAAATCACTGCAGTAAAACCATTTGGCATGCAGATTATTTTTTAATAGTTGGCAGTGTTGTTCCATGCATGGACAAAAACTGTCAAACAATCATAAGTTCACTGCATCTTTGTGGCTCTTCCGATGACGTTGATCGCTGGGACCCAAGGCCTGTCCCATGTTCAGTAGCCCATGCAGCTGGTGCATAGCCAGATACCTTTAGGTTACCAAACTGCGCACCCCCTGTGAAGGGGCGGGCACTGCGTTTAATTCACGTCCTCGTGGAGTGGATGACCATAACAAGGTCGGTACAGTTAAAATAAATGTACCCTGAAGAAAGGGACAATCATTTAGGAGATCTAAAGTGTCTACCCTGTAAATAGTTAACAGTATTGGAGAGTCCATCTTTTGCTGGAAGGTTTCATGTCCATATTTCATGGAGCCTGGGCTCTAAGAGCCAGAACACAGGAATATCTCGCCCACAATTGTGGACTTTTCAGCACAACGGATGATTCGCAGACCAAACATTGATAAAGGCAAGCGCAAACCTGTGGGACTTAAGAAGTTTATTTTTTTAATTACTAATTTTAGGAACAACTAAAAACAGGATAGATCTCAGTGGTCCAGCGGGGCCTGCTATTAAAAACTATGCAAGCCAATGACTTGCCTCCATGCTATTTTGTGTTTTGTTTTATGAACAAAACATACATTGCAATTAAGAAATATAAAAGTAAAATCGGTGGGAATACAGTGTTCATTTGCGTTTGTCCTTCCTGTAGTCCAGAGATCTATGGTTGAAATGATGTGTGTAAGATAGTGACAATGTTTCAAACTAAGGTCACTGAGGAAACCACAGTAGTAGCAGTATCGACTAAGTTGGTTAAAAACTCCAGGTAGTTCGAGAAAAGAAGAACTGATTTCCATGGTGCATGACGACGTAACCCAGCGCCATCTTGAAAGCATACAGAACAAAATGTTCTCTACTTTTAAGATGGTGGTTGCTGCTCTTTCCTTTGCTAGCGCTAGCAAAATTTAAGTATCTGCATTGGCAAATCCAACAGCATCGGCCAACAAGGAGTGACAAAGGGTCACCAGTGAGGGAGAGTAGACAGGGAAAAAGGAGCACAGGACAGTACTGCAGGACAACAATCAGAGAATCGCCAAGCCTGCCATCCTTTACTGGTGAAATGCAGAGGAGCAATGAGACATAGGGTGGGGAAGGTTTGCGGAGCAAAGCAAAGAGAGTAAAAGCATACTCACCGCTAGTAAAGCAGAGGAAGTAGCTGGACATGCACGCTCATGGGCTGCTACATAAGATGTAAATACTAAAATACAAAAAAAAGAAAAATTGGTTCCATGATGCCAGAGGCGGAAGGAGACACCTAATTCAATCAAAGCACTAAAGCAGGGAGAAGAAGAAATGCTGCAGGGGCAGGAGAAACACAAGAATATGCAGGAAAACCATTAATAGAGTAGGGACAGAGGAGAGAACTGATAGACAAGAAAGCTATAAAATTATGAGCAAGGGGCTGACCGAAAGCGCACTATGTAGTACTATATACGGTGCGGTCTGTAACTGCGTCTGTGCTTGTGCTTTAGTTGCCTGTACTGAGACCACAAAACTACCTAGTGAGCACAATCTATATCACCTTACCCACCGCAAAAACAGTCCGGTAGTACTTTTCACAGGGAAAAAGGACAATCACTTCAGCATCAAAGAATCATCAAAACGGACACATTCACTTCAAGTATGTCACCCATTTGCAAGTTGTGTGACCTACAATAATAACCAAAAACAAGAGTTCCTCCAGCCATTCGTGTGACCATTTGCACAGAGTTCTTGTTGAGGCAAATAAAACAGGATCTAAACCTCACTTCAGACCAGATCTAAACAAGGGGAAGTAAAATCTCTGTTCAAAAGATCCACCCAATAGCTTCCTACTGCAGATTTCATTATTTAATAGGGAACGCTAAGCAGAGGATTCGCTGAGCGGTCAATGGAGCCTGACAAGTTACACCATCTATGAAACCTAAATAATCTGAAATGTGATTGCGGTCATCTCGAAACAGCTTCTCTATTGCAGAACGTTCCATCCACGAAAGCATCTGATAGCCACTCCTTTCTCTCTAATGAAGGTTTCTCCCAAATATGTGGAAATAATGGTTTGCAATCAAAGTCACTCCACTGAGAAGGACTGAGACGCAAATTCTGGGTAACTTAGCTCCCCAGGAAACACCACAGATTTCATATCTGTAATGTTGATGTGACCACTGTTTCTGCTACTGCTAGGAAATTAAGTATGCTGTGCCACACTACCTCCACGTTTGTTGCTCTGTCCAGCTACAGAAGTACTCGTAGACCAAACTAACATCTGGAGCCAATCCAAAAGTTTGTTCCAATGAGCTCCAACTCATGGTTCAAAATGTGTGTAACAGCATGCTACCCATCCCCCAAATGCTTTTCAGCATCAGGCCATGTGTTAGAATCGTTGTAGTAAAGCAAATGGAAAACAAGCAAATCTCCACTGGGCAACAGAAAGAAAAGGACACTTCTCTAGGACTGGGTCCGAGGAGTACTGAAAGTAGCCAGTTAGGGAGGAGGTGGTCCCATTTGACCAGCTCACAGTTGTGCAGCTTCTGCTGGTGGTCCCATTCCACTGGAGTAGGAGTAACACAAACACAGGGTGTACATGGGTTGTTCCTAGAGCAGAGATGGCCTTGCCAATGTCTAAGTCACATGCCCAGGCACACCTGATAATCACTTAAACACGTGAACAGATCAGGCAAAGAGTAGCGGTAACTGCCACAGAAATAATGGCAGATAAACCTGGTCACAAAAGTTGCAGGCACACACACAACAAACAGGCATTCTCAATCATTTGAAGGCTGCCACGCAGACAATAAGCAAACTAAGTATCAAAAACTCACCACCCCTGGACTAACCTACTGAAATGCAAGGTACTATGAGTAAACCAGCTCTTCACATAAGAGGCGCTCACAGAGTTCAAAGATGCAAGGAAAATAATTATCAGCCACTGTGCAAGAAGGTACATAGTGGGCCTTGTCCACGGCTTCAGAGTAAAACATGTTAATTATGATTAAGTTGCAAGCCTTGAGGCCCCCTGCCTTTTTAGGTCGAGCCTAGCGGCAGCGCGCATGCACTGCTCGCTCTGCGAGGCATGCAGTAGTGGAGTATGGCTTTGAAGCCCCGCCCACTATCTGCCCATATTTTTAATAGGCTTTTGTCATTGTCATCTGTAAACGCTAGCTTCCGATTCATTAAGAGGCTTGTTAGTCCCTCCTTGGTACCGCCTTGTCTCCATTTGTTACCGCCCATAAGGACTGGACCATTTACCTGTGTCCTTACTGTATTGCTCACATAAGCCCTTCGGGAGAACTCCTTGGTTAATCAATCTAAAGACCACTAGTGGGAGGCCAGCTTTAGCAATGGCAGCAGTTTTTTTTGTAACTTTGCAACTTTCACAATGTGCCACACGCACCTACAGGACGGGCCGCCGCAGCGTGCCCAAACTCAGATCGCTGCTTTTCTTTAATTTAAATGAGTAGAGCTGCGGGATCGCTGCTTTTCTTTAATATAAATTAGAAGAGCTGCGCAATTACATAATTTGGAAAGAATCGCACGTCGTTGAGCCGACATTAAGGTTCGAACCCTAAATCCCCAGCTCAAAGTCAGCAGCTCTGGCGCTGCGCTACAAGCTATTCTCTCAAAGGCAGCCGTTTTTTTGGGTAACTTTGCAACTTTCACAATGTGCCATAGGCACCCACAGGACGGGCCGCCGCAGCTCGCCCAAAATCAGATCGCTGCTTTTCATTAATTTAAATGAATAGAGCTGCGGAATCGCAGGTGCTTGGTGGCAGGAGGTGGCTGGGCAGGACCCCTTCTTGGTGAAATCACAATACATCTCCAACGCAGGCGTGGTTTCACCTACAAAGTTTGTCAACCGAGAGACAAGTTGTCACTCACAGCACGGTAACGGCGTACTCTTTAGTGCGCGTTACACAGATTAATTACCCTGACATAACATGCATTACTTTTGCACTAAAAGTCAGACTTGAGGTGCATCGGCAGAGCTGTGTCAGCATCTCAGTTTTGAAAAAGCATGGCATTGATGCAGTACTTCCGCAAAGCTGTGCGGGGTTCGAGTCCTGGGGGCGCAGATTTTCCAGCAAGGCTTGTTTGTGAAATATTAACAAAGCTATCAGGGCTGGACTGGTGCCAGTGCCAGCTCTGGAAAATGTTTCCATATGAGCCCCAGGGGGCATGGAGGGAGCGAGCGAGCAGTGCAAAAGACCGGACCAACTCTTCGGTGGGCATTCACCCCCCACCTTAACAGGTTGTTTAACAAGCATTTGCAATGCAATAGGTCTCACAATTGCAAGATTTTGAGATATTGGCATTGTAAATAACAATGCCTTTTATTTGTGTTTAAAAAACCTGCAATAATAAAAGGCATTGCCATTTACTATACCAATAGGTCAAAGTTTCTAAAATGCGAGACCTACTGCATTGCAAATGCTGGTTTCCAGAGCATGCAGGAATAGTTCCACTTCATAAAATGGAGGACGGACAATGACATACAATGCCTTTAGTAAGGTTAAACAAGCATTGGCATAGCCAATAGGTCTCGCCTTTGGGGCCTTATAAGTATTTAGTTATGCAGCACAATATCCTTCCTGCAACAACATCAGCTGTGTTTCGTCACCTGCATTATATCATACTGTACATCCCTCAGTAGTACTGGGCTTCACTAACACTTTAAAATATATAAAATAAAATACGTACATAAAGAGATGCTGGTTCAAAGTTACAGGACAAACATGCTAAAAGTAAACTGTATTTTCTTCTTTAAATGTCTTATGTGAATTCAATAAAGTAAACTATGTGTGTGACAAGTTTAATGAGGTGTGCAAATGTGTATTAGCAGTGCATTAAATCAGGGGCTGAGTGGGATGCAAGTCCGTTTGCAATTGATCCCTTAGAAGTATCTTAAATTGGGCATTTGAGCTTCTGGGTGCTGATGGTGTATTCAGCATTAATGCCACATCCCGAATTCTTAGTAGCAATTGAAGTCCAATTCTGGGATTATTGTGGGCTTTGAAGTTAGGCGCTGGTGCTATTATACTATGAATTAGATACTATCTATTATTTACTGCAGGAGAAATGTGCCAGAAGCTGTAGTTTAAAGTACTGTTTAACAATATATAATAACAGTTGCTCATTGTTATTATGAATGTGAGCATTATGGTCAACACTTGAGTCCATTGTGGAGATTAAAGTCGTTTCCTGGGTTTATTGTGGACACTGAGGTCACATCCTGTGTCTTTTTGGAGCGTTCGCTTCTCCTTACCTGTATGATCTGGAGCTGTTGTGGGCATTAAAGTGAGGCCTGAGTGGACTGCAGGCGCCAGAGTGTTTTGCTGCTTCTGGGCTGTTACCTCTGATTTAGCACAACATTTCAGTGCTCTGCTTCATAAAATATTTGCCCATGAGTGACTGACTTCCTCCTGGAAATCCAAGAGTCTGCTGAACCGAAAGGCAGGAGTAAGTACTCTTTGGCGCAATTGACGGCAGAACCATGACGTGCACTCGTAAAAAGAAGCGCCTACTGATCCACAGAGATTGGTTCACGGCTGGGGTGGGGCTCTTGGCAGGGTGTCCAGGAAGGAGATCCCGAAGGCCAGAAGGAGAGACGAATGTGTGCTGTGTCTTTATTGACATTTGTGTAAATAAAATGTGCACGGGGCCATCCTGCTTAGCGGCAGGGACAGGAGTGCTGCTTTCAAAAACATGCCGCAGTCTCCATCTCTAAGATTGCTCTTTGGTTTATGAGGCTGTTGCGAAGAATAAAAAACGCACATCTGTTTCTTTACGAGGCAAATACATCTAGAAATACAGTGTGAGGGATTGTAACACGTCCCCTCTTCCCAGCATTAATCTAATTGCTGTTAAGCTACATGGAAAACCCCACGGCTCGGCTTGACAGGAGTAAAGTTACATCCAACCGGCAGAAAATTGAACTCGCAACTTAAGAAAATTTGGCTACCAATTATGTGTCAGATGCACTAAATTCAGACCAGCACCGCTTCTGGTAAAATCAGGAAAACACAGGGTTATTTGTCACGTTGGGAAGAGGCTAATCTGTTGAACGATTCAGGGCAACAGAATAGGAGACGCCTCTTCCCATAAAAAGAAACAAGATTGTGAAATCATTGAAGTCGGCTGCCTGCTTGCAGCACAGAAAAGACGGAGGAGGGAGGCAGCGTCAGCACAAGTGAAGCGCTGGACAGCAGAGACGTCGGCAGCGTGAGAGAGGAGCGGGGGCGAGCGAGCGCGGAAGCCTGCTGAGCTGACCACACGCTCGTGCACAATGGCCATGTGTTTTCAATTATCGCGCCGGCGTCTGGGCACGATAATTGCAAACAGATGGCGGCCCCGAGGGTAACCGCAGGGAAAAGGCCATTGTGCACGAGCGTGTGGTCAGCTTTCAAAAGCCCCTTACATAAAGTCTCGCAGAGCAACGCATGCGCGCTACTCGAGGCTCGACCTAATAAAAATGGGGTACCTTCCCACTGCATGATCACAAGGGCCAGTCAAGTCTTGATCATGGGTTTGGAAAGATTTAAAATATTCGTAGGCACTAGTTATGTCTCCAAACTACTAATTTTGCATGACAATACCCAGCCGCAGTTCCTCAAACGTATCTTTTTTAATCAGTCTTCCACTTTCATTAGAGTTCAGGGTGGGCGGTGGGGGGGGGGCAGTACGTCAGGCTTTGCACTGGAACACATGCATGGCCTCTTTCACCTCGGTGGACAAAGAGAAAGCCTGAGAGTAACAGAAGGGCAACTTCTCTTGGTCCACAAATGTAACGTTTGTGAAACATCTGTGAACAGTCTCCAAGAGGAAAGTAAATAGAGCGCAGTAGTTATTTTCTCTCTTAATACAAATAAAACGTTTTATTTTTTTAACAATAAACAGCCAGGAATGTGTACGACCCTAATAGACGTGTTCTCATTTTAAGATAATGTAACAAAAAATAAAATAAGATTAAACAGATCCAAATTCTCACAACTATCATGAAATTTCTGGAGGCCCTGAATTTTCTCTATATTTTAGTCTGCAACAACACGGCGCTCTGTAATTCAGCTGATCAGCGTAGGCTGTAATAATCCTCAAAAATATTCTGCGATGTAAACGCTGCGTTGCCTCCTAGAGACCCATGATACATTGGGTATAAAAATAGAACTGGCAATCACTTCAAACACGAATGTGTATATGTACTGCGAGCCGAATAAGTGGCATTCAAATGTGTGAACTAGCTACTATTAACATTTTATTAAAAATGAATCCATAAAATACAGCAGCAAAGAAGTTGCTTCGCCACAACGTAGAGATTATTTTTTCCGGCCCACACTGGCCACAAGCTATCACATTTTCAAAGGAGCAGGCTGCAGGTGGAGAAAAAAAAAAAAAGGGAGAGAAAGAAGTGCTCGAGCCCCTCCCTGCCGCCTGCCGACTTAGATCTATTAAAACCTTCCAGGGAGCCACATTTTCTGAATGAAGCAAGTCACTAAGGGAACAAAGCAAACTTTATCAGGACTTGCAACAGCACATTCCTGAAATTCTCAGCCTTTGGCATCAGTGGACTATTCCAAATCAGCGGGGTGGGGGGGCGCAAGTACACACGCTGAGCAGCACCAATGGTACGAGCTTTAGGAGCCTCTCAAAGTCGACATTTAAAACTTTATGCGAGGCTTCTTAAAGTCATGAGATGTTTAGGACCGCTCTTACTACATCATGCTTCTGAAGAGCTCGCAAAAAATACAAAATGATTTAAGTACCCCGGATAGATTATATATTGCAGTTTTATACTCGACCCGAAGATATTGGAGCGCTTTACATGAGCACGCATATGCAAACTATGGCCCTATTTTGAGTTTAGTGGAAGAAGGGCATCAGCCAAACTTTAAAGAAGGTCTTACGTTTTCAGTTAGACACGGATATAGCCTCATGTTTGTCCAAGAAATGTACTACGCTCACCAACTGTGATCTTGGTGAAACAAAACGCCTGGACAGACTAAAACTGTGGCGGTAGCACAACGCGCCCCCCCCTTTCCCTAACCCGGGCATGCAACTTCGCAAACGAAAAACAAAAACCGCCCTCGAGTCTTGTTTGGTTTCATTAGATAAATGGCATTGGGTCAACAACAATACCGCTTTTCTTAGAAGGCCCTCCCTTTCAGTTACAGCCAGAGGTCAAACCTGCGAAAAGGCAAAGCAAGGTCAGGACTATATGATGCAAAACACCATCTATCTTTGCTGAGCTCCTTCACGGTTTGCTGCTTGACGGGACACGGCTTACACCGTTTTTTACTGGTTATGCAGCTTTAGCTCTTTGCTGAAAACTCTCAGACCAGTGGGAAATTAATGTTGAACCAATCTAACATTTTCCCTCCAAAACATAACTGTTTGCTACAGAAGCGTGCCAGACTGCACAAACAGAGTAGAAATTCAGCTGCACCACCTTCCACAAGACAACCGTCTGGAGCGCTGATCCATCCCCCAAGCTAGAGACCACTGCATAATTTGTAATAAAAAAAAAATAAAAGTGCTAGACCCAACGTTTTCCTTAGAAGCCTGCCGCCCACGCCGATGAACGCTTAGGTTCCTGAAAACCAAGGCTGCCTCGTTTTGATTCTGCCCCATACCTTTGTCTTCCACCACTATATCCTGCCTCTTTATGCCAGCCTTGTGGGTTTTTTCATCAACGCTTTCTCCCTCGGTCTCTGTTTCTCTAGCTTTCTCTCCCTCTCCTGCTCTTATTCTGCGTCAGTCGGATGATCGAAAATAAATCTCGGTCCCGAAAAAGAGTGCCAAACACCATGTGCAACCACCAGCAACAAATTAAACACTCACTGCATGCACAGACGATGGAAGTAGGAGTGCTGCAGCCCCACCAGAAATAATAATGCTGGAGTCCAGAAGGTGAATGAGCAAAAAGAAGCTTTTAAATGTTGTGCTTATCTTTTCACATTTGCTGCATGTTCAAAGACAAAGGTCAAATGTCAGGCTATGACTTCTGACAAATTGCTTCTTATTCAGAAACTGGAGCGTACTTTTATTTCTCGGACTGCAAAGTGAGAGGATTTTTGTAAAAGTGATCTAGGCGACAATCCTGCTGAGGTACATGCACGAAAGGAAAAGCAGTAGGATGTTAGTTTTTTCCTAACATTTAAATATCATTAAATAAACTCCAGGGGCCGAATTACACCAGGTGCCCAGGGTGTACAACTGGCGTTTGCGCCCACTTTGTGCACCCCTGGGGCACTTTGGTATTACAGAAGGAGCCGCAGACGCTTGCGCGGCCCTTTCTGTAATACTGAAAGTGCTGGCGCACAGACAGCGCAAGCGCTTTTCTCAAGCAGGCATTCCCTCATTTGCATGGGAGCGTGCCCCATGCAAATGAGAGAATCCCTTTGCCTAAGTGCCCGCGCACTATTACAGACGTGGGCGCAGAGGCAAAGAAGCTCTCAGGAGGCGCACTGACAGTGCACCACCTAAAAGGTGGCGCACGGTCAACACGCCCCCCGATAGCCCTCTGGAAGGGGGAAATGGTGTCTCATGGTCCCCCCAGACATCCCCTTGCAGGTATGTGCAGTCACTCACTGCACCCACCTGCAAGGGGATCTCTAATCCCTTTTAAAAGTACAGGCGGGTTGCCGCTATGAATGGGCGAATAATTCCGCTCTGCCTGAGGATTTTGCGGAGTTTTGTCCACTCCGTGCAGAGTTCCGAAAAACTCAGCAAAGTAACGTGGAGCGGAGTTTTTTCTCTCAAGCGGCTCGCCATCAGTAAGTTGTCGAGCACTTGCGAGAAAAAATAACGCACTAGACCTCCTGGCGAGATTTCTCATTGCGGGCAGTGGCGGCAGGTCGCGACCGCTCGCGTTGAGAAGTCTGCCACTCACGTTGAGGAAGTTGCTGCACGAGTAGAATGTCTACTCGAGCGGCAGAAATCAGCCGCGCCCTCTGGCACGACGCAGAGAGCCGTTCGCACAGATTTTAGAGCGCGGGACAAACTCCTGGCACTAAAAAACAGTGCGAGCAATGCGACTTAATAGACTGCCGCTGACTGAACTCTGCGGAGCGCGGCAGAGTTTCTGCCACTTCGCGGAGTTCCACGGAGTGAAACTCGGCGAACTTCGCCCAGGCTTAGTTGCCGCCTGCACAGTGAAATGCAGTGCGACCGCTTCAAAGCCACTCCGTATTTCACTTGAATGTGCTGCCCACAGTCAAGCACGAGTTCGCAGCTGCCCTGGGAGCAAACCCATTCTATGTAACAGGGCGCACTTTCCCTCTTTGCACCAGCGCACCTATTTTAAGGTGCACCAGGGCGCACACAGGGAAAGTGCGCCCTATACAAAATAGAGCCCCAGGTTTTAAATTATATCAGCAATTAAGAAAGTACAAATGAAGAACTTTATTATAAGTCTGAAGTGTGATGGAAACAAAGATTTTAATAAATACAAAACAATTCTAGACAATTTACTTGGTGATGTGCAAATGATAAATATTCAATGAAACCAGATTCACACATTATCTATAGTTTTTGCGCTATAAAATTTTACCAGCAAGACTGTAGGTCTTTGAATTTCAGCGAAAAATGTACCGTCTGTAAATGACAGTGCAATGCCTAAACAGTGGTCCAAATGGAATCACCAGCTACGTACCACACCCTTACCACTCTCCTGCTGAATGGGCAAGGCAAATTTGCTACACTTGTTTTTTTGTAAAACGCTTGGATTTTCCACAATCCCTATGACTTCGGTGACATAGCATTAATGGCAGCACCCTCACTCTGAAAATTGTTTCTATACCAAAGAATGCAGGAGACACTTGTTTATCGTGTAACTTTTGTGCGGTTTCAGAATCTGAAAGAGAGCAAAAGGTCACTTTTCTAACATTTAATTCACAAAAAGAAGATAGATTGTTCTAGTGTGAAATGGCTCACACATTAATCAGAACCAGTGATGGAAAAAGCGAAACGGTTCTTTAATTCTAGTTCCACTACTTTTAATGTGCACACTAGGAATGAAATCCCCTCTTGGTCAGGATCCAAGCAAGGTACAGTCCTGGATCCACAGCCTGGGAAGGAAACATGAAAGTTTAAACAGGGGACTGTGGTAATGTGAAGGGAAAGGCAGACCCACAGATTAGGAACCAAAATGTCACTCCAGATGGATGATAATCTGTGTGAGTGACTACCAGTAGAAGGTCGAAGCAAGCAGTACTTCTGTTCTGGAACAGTATTGGAAGACAGTTTGGAGGGCGATGCTTGGTAGGATCTAAAAGAAACGAGCACTGGCAAAACCAATTGGTTTGGGGTTTACCAGTACTTGCTTTTTTTATTTTTTAACTAGACTGTTGGGATCAAGGTGCAATGAAACTAATATATATATATACACACACACACACACATATATATATATATACACACACACATATATATATATATATACACACACACACACACACACACTACTGTAGTTCTAGTTAGGACCTAGTTTCCATAGGAAAAGCGTTTTTTCGCTTTGCCAACAACTTTGGCGCCGTCCGACGAATTTTCAAAACATTTTTAAAACTAGTTTGCCAGTCACTTCAAATGCGGTCTGTAAAGTTTTCAGGTGATTCGTCAAGCGGGAGACGAGAAAAAGGGGGGGGGGGGGGCAAAATGCATTTTCCACAGGCAATTTCCTAAAGGGATTTTTAGACAAGACTACAGCCCGAACCGCTGAACGGAATTACACCAAATTTGGCAAAAAGCTAGATCTCGGTACAGAAAGTTTTTGGTGTAAATCTGTTCAGTAGTTTTGAAGTTACTAAAGAATACCACCGCAGTGGATCCGCGCACCAGCAGCAATGCCGTGATTGGCTGCCGCAACCCGAGAGAAGAGTTGCGGATGCCATTTTGTGTATCGGGACTGTTCCTGGAAAGGAAATATAAAACTTAAAACTGATAGAATAGGTCATAGTACAGGTGCCCTGACCCCATGGGACAGATGGAGGGGTCTGTGCGGGACCCTCATGGGCAAGAAACTGTGGAAAACACTTTTTTGTGCATGCGAGGATCCGCCAATGCATCGCAGAACTCAGCGCGGCCCCCAGTGTGAATCAGCGGCCGATCCAAACCTCCCCAAAAAACCCACAATAACCACTCACAGACCCATTGACACACACACACACATCCATGCACCCACTCACACACCCATACTGTCACTCACACATCCACTCAGAGATCCAGAGAAACACTCAAAAAACCCACTCACAGACCTACACACCCACTCACACACCCACCCAGTCATTTACACACCCACTCACAGACCCATACAGCCACATATATACTCAAGGGGCTGCTTGCCATTTGGGGGAAAAGTTGTGGCCATCGCCCCCACTGCCCATGCGAGCAGTGAGGGTCGGCTGCATTCGGGGCATTGACCGAAGGCTGTGTGCAGCGGCAGCTGGATCAACGTATGGCAACTAAATATTACTTTGTTTAAAAAAAACAAAAAAACTAGAAATTTACTGAAAATAAAGCAATGGTTACAGGGACATTATAATTTGGAAATAGCAATAAAAAAACCTTAGAAATTCACAAAACAAAAAAAACACACAGGTTACAGGGACCTTATAGTTCGGTTGAGATTTCACACACAAAAACCATAGAAATTGAACAGTTATATTTATCTCAAGAAACTAACTCGTGCCCTAAGGTAACTATAACTAGCGCCCTCACCGTACACTGCTAATTACCATACTTATTACATCAGTCATGACATCATTGATAATATCACTGCACCATTTGCAATAAACTGATTGATGAGAAAACTGAGCATGGCGGGGCGCGAGTTAGTTACCTTAGGGCATGAGTTACAGTTTAATGAGATAACCATAACTGCTGAATTTCTATGGTTTTATGTGTGTAAAATCTGAACCTAACTACCCAACTATAACGTCCCTGTAACCTTTGTTTTTTTCAAAGTGTATATATATATATATATAAATTTTATATTTATTTAAAAAATGTTTTTTATAACTTACGGACTGTCACCAGTAGGTAGTTATAGGTACAATCTAATTTCCATAGGACAAGCGTTTTTTGACTTGCCTATATCTTTGGTGTCGTTTGACAATCTTCAAATAATTTTCCCAAAAAGTGCCCCGGTGATTAATTTTGCGCATCAAAAGTTTTGGGGTAATCCTTTAAGCGGGGACCGAGAAGGGGGGGATTGGAAGGGTAAAAAAACATGTGTTTCCCATGTTAATTCCCATAGGACCTTTACATACTGTTATAGCCCGAACTGCTGAATGGAATTACAATACATTTGGCAGAAAGATAGGATGATGGTACAGGAAAGTGCAGTTTTATGATTTGGTGTAAATCTGTTCAGTAGTTTTAGAGATATTAACCGAAATCCAAATCTGTATATATAGGGACGCGGATCCTCAGAGGATCCGACACACTCTAGGCTCAAATCTGATTGGCTGCCAATATTTCACACCAGAAAGTGTTGGCAGCCATCTTGGGACGCGGCCTAAACTAGTCCCAGAAAAAAATGTTAAAAAAATAAGAGAAGGGCAGGGTCTGAATATTCTGCCCCCCTAGGCCTCTTTGGGGGAGGGAGAAGGAGGAGGAGAAGGAGGAGGAGAAGGAGGAGGAGAAGGAGGAGAAGAAGGAGGAGGAGAAGGAGAAGGAGAAGGAGGAGAAGGAGAAGGAGAAGGAGAAGGAGAAGAAGGAGAAGGAGAAGAAGGAGAAGAAGGAGAAGGAGAAGAACCACCACCCTTGGTGCCCAGGTGGGCCATGTCCCAGAGGCTCCTGGAGCTTAATACCCAGGGGATCACCACCTCCCCGGGCTTATTTAATGTTAATTGGGGGGGGCCTCGTGGACCCGCGTGTGCCCCAGGGACCACCACCTCCCCGGGCATGTGTATTGTTATGGGGCAGCCTCTTGGACCCCCCCCCAGGACCATCACCTCCCCGGGGCCATAATCAATTTGTAGTGGGGGGCCCTCAGAGACCCTCCACCTGGGCCCCGAGGACCACCACCTCCCCAAGGCCAACTTCTTTTTCAAAAAATGGGAGAGAGACGCGCAGCCCACCCCCTCCCGAGTCCCCAGCCCCAGAGACCGCCACCTCCCCGGGCAAGCTCCTACTATGTACCAGGGTGCCCACCCCCGGGGCATAGCAGTTTGCTGTGCCTTGGAAGGGAGCTTCACCACTCCCACCAAGCCACAGCAAACGCTCCGTTTCCAACAAACAAGAGCTCAGAAATGCTCTTGCTTGCTGGAAGCAGGGCAGAGTTGCTTTCAGACACAGGGAGCTGCATATTTAGCAGCTCCCTATGTCTGAAAGCAATGCCGGGTCACGCAGGGGGCACGCAGGAGACATGGCCAGGCCCTGGGGGATGGGGTCCTCGGGGCCGAAATCGGCCCATGGAGGAGGCCGCACAGCCCCCTTCCACCATTTCAGAAAGGCCAGGCCCCGGGGGATGGGGTCCCTGGGCCGAAATCGGCCCAGGGAGGGAAGCTACGCGGCCCCCTCCCTTATTACAAATCAGCTGGGCCTCAGAAGATGGGGCTGAAATCAGAGTGGGGGGGCTCTCCCCTAATAAAAGATAAAAAATCTCCGGCCCGGGAGAATCGCTGGAGGCCCCGCCCACTCTCTCTACCACTCTGCAAATGCACCTCCTGGCGCACTACTGGTTGAGGGATGAAGTCCCATTGGCTGCTGAGGGTCCTTGTGGGCCAACAACACCTCCGGTTACCACCAATAAGTCCCACACTGCAGCACTGCGGGGACTTGGTCAAGGCCACACCTCCTTTCTCCACCACTCTGCAAATGCACCTCCTGGCGCAATACTGGTTGGGGGATGAAGCCCCATTGGCTGCTGAGGGGCCTTTTTGGCCAACAACACCTCCTGTTACCACCAATAAGTCCCACACTGCAGAGAGCTGGTCGGAGGCCCCACCTCCTTTCTCCACTACTTAGCAAACGTGCCTTCTGGCTCACTACTGATTGGGGGATGACCCTCCCCCCTTTCTCCACCACTCTGCTAACAGGCCTAGTAGTTTAAAAATAAAACATAGAAATTCACTTAAATAAACAAAGGTTACAGGGACGTTATACTTATGAAATAGAATTTAAAAAACCTTAGAAACTTATTGGGAAAAAAAAAAAAACAGTTAACAGAACGTTATAGTTACGCTCAGATTTCACTCGTACAAAACTATAGAAATTCAGCAGATATAGTTACCCGAGCTAACTATAACTTACGCCTCCGCAATGCACTGCTTATGACCCCACATATTACACTCATGACATGCCAGTGACATCACTGATGACATCATCCAGTGAATGTTTTTTCAAATAGTTTGAGTGTTGAACTTATATACTAAGCTACTACAAAAGGTTTACCCCCACCCCCTTTGTTACACTATCTGTAGAATGCCAGACCTTGACACCTTAATTTGGTTAACATCTGAGGGCTTTATTGTAGTTTATTAGAACAATTATTAACAAAATGACTGAAGTTACACACAACTAACTATTCCCTCAGGACAGTAGGGCCAGACTCATGTCAGAAGTATTTCAATTTATAGTGGTTTTATGTAAATATGGCTATCCTGCCATTTGGCGAGAATCCAGCTATGCTGCATCCAAGTTAACAACCCTGGAATGAATACAGCCGATAGAAATTGTGATTACATAATCTGTAGAGCATAATTACCACTAAATCATAGACCAATGGGTAGAAAAATCACTAGAAAATACTGAAAAGAAAAAAAATAATATTTTTTCTTATAACTGCACTAGAACATGAAATACAAACAAACTGCATGGCTTTTGGCTGTCTAATTAAAAAGCTCAACATGAATAAATAAATGGCAGAAAAAGGACGAAATAATCTATGGATACAACTAATTATCTAGAACAGAAGTTGGCAAAGACTATCATTACCCAATCTCCAAAGTTCCGCTGCTTACTGTTCATGATACTGCTGCAAAGGGATGTAGTTATGGTCAGGGTACAGAATACGTTTGAGTTATAGTTTTGGGATAGAATAGTGCTCTTTTGAGTACAGTTCAGTTTAGAGTTAGGGTCAAGTGTAGGAGAGCGAATAAAATACATTTTCATTGTAAAGTAACAGCAGCGGCAGTTCTATTTAAGAAGTCAAAGTTAATAAAAAAAAAGTAAACAAGGTCATTTAGGTTTCTATGTAAACGTTATTGCTCTATATTTTCTTTGTATTAAGGTACATTCACGCAGCAAACCGAGCGCATACTATTAAACTAAATAGGTGATCATTGAATCACCACTATCAAGTTTTTTTTGTTTTTTTTTACCTCAAGAGGCCAAGGCCACAGCCTTATGAAGGACTCCAAAAGACCATTCCCAAGATGCACCGCTTTGCCTCTGAGCAGCAATAGGAACGTGCCGACACATTACATTTATCAGATTGCAAACTGCTCTGAAATAGCGGAAATGCTACATGTTGCACTCATGGGTCCATGGCTGTAGAAATCTCCTTTAGTCTCATGCCACTCAACACATCTAACAGTAAACTCAACCCAGCCCATTGAGCTTTGTATGCTATAATTCCTAGCTACATCTAAGACCTCAAGCGTCAGCCCATCAACAGTTCCCAGATGACTCTTTGCCAGGTCATTCAGAGGTCCAAAGAGTCCTAGACCACTTTGAAGTTCTGAGGCTCACGCCATAATTAAAAATATTTGAGCCTCCTGAAATTAATGGGTTTTCGGATTAAATATTCCCGTGCCCCATTACTTTCTAGGGAATTCTGGTATAACTCTCCTAGTTCTATGCGAGAATTTTGGGCAGTCTTTTGCGGATTTTGTTTTTGAAACTTTAGTTGTAATTCGCTCCACTTTTCAAGTTCTTGGATATATTAATGCCTTAATTGTAGATTCTCCGACTAGTCTTTGTTTACTACAACTATCCTCATATTATTAACAAAGGTGAACACGGACTAGAATAAATGTTGAGACTTTGTGAGAGCCTTTGCGAATCAAAATTACTGACATTTTCATAAAGATAAGAGTTTCCTCCCTCAAAGAAGACACTGAAAAATAGATTTGATGGTTGCATTTTTCATATTAGGTCGCTCTTTCACCCCCTAACTTTTTCTACAGTCAGAACAAACAGACTAGTTCCTGGCACTTGGCAAACAAGTTTGCAAAAAACTGGAGTGGCTCTGGTGAGTTAACTATGATTCAGAGCTGAGAAGGCAGTTAAAGAATACTCAAAGGGAAAATAAAAAGAAAGTTATAGTTGCAAAAGCTACTTTCTATGCTGAATTAATTTTAACAGCACAAAATCCATCGTGAGATTAAAACATCCTGTATCTGGGAGTACCCCTTGAAAGTATCACAAATGTTCTGTGACAACCGCTCAGGATTCTTTGAGGACAAAATTAGAACCATCTGCACGTCCTTCCCTCTGGAAACAGATCTTTAGATGGGGATAAGGCCAATTCTTTTTAACTCCGAGGCTGTTTAATAAACGTTGTTGGTGCCTGAGCTACTTGCCTTCTTCCCTAAGATTCTAGATATGATTGGTTCACACCCCCTCTTTTCATCCTTGTGCTACGCAGATCATTTGGAAGGGGCATAGCATGATCTTTCATGCACTGCTGGCACTTTGTAATAAGTCTATGGAGCTAGCAGTTGTGCCAAAAACCTGTAAACAGGCAATTTGATTACAGTTTTGAAAAATGCTAATGTGAATCTTGAAATGTCCAGCCTATCTCCCGTCAACCCTACCAATAACAATTAGAGAAAATAGTGAGTTTGAAGCGCTCATCTTTTTTGAAAGATATTAGAATGTTTGAGGAGGAATGCTCTCGGTTCAGTCCAGGTCACAGTACAGAGACAAATTTGGTCTCTTATCATAGATGGCGTGAAACGGCTGGCTAATCAAAGCAATGCTTCTCCCCTGAAGCTACTGGATTTCTCTGCAGCCTTTGACACAGTCTCCAGCAGCCAGCTATTGCAGAGGCTGTGCAATGCCTGTGTTCTTCTTTGAATGGCTAAAATCCCATCTTTCAGAGTGATCCCAAGCTGTTCAACTGTGAGCTTTTGAGTCCAGTGTGTGGATCAGTGGGTTCCTACGGCATCCTCCTTAAGCCTCACTTTGTATAATCAATATGTTCAAACCCTGGCGGGTTTAATTTGGATTTTTGGTTTTAAAATTGGTCTGTTACTCAGCTGACACACAATCGCTGATCTCTGTGGGGCATGGGGATCCAGGTATAACTTTTAATGAGCACATGGAGGCAGTGACCAGCTGGATGTTCGAAAGCTCTTTAAACTCTGAGAAAACAGAGTTACTGGTAACGGTCTGTAAAAAAGATCGTAATTTCCTTCCATCTGAGTTGTGGTTTGCACAGATGGATCCCCTCAACCCACTTCCTGAGGTCCGAGATTTGGGGGCGCAACCAGACCAAGACTTAATCCTATCAGAGCAAGTGAGCAAGGACTCTTCCATCAGCATCCACCTAATGAAAGTGCTATGTAAGATCCTGGCTTTTCTAGTAGCACAGACCGACCTTTGGTTGTGAGCGCTACCATCCAGTTCGACTAATTCAACACTCTGTCCTTGGGAACATCTGTTTCTTTATTACAACGCCTACAGCTGATCAAAAATGCTGCAGCTTGGTTAGCCTTGGACCTCCCTAAACATTCCTCAGCCTCTGAAGCACTTGGGAGTCTTGCACTGGCTTCTTATAGGCAGGTAGAAGGAATTTAAGGCCATGTGCCTGGTATTCAGGGCCATTAAACTGGACTTGCCCACATTATACGTGTGACAAATTCCAACCCTATCTTCCCTTCCAGAGCCTGCAATCAGCTTAGGGTCATCTACTGCTGGTGAGCCTGCAATCAGATAATGCTCATCCATTGCTAGGACCTAGATATCGGAGAACACAGTTGGGGGACAGAGCATTTTCAGTGACCACTGCCAGGCCTGTGTAATTCCTTGCCCTTGGAGCTTAGGAAACATGACAATCTTTTAGAATTTCAAAAGACTCCAAAGACCTGGATATTTTCCAAATACGAACTGTCCTTGTTCTTTTCCGATAGTCTAACTAGATACCACCAAGACTAGATTTGGTATTCGGAGCACTTTACATGCAACGCACAGAGTTCCAGTGGTCAGTATTCCAAGAAAGGTATAAAAGACCGGAGCGGAAATAGCCTGTGTGTCTGGAACCAGTCTAGAAAAGACTTAAGCCGTCACCCACCCAAAGGTGGTATGCTTCATCATATAGGGCCCCCTCCTCACACCACTATTCATAGATAGTGATGTGGGCAACAATCCTCCGGAGAGGTGAGCTCTAAAGAGGTTAAATTGTCTAGGGAATGTCCTATGTTTTGATAGGAATGTGTCTTGAAATTATGAAATGGCAGAAGAGGGAAAGAAACTGTTAAAAACTACCTCTTGGTATCCTTGTAGTTATTCTGATCCGCAATGGGTAGAAGTTAAAAAGATGGGTGTAATTTGACCCAGTATAAAAGAAAGGTTAACATGTTTCTGCCGACATGAACCTATAGATCAGGTGTTCAGGGCATTGCTTTGCCACCTAATATGGCAAGTGCAACTTTTTAGTGCTCTGCCCAAGCCCTGCGCCTCCTTTCACAATACTGCGTTACTAGAATCCTTCTTGTCCACTCTCACAT
This sequence comes from Calotriton arnoldi, assembly GCA_963921515.1. Taxonomy (NCBI): domain Eukaryota; kingdom Metazoa; phylum Chordata; class Amphibia; order Caudata; family Salamandridae; genus Calotriton; species Calotriton arnoldi. Next base: position 1,892,908 of record CAWUFW010002629.1, read on the forward strand.
TGTCCCCAACTCACCCTGTGCTGAAGATCCTTCTGGTGAAGTTTCAAGATCCAATGCTTCTTATAACTGGGGCTTTGTTGGCGGTGGACCTAGACCAGCAAAGCAGCAGTGGCTCAGGCACCTGTCCATGTGACTAAAGTGGCCGTCCTCCGGGCCATCGGATGACTGTGGAGACCCAGGAACGCAGCCTGGGGCTGTTGAACCTCCTTGCTTTTCCCAGCGAGGCCCCCGCCTTATGTGGGAGCCGGCACAGTGTCCTGAGTGACAAGACACTGAAGGAGTCTGCACCTGGTCGGGGCGGTGCTCTGAAAGCCCACCACCCTGACAGTAGAACGTGAGGGAGTGCAGAGGCCCACACAGTAGAAGCGATTTACATTACCAATAGGTGGTTCAAAATGGCAGACGGAGCAGGAGCGGCTTTCAAACGCTCCCAGGGTGGAGAATTGCAATCAGCGTAAATCCCTGGCAAGCCCTGCCCGCCGAGCTCCCAACATCCGAGCGCGGATTGGTGAATGCAAAGAGTGGGCCCCGGGTGGACCGCAGAGACAGCAGGGACCAGCCGATGTTGCCTGAAGTCAGGAGTCTGAGGGGCCAGTGCCAGGCTTCTACTTGGTGAGCCTGTTTGCCCCCCCCTCTCTATCCTTGAGCGAATGTCTCACCCAGTCGGTCCCCACACCTCTGACCACCATCGGACTCCGGTCCCTTCAGGTGCGCAACGTACGCAATGGCAGATGTAGCCCTGGGGAGCCTCTGATGGCGTCCAGTGCAGACACTGCACCAATCAGGAATACTGCCGACTCCTAGGCGAGAGTGGAAGTACGTAGGGAAAGGACGAACACAGCCTCTTGGGCAGCAAGCATCCAGCTGAATGAACCCCAATAAATAAAAAAAAATCAATAGATAAATAGAAAATAACGATGCTAAGGACTCCCTACAAGCTGCACTGAGTGTCCAGGATTCAGGCCCCCATAGCACCCTTCTACCCTGATCTACCATCTCTCCTGGAACCTCACAGACCAAACTCCTTTTCCATCACCCTCCCTCCAAACCTATCCTCAGCGTCGACTAAAAACATCAAACAAACTGACAGAGTCATCCCGAAGTGCTCATTGCGGAAATGTCCCACAACGCCTCAAAAGGACCAAAGAGGACAGATCTCATCTTCTATACCTCCCGTCCCTCGAAAGGGAATGCCATACTAACTAAACCAAAACTACCAACATCTCATTTGGCAGTAAACTAACAATCACAGACTCACCTGCTTTCAAAGGTAATGCCACTGCTACCATCTTCAGAAATGGCACCATCAGGATACAAGCCAATGATGCAAACCTACGCACCTTTGAATACATTTTTCTGTCATTACAAAGTGCCATAGCTCTGCCTCACACCTCTTACCCCACCCCACAGGTCACTACACAAAAGGAAACACTCACGAGTCACTACCAATAACTCTACCTCCTCCCTCGATACTCATTGTGCCCTTATAGAAAGCCCTCAAGATCTACACCCCTAACTCTAATCCCTCCCTCACAACCCACCTTTCCCCCTTTCCCCACCACAACCGACACCGAACTTGGGTCTCCTGGTATCCCACTGATTCACACCACTACTCCTCGCTCAGTCGCTCCCCCCCAGGCATCTCGGAGTGGCGACCAGCGAGCGCATGTCCATAGCTGCCACTACCCACATGCTGGGCGGCCCAAGACGCCGACACCACCATCTCGGACGGGCTCAAGCTATGCTCCCACCAGCCCCCGTATCAACAACAAAGGACCTAATATCCTTCCGCATCGCACCCTTTTCGTCATCGCGAATCCAACTCCCACAGACACTCACTCTCGGACTATGGACACTCCTACTCATCACAAAATGAGACGCAACCCCCACAGCCCCATCCCACTAAATCAAATGCCCATGTCATGGCTAATTGAGCGATTAATGCACATGGAAAACCAACTAGAAAAAATACTACAGGATCTCACCAATATCTCAATGAAACTAAACTCATATCCCGATTCCTCTGCTTATCACCACCACCACCACTCCACTAAATGCAGCAACTGACAACTCCCAAGGCTAGCGAAGACACAACCACTCAGCTGGTCCACTACGCCTCTCAACAACAAAGCCCAAAGGCCTAAAAGAACAAACGCCACATCGTCTCTGAGCGAGTCACAATAACTAGCTAAGCATTACAAGCTATCAGCTAATAGAAACAAACCCCCTTTCCAGGTTATCACAGGACTAGGGAGAAATCCCAAACCAACTAACATGACCAGGTCATCAACACACCTCATCAATATACACTGGACTTCTTCCCCGCAAGATACCAATGACTGCAGAGAAACCAAATGAATACTCAAACTGCAGATCTGCAACTAAGCATGAAACAGAACTAGCAGAAGCAATCCTGATCCACAACATTGATATCGCATACATCACAGAAACACAGCTAAAAGAATCCTCATACCCAATCTCAGACTTGCTAGTCCCACCAGGATTTTCATTCATCAAGAAAGACCGGAAGGACAGCCGCAGTAGTGGCATCGCCATTATCCACAAGCACAACATCAATGTGAGGGAAGCAGACACCCTCACTTACAACACATCTGAATATATCAGTACCACCATAAGGATGGAAGACAGCTCCACAATGAACTGTCACCTTCTCCACCACCCACCAGGAAACGCAATCTCCTTCGGGGAACACCTAGCTGATCTAATTACACACTGCTCACTCTCACATGGCAACAATATCTTCCTAGGTGACTGGAACGGTGAAAGCAATACTCTAATACAATCCTTAAATGGCTCTTACTCAGTAAAAACTTCTCTTAACACTGCAAAGGTTAAACTCACAACAAAGGCTCACCCTTAGACACGATTATAGCGCATGACAAACACACTAGCCATTGACAACATCCTTCCCGTTGAATGGCCAAACCACCACATCATTTTATTCCATTTCAACAAAGTCCCTTCCTACCCAACCCGAACGCAAAAAACCTTCCAATGGACAAAAAAACAAAAGCAATTTCCACTAACGGTCCTTGAAGAAAGAAAGCTGGCTCAACTACTCCCCCCTCTCCCCCCCCCCAATCCAAGAACCTCTACACAACCAAACTCAATCACTATAACTCAACGATGTCCTCCATCCTAAACCAAGTAGCCCCTCAAAAACTAAAAAGGATGAGAAACATACCATCGAGATCCTGGTTTAACAAAGACCTCAACATGGAAAGAAGACAGCTCAGAACAGCAGTAAGGCTCTGGCGAAAGGATCCCTCCACAAACCACCTGGACAAACTCAGGAGAGAATGCAGGAAATATAAAAAAACACATCACGAACAAAAAAAGCTTCCTTTTTCCGCAACGCCATGGACAAAGCAAAAAAACGCCGCAGAGAACTCTTCAACATCATCAAACCGCCAAACCAGCGCCAAAAACCCCTCAGATATCCAAAGAAAGGGGTGACAAATTCGCCAAGTTCTTCTGTGCCCCCGCTGCCTCTCTCCATTCCCGCCGCTGCGTCCCCTGCGGCCCCACCCCCCTGACTGCCCATTCGCTGCCCCTGCCTCCCGCCTCCCAGCTGCTCCTCCCTCCCACCTCCCCATATATGGCGGCCGCTGCGCGGTGAGGAGAGCGACCCTTGACCTTGCCAGGTAGGTCGCTCCCCCACCACACAGCTCCGCCTGTGTTGTCCGCCCGCTGCTGCTGCTGGTAAGCTCGCCCCTCCGCTTGTGGCCTCGGTGCCCGTATTTCTCGGCTTGTTTTCTCTCCATTTTTCCTTCTGTGCCCCTCGCTGCCCCATTGTACTGTGCCCGTATTTCTCTGTTTGTTTTCTCTCCATTTTTCCTTCTGTGCCCCTCGCTGCCCCATTGTACTGTGCCCGTATTTCTCCGTTTGTTTTCTCCCCATTTTTCCTTCTGTGCCCCTCGCTGCCCCATTGTACTGTGCCCGTATTTCTCTGTTTGTTTTCTCCCCATTTTTCCTTCTGTGCCCCTCGCTGCCCCATTGTACTGTGCCCGTATTTCTCGGTTTGTTTTCTCTCCATTTTTCCTTCTGTGCCCCTCGCTGCCCCATTGTACTGTGCCAGTATTTCTCTGCTTGTTTTCTCTCCATTTTTCCTTCTGTGCCCCCGCTGCCTCTCTCCATTCCCGCCGCTGCGTCCCCGCCCCCCTGACTGCCCATTCGCTGCCCCTGCCTCCCAGCTGCTCCTCCCTCCCACCTCCCCATATATGGCGGCCGCTGCGCGGCCGCGCCGAAGGCGCGCCTAAGGCAAGCCCGTCTGCGCTCGTCCGCGACTGGACCGCGCCCAGCGCCAGAACCCCTGGACCGCGCCCCCCCGCTCCAGCCTCGAGGACCGACGCCGATACCACCACACTCCACGCCCTCAACCCCGGACAGACGCACAACTGCTTCAAGGCCGCCCCGAAACGCACCCATGGTCCCTTCAGCTGCCGGAACTGCAGCTACACCAGCCTCAGAGCCACCGAGGCGCCCGCCAAGAAGGACCTCAACCACCTCCGGTGCATCCTACTGAACACCCGCTCCGCACGCAAACACGCCGTCGAGCTCTGGGACCTGCTCGACACATCATCACCAGACGTCGCCTTCCTGACAGAGACCTGGATGAACGACTCCTCCGCCCCCGACATCGCCATAGCCATCCCAGACGGCTATAAGATCACCCGCAGAGACCGCATCAACGCAGTAGGAGGAGGAATCGCCATCGTCCACAAGAACACCATCAGGGTCTCGACCAGCACCGACGACACTCTCAGCACCGCCCGAACACATGCACTTCCAGATCCACACGGACCCCAACACCACCCTTAGAGGCACCCTGGTCTACAGACCCCCTGGGCCCCGACCCCAGTTCAGCGACTCCATCGCCGACTTCATCAGCACGCACGCCCTGAACTCTACCGACTACATCCTCCTCGGAGACTTGAACTTTCACCTGGAGAACAACAACGACAGCAACTCCACCACCCTGATCGACAGCCTCGCCAACCTCGGCCTGAGCCAGCTCGTCACAACACCGACCCACTGCGCCGGCCACACGCTTGACCCCATCTTCTCCTCAAGCTCCCACGTCTCCTTCAGCCACACCACGGAACTCCTCTGGACCGACCACCGCTGCATCCATTTCACCTTCCAGAAACCCACCACACACCACCGCACCCAACAGATCCCACGCCGCTGCTGGAGCAAAGTCACCGAAGACCAACTCCGGGCAACCCTCGCTCTCAGCCCTCCCTCCGACCCATCCAACACCGACGACGCTGCCTGCAACCTCAGACGATGGATGGACGACTGTGCCAATACCCTCGCCCCGCTGAAAAAGCTCACCTACAGCGACACCACCAAAAGAGCCAGCTGGTTCACCTCGGAACTCCTAGCTTCCAAGCGTACCTGCCGGAAACTAGAGAAGAAATGGCACAGCGATAAGACACCGGACAGCCACACAGCCCACAAAGACGCCATCCGTAACCACCACCACCTCATCAGGTCCGCCAAGAGAATCTCCTTCAAAGACCGCCTCGACAACAACGCACACAACAGCAAGGAGCTTTTCAACATCGTGAAGGAACTCTCCAATCCCAGCTCCAACACCAACGACATCCCGCCGTCGCAACCCCTGTGCGATTCCCTCGCCACCTTCTTTCACCGCAAGATCGCCGACATCCACGACAGCTTCAACACCCAGACAACCCCAACTAAGATCGATACACCAGACCCGCCACACACCATCGACCACGACCCCCTGCCAGCCTGGGCCAGCGTGAACATCGAGGACACCATCAAGACCATGAGCACAATACACTCCGGCTCCCCGTCAGACCCTTTCCCGCACCACATCTTCAACAAAGCCAGCAGCTCCATCGCACCCCACCTGTGCAACATCATCAACCTCTCCTTCGAGACCGCGACCTTCCCAGAGAGCTGGAAACACGCAGAGATCAACGCCCTACTCAAAAAACCCAAGGCGGACCCGAGAGACCTCAAGAACTTCCGGCCCATCTCTCTGCTTCCGTTCCCAGCCAAGGTCATCGAGAAGATCGTCAACAAACAGCCAACCCGATACCTCGAAGAAAACAGCATCCTGGACCCATCCCAATCAGGGTTCCGCAGCAACCACAGCACTGAGACTGCCCTCATCACCGCCACCGACGACATCAGGATCCTGCTGGACAATGGTGAGACCGCAGCCCTCATCCTGCTGGACCTCTCCGCCGCCTTCGACACTGTCTGCCACCGCACTCTACTCGCACGCCTCCACGACGCAGGGATCCTAGACAAGGCCCTGGAATGGACCACCTCCTTCCTCGACGGCAGAACCCAGAGAGTCCGCCTCCCACCTTTCCGATCCGAAGCCTCCGAGATCATCTGCGTGGTACCCCAGGGATCTTCCCTCAGCCCAACACTGTTCAACATCTACATGGCCCCGCTCGCACGCATCGCCAGACAACACGACCTCAACATTATCTCCTACGCAGACGACACTCAACTGATCCTCGCCCTCACCAAGGACCCCCTCGCCGCCAAAGCCAAACTCCATGACGGCCGTCGCCGATTGGATGAAGATCAGCCGACTAAAGCTGAACACGGACAAAACGGAGGTCCTCATCCTCGGCTCCAACCCCTCAGCCTGGGACGACTCCTGGTGGCCAACGACGCTGGGAGCAGCCCCGACACCCACCGACCACGCACGCAACCTGGGAGTCATCCTCGACTCAACGCTCTCCATGACCAAGCAAGTCAACGCAGTCTCCTCCTCCTGCTTCAACACCCTCCGCATGCTTCGCAAGATCTACAGGTGGATCCCGACAGACACAAGAAGAACAGTCACCCAGGCCCTCGTCAGTAGCAGACTAGACTATGGGAACGCCCTCTACGCGGGAGCCCCGGCCAAGCTCATCAAGCGACTGCAACGCATACAAAACGCCTCCGCACGACTGATCCTCGACGTACCACGCCACAGCCACATCACCCCCACTTGAGGAACCTGCACTGGCTCCCCGTCGACAGGAGGATCACCTTCAAACTCCTCATCCACGCACACAAGGCACTCCACAAAACTGGCCCAGCCTACCTCAACAGACGACTCTTCTTCTACGTCCCCAACCGCCAGCTCCGCCGACCTCTCCCTCGCCACCGTCCCCGCATTCGAAGAACAACCACCGGCGGCAGATCCTTCTCACACCTCGCCGCCAAGACCTGGAACACCCTTCCACTAAGCCTACGAAAGACCCAAGACCTGCTGACCTTCAGGAGGCTACTCAAGACCTGGCTGTTCGACCAGTAGCAGCATCCCCCCCCCCTTCCCTCTCCCCAGCGCCTTGAGACCCTCGCGGGTAAGTAGTGCGCTCTACAAATTCTGTGATTGATTGATTGAACAATAAAATCACAATAATTGAGCTCTCCCTTGACGATCACGGCCAGTCCTCTAAAGGGATTCCCCCTCCCGGGAAGGAAGCTAACAACCCACACCCCATGCCCACACTTTCATCCACTATACCTCAAGACGACAACGGATGCAACAGACCCCAAATGCCCCACACAGCTCCTGGGAAATTAAAGAGATTCTACCCACTTTTGGAGGCGGACCTATCGGCTCTGCTGGCTACATCCAAACCTTCCTCCCACTTAGCTGACCAGCCTCCCTGGCAAAAAAGACTCAGCCACGCAATAACCCCGCTTTGGACTAAAATTATAAATAGCTCGCTGACTCCAGCAAGTCACACCTCTACTAAAAAAATTTTTTTTTTAAAACACGGAAGCAGACCCAAATGACCTAAACAACTTCCGTCCTGTTTCCAATCTCCCTTTCCTAGCCAAAACTCTAGAGAGATGTGTTCTCTCTCAACTCAACGAATACATCAAAAGTAACAATCTCCTGAATGCTAACCAATCTGGGTTCAGAAAAAGATGCAGCACGGAAACAGCCATTTTGAGCATAGTAGATGACCTTCATAAATCCCTGGATACAGACCGTTGCCTGCTCATTCTCCTCGACTTATCAGCGGCCTTCGACACAGTGGATCACAAGATCCTTATAGACTCCCTCCAAAAAAGGATCTGTGTGGAGGGAGTGGTGCTACGCCGGTTCACATTCTTCCTACAAAACTGCGCTCAACAAATAAAAATAAGCAACCGGACCTCTGATACAACAGCAATAATCCGGGGTGTCCCTTAAGGCTCTGTCCTCTAGCCCACTCTGTTTAATACCTACATGGAACCCCTCACCGTCATGCTCAACGACTCAAACATCCCCTTCCATATAGAAGCAGATGACACCCAGCTATGCATGGAAATCTCCTCACTAGAAAACATACACCGGCTAAACTCCACCCTCAAAGAAGTCCAACACGGACTATCTCGTCACCACCTAAAACTCAAAGACTAGACCGAAACTTTCCTCATATCAAAATCAGAAGTGTCACCCCCGATGCAAGATTGGATAAACTCCATAGACGCTCTTAGCTGCAATCTAACCCTAGCTAGCTCCGTCAAATATCTAGGAATCACACTGGACCCAAACTGTCCATGAAAAACCATAAAGAACAATGCGAAGAGTGCCTTTTCCAACTTGAAACTGGTAAACAAAATCAAACCCTACCTACCTCTCAATGATCTCAAGTCTGCCACGCAAGCTCTAGTGCTGTCTAGATTAGACTACGGGAATGCCACCCTACCTGGAGCTGCTGACTCCCACCTTGCTCCCCTCAGAACCACTCTCAATGCGGCAGCTAGAATGGTCACAGGATTTAAAAAAATATGACCACATCTCCCCCGCCCTGAAAGAACTGAAAAGGCTCCCAATGGAAGCCCTATGCAGCTTCAGAACTGCTCGTCTCGCTCACAAAGCCCTCCACACGGGAAAACCAGCCTACCTTAAAACTCAAAAAAGCAGGTCAGACGAGAAACATAAGAAGCTCAAACAGCCTACTCCTCATTCCTGCCAAACTCCATAAACAAAAATCTCTGGCATACTCTTTCTAGAGCAATGCCCCTAAAACCTGGAACTCGATACCCCTCCTTCTTGAACTTTAAGAAACAGCTAAAGGATCTCCTCCTCAACAGACAACTCAACTAGTGGGTCTTCAATCGCCCAATGTGGATGGGCTCTGCATCCCATGCTCTCTTCATACCTCCCCATAGCTACGTCTCTCCCTCTGTGCTCAACCAATAACGAACTCAAATCAGCTGTTGATTTTACTTTTATTTTGTGTAAATCGAGTGTGTGACCTGTAAAGCGATCTGATACCCTATGGTCTTGCTAGCACTATATAAAGCTTTTAGATAAATAAATAAGCACTTTGGAGTTCTGAGCCCACGTATGCAGGAGGGTTCTAAGCGGTCCGAGACTTCTTTCACTATGGGTGATCCACCTGGGTGGGGTTTCTTAGTTGAAGCACCTTTGTTAGTTGGCAACAAATACTTTTGTTCCAGAAGGGTAGGGAGTGGGATTGGTGATTTGGAGTCTATTGTTGCAAAATACATTTGACTCATTTGTCTCCTCGTTTTGTGCAGCACAACACAACAAAACAGATATGGGTCTGAATCTCATTACACAATGGTACACATTACAGTATATAAAGACTATTGGTTCCATTCGTAGAACGTTAATAAGCTGAATGAGAAAATCAAAAGGGCGACAGGCCCTTAAATACACCTAATCATTAGCTCCAGACGTCCTCCTCATTCAAAAAAACTCACTTATTAGGTAATAACTGCAACATCTGCAACATATATGGCTACTCCCAAATTGATCATTCAGGCTATACAGGAGGGTCCCGAGGTGTGGACGTTCTCCTCACACAGTCCTTCCTCCTTATGGTATCCAACACATATGCTGATCGACCTGAGTGCTTTGTTATGGTTACAGGAGGATGCACCTGGTCCACTGTGCCAATATACCCCCGAGTTTGACAAATTCATCATTATCTGAGCTGTCCAACCAACTGACGTCTCTGCCGCCTGGTAGACTTGTGGTAAGCAGTGACTTTAACGTAGCCCTGGACTACTTTATTAGCGGAATGACAACCCCCTTGGCTCTATGGACCCAATCCATGAGCCGCTGTGACGCTTGGGGACAATGTCTCCCACATAGACAATATCATTTTTTTACTCACTCTTATTCCTCCTCTTCTTGCCTGGACTACTATTTTTTCCCTGCAGCTGACACGGCAAGGGTGAAGGGGACAAGCAGGCTTCCCCAGGTCATTAGATCCATTCCATGCTACTTTGGGCATAGAATGTGAGGAAGCAGATAGTACTGTGACTTGCCACCTTATGGCAATGGGACTCCTACTTGCAAAACGAGCTATAGCTAGACACTGGATCACATCTGATCCCGCGATTTGGATGAATGGATACATCAGATGGATATTGTACCACTTAGGTACGCACAGTGTATATGACCAGTAGCTGCCTCCATGCGTTTCACAAGATATGGATGCATGGTTATCATTGGGGATAACAAGGGAGGAAGGATCTTAGCAGGATTGTTTTCATAGTGAATCTTGATCAAATGTCTCCTACCATGATTTGCTGCAAGCAACAGTGCGGTTGTTCGTTTGTTATCTTCTTGCATAAATCGATTAAAGAAAAAAAGGGAAAAAAAAGGAACAAATGTGAAGACATTCATCCAGATCAAATATTCCGCTATGCAGAATTACATGGCACAGACAAGGATGGCAATTGATACAAAGTTCAGTTCATGGCTAGAAAATAAAAGGTAGAGAAGGGGCCCTAGATTCAATACAAACTGGGTCCAGCTGTCAGTGAATGGAGCACTTGGTCCGCTACCAATGGTTGAATTTTTCCATAGTATTCTCTTTTTATGTGATATTTTGCAGAGTACAAATGCCAAAAAATAGCCAATGTTTAATACGAACACCCCCTTTAAGCTAAAGGTCAAAGACCAGTGACCCTCCTGCTGCTGCAATACTTTCTGACAGCCCCTACATTAACATTAGTTCTTCACCTCCTAACCGGCCATCCTCTTTTGACAAGTAAAACAAAACACCTTGTTGTTCATCCAAACTTCCTCCGTCTACAAATTTCTACACACCACCTCATTTTTCAGTCATTCCTTTGCAGGCAAGTGCATCGAAGTTATTACATCCCGGCCACTTCATCTGGAGTACCTTTACATCCCAACTTTACAGATAAGTTTAGAATTATTTTTAAACATATATATTTAATAAAAGAATTGCTTAATCTTTATAGTTTAAAATTAAGGGGCAGGTTTGCGTTACTTTTTTGACTCCGACGCGAAGCAAAATCCTTTGGGGTATTTACAAAGCAACGCAAATGTTTATATACTTTTTTGTTTTTCCACGCCATCTCAATGGCTGCCAGGGGGCATCCAAACATCCATTTCTCACTCAATCTTGACGGCTAACAGCAGTCACCCAAAAGCCAGTGGTAGTCGGGGCAGCCACCACCAACATCTTTACATGCTTTGCTTCCTCTGATTTCCATTCACAGAGAGACTTTATACACTTTTTGCTGGCAGGGCAGTCTTACATTATCAGAGGTTATTGCTTGAAAAATGGCTATTAATATGTATCATTATGATAGCTGATCTTGAAACCTAGGTCTTCTTCTGCAGCTATTATGCAGCACGTTAGGAGAAAGGCATATGGACAGGAAAAGACCTCAAAACTAAACAGTTAGTTCAAGTGTTATAGGACAGTTTTATATTGTTGTGCAATGCTGGACTTGTTAAACGATCACCAAGTAACTGGCACTTTGGTCCTCAACTGATAATAATAAACTTCAGTAACACGTTTAACTAAAGGGTAGAAAGTACATAAGATTTCCAAGCTAGATCTTTAATGCAAACATTAATTTATGGTGTTCGGTAGGGAGGCGCATGCCACCATAAGATAGCTTCAAATTCCAGTATTTGTGTCCAAAGTGCAATAATTTGGACCACAGCATTCGCCATGTGCAAGATATGCATTACTTGTGGTGTTGTGGGGGGCGCAAGTCCCGGGGAGGAGGGCAGGACTCGGAGTGAATGACTCGCCATTGGGTGTCTCATGGGAATTTTGTGAGTTTGCTGTGTAAGCTTACGGTTCAGGCCTAGATCCACGCAGCGTTGCTACTGTGTTCATATTTGATGTGATTTTGTTTAGCTCTTCTAAATGCTTGTAAAAAAACTATACTGAGGTGTACGGATTGTATTTTATTCTTTGCGAAAATCTCAATAAAAACTTGGAAAAGATTTTAAAAAAGGCATTACTGGCTCCACACTATCTGGCAGCTCCTACTTGGAATCTTCCTATCGCTCCTTGATCTCTTCCCATTGGTGGTTCCTGTGGAATCTGTTTTTCTGAATTGAAATGTTTAATATATTTGAAATCAAGTATGCTAACATAAGCCAAAATATTATACTTTCTTCCATTTTGAATGGGACTTCGAAATGCATCATGTGATCACTGTTGCTGTTATTTTCCTTGCTGTAATAAAGAATTGTGAGTTTTACCCTGAAAGACTGACTTTCCCAGTCACAATGAAAGTACTGTACCAAATCAAGGACAACCAGCCTGATCCAAACCGTGTTTCATACTATGATCAAGTCATGTCACCTTAAAAGACTCTATTCGATTTGCATGGAATCTAATGTAGTAGTATTATGAGAGAATCTTCAATTGTGTTCTGTAGTAAAATGATTCTTCTTACTTGTTCCCTATTGGAGCATATCCTGGGAAACTTGTGTAGTGAATGTATGAAATCCTTTTCTAAAGGACCCGTTTTGTCTGTTAAGGAGTTTACCCTTTCCCACTTTTAAAAAGTGAATTTATGCTGGATTTTCTGCAAACTGTTTTGAGTTCTTTGTACTTTATGTTTTAATGCTTATATACTAAATTGACTGATGGTCCACCTTATGTATTTCTGATCCTTTATTCTTTGAGTAAACTTTAGCCCAGGCATGTCATTCTTATTGTGAATGTTCCAGCTTCATTCTGTGTACAGGATCTAGGGTCAGGCACTTCCCCGGGAGGCTGGAAGAGTGGGGGCCAGTTTTGTTACTGGGGGCCGGTTTCAGTTTATCACAGAGCTGGGGGGCACAGTCTTTTGCTAATTTTATGGGTTTAAAGGCATCTGCTGCAGAGTTTTTTATATCCAGCAGTTTTCAGGCAACAATAAAAATGTCCAGATAACGCTGGTGATTAATGTTACTGCTGGAGAGGGATTGGAGTTTTGTGTAGTGCAGTTTTGGCTCATCTAAAGTAGTGCAGAGGGTTAACATGCCTTCTGCAAAGAACGTATACAATGCAGGTCACAGAGCTGTATTTTATGTGGATAGGTCAGTGGATTACTGCTTTAGTCAGAGATCCTTTTGTCACTTGCAGTTCGTAAGTTACAATCATAATATAGCACAGTGAGCTATAAACTGCCATCAAAGAGCTAGCTACATGCAAACTGCATGATACAGGTTATCCTGAGAGAACAGAATCCAGAGTTTGTGATTCTCCAGACCAAGCACTCATAAAAATGCCTACAAGTATGGATGACATTTGAATCCTACACCTTGTAGTCACCTATGTCTTATGTAACATTTTCTATACGCTGATTTACATATGCATGATTCATTGTCTCGGTGTGGTGATGTACAGTGCTCCTACGCCCTACTCTAGTATCAGAGGGGCTATTAAACAAGTGAAATACATGGGAGAGAGGGGCTATGGAGAGATGAGGGGCACTGTTGGAAAGTGATAGTGAGGGGGATCTCCAGAGGTGGTGGTCATGGGGGGGCACAAGGCACCACTAGAGCCAAAGCCGGCCCTGCTGCACCGCCTAATCGAGGTGGAAGATGCTAACATCCCTTGAAATGGTCTTTCATTGTCTTCTCAGCTTCTTGGAGGTGCTTAACAGTGAATGTGTGCACTTATGTTATATTTAAATTCATGTTTCACACATGATGACTATGTTCTCCGTAAGACTGTCTGTGGGTATGGCTGGGTATCCTGGTGCACTGTATGGTCATCATTTGCTATGATTTAAAAGATAATACAATTGAATATAAAATAACAAATGTGCTGTAGAATGCACTATTTTTGCCATTTTTTCCCCAACTTTTCTTGGGAGGGGGGGGGGGGCGGGGGTCCCACCTTCCTGAAGAACCTCCACCCAAACTCCTCTAGGAGTGTTCAGTCCCACTCGCTCGCTACGCACCGTATAGGGGCTAGTCTAAAACCTTTCCAGGGCTACTTTGGGATCCCAGTCCAGTCCTGAACAGGATTTATTAGAGACGGGCCCAGTCAGAAAGCACTAAAGTTCATTCAGGGACTACGCCGCTATCGGTCCAAGCAATTGGAGTGCATTGGACAAATAAATGAGAGGCAGGTTTGCGTGACAACACTCCCATTGGTCCATCTTTGGCTCTCATCTCAACATATATCACCTATCCCTGTAATTCTTTAGTCACCTCGCATATATAACAGCCTCTTTGGGGAGGTCATAATTTTTTTCCTATTTCCTCAGCACATAGGGCCATATGTACTATTTACTGGTCACAAAATACTGGTCACAATTTGAGACCAGAATTTTTGCAAACATTAAAGATGTTTAATACCCAACCTATGTAATAATAGGTCGGTACTTAAAAATCTGAATCACAGTGGGTTGGAATCTGAACTGTGTCATGTATATTAATGAGGTAGGTTGCAAATTGGGAACCACTAAAATTCATTGCCATCACAGGGATGGTGGCCTGCTAGGGTCAACAGATTACCATGTCTGGGACGGCTTTTATTTAAAAGCAGTTTTTAATTTTCAGTTAAATGCAGCTTTTTTTTATTATTTTTTTTTAAGGAAAATGAGCTGTGTTTTAAAAAATGGAAAAAAAAGTTTTGAATACTTTTCTTAGAAATACTTCTAAAAATACTTTGACCCTTGGGGACATGTTCCCATTTGCGAATGAGGGACAACTAAAATTAATGTTTTGCAACCGGATTTCGCTTGCGAAATATTAATACATACAATAGGAATTAACTATTTGGAAGGAACCCCTAAAGAGGCCCCTTCCAAATACAGATTTGGTACTGTATCCTAAAACCTAATTAGTGATTCAGTAACAGGATACCAAATCACTGAATAGCTTTAATACATTCCAAAAATATATTTACTTGTCGCAAACTTGGCATTTTACAGAATCTCAGGGTTTGGTGCCCGTAAATGTGTTTGTACACCTGTCCCTTAATCCTTATGTCCTTGTTTAAAATCACAGACAGCTTTCAAGTACTTCGGCCTGTGATGACTGTGGAATCCCCAATGTACTTTATTCTGCTTCAACTATATCACCCAAGTCCCTTTCGTCTCTACCACTGACATCAGAGCCCCTGCCTCGCCAATCTCTTTTCCGCTTTTGACACACCCTACCATTCACATACAGCCCTGATCAATGCAGCAGACATCAGCAAATCGGACTACTTCTTGGAGTACCACAATACTCCAGAGTTATGCTGGTGCTTTTCAAGCCTGAGATTCCATTCTAGCATATACAACCAATCTATTGAGAGTGACCCAAGACACTCTTCCAGGACTTGCAGACCAGGAACGGTACTTTCTCAATACTTCACTTTTTTCCTGCTCTAGATAACTTTGACTAAAACTACTAAATATTCCCAAAGCAAGAGCAAAGATAACAGTATCTTTAAATGGATAGGCTACTTCATTAAGGACAAGAGAATACACCAAATACCTGCATTCAACCTCCTGGCTCACCTCAAAGTGCTTTTCCTTAATGGTCCTCTCAGTTCATCAACCTTTCAATCATTTTCTGAAACATTTCAAAGAATATTCTCAAGCAGTCACTGGGGTCTCTGCCAGCAGTGTTTTGATGACATGCAGATGAACCGGGTGAACTTAAACAATGAACAAGGAGTGTTTCCTGCTTAGAACGTTGCAACTCTGCTGTTACTCTGGAAAGGAATAGGTGCTGTGGGTCTAAAACACACTAGATCCACAATCCGATATGTACTCGAGTTAGGTGAGAGGGACCTTTCCAGGGACAAGGGACAAGTGTATCATTTAAGTATCTGAACACTACACAGCAGTTCTCTGTAAGATTGGCCCTACAGAGAATGGTTCAAGCATGACATCCTTTAACTCGGATTGCGCTATGCTGAACTTCCAAGGTGCATGGTTTTATGCTCAAAACAATACAAAACCAGATGTCATGCATTATCAAAATGAGGTTGATTGGCCAAAAATGAAATAGACGAGTTAGTATTTCTGCACTGCTTGTACATTAGTTACATTAGTGAGTTTAAAATAATAACTACTCAACTGAAGATACTACTGATGCAGCATGATTTTAAAAATCATTACAGGACATGTTCATACACAGACGACACAAAAAACTGAAAGTACACGTTGCACATGTGTGACACACGAAATAGAGACAGGTGTAGAAGAAGCATCGTAAAAGCAGGCTTTAAAATGTGAGATGAAGAAAACACATTTATGAGACATCACTAATACATATAAATGATTTCAGATAATGATTTTTAATGCATATGTTGTTTATAGATGTATATTACTGAGAATGTGATGCTATGTGAAGTGGCTCGGAATTTTTCATGATTTTTGCTGAGAGCACCATTTAGAAAAGTCGGTGCCAAAAATGTGTAGCAATGAAGTAGAAGCTTGATATTTTCCAAATGATACTAGAGGCATTATAGTTTAGGAAATGTTAAAAACGATTTTAGCAGAATGAAACTTGAAAAACATGCTTTTATATGGAGATCGTACATTTCTGTGGTAGTAGGATATTTCTAACGTTAGCCATTTCCATGTAATAATATTTTGTGAAAGTTCTTTATGTCTATATACATTCTTCCTTTGAATCGATTTAAGTTCATTATATTTGAAGTAAAGTCAGCGCTCATTTAATTTAAACGTACAAGGCTAACTAACTTAAAGGCCTTCATGAAATGCTTTTCTCTAATGCAGACCTTTCCCCAGATTTAAATACAATTAATCATTCTTTGCAAGTAAATTGTTGGTTATTTGACCGCACGTCCCCCCTGACATTCCTGAATGTTTTTTTTAAGGATTCACAATGAAATATTCCTGTGGGAATAGAATTTCAGCTATGGCTATAAGTCACAAGTTTGTATTTCTACCAATGTTAGGCCTGTGTGGACTCTCAAACTTTAGTTTCTCATGACTAGCATGGGAAACCAGCTTGATCTTTCAATCATCTCAGGTGACATGATATGAACATGCATAAAGTTATTACAGTGCACACCAATTTTAACGTATGCTTATTCTCGTTTCCCAAATTTTCACTTTATTAGCGTGCAGCCTGGAAAACGTGACCTACCCAATCACGTATCATGTTGTGTATTCTGGCGTGCTACAGAAAAAGGCCTGGATGGACATATCTGCCACATGAGAAACTGTTGAAAACATAAGCATCTCACGTGTGATTTAAAAAGGATAAACAAACAAGTGATTAAGAACTTTTGGAGTACATGGAATCATCATTTTCAAATTTGGAGAAATGGAAGGTTAATATGTGTGAAACACACGGATCAAGTTGTGCGTCTAGCTAAGGAGCGATACTTTGCTCCAATTTTGATGATATGAACATGGGCATGTGGTAGTCTTTCGATGGAAGTGTTGCCACACCACTGGACTTTCAAAACTCTACAAAAGAAGAAACCCCAAAGGAGGGGCAACGCTGTTGATTCTTCACCGAACACCATATTTTTCTTTTCCCATGCGTTAGGATGCTATGCTGATCAATCCTGTACTTGGACTGTTTGTCAATGCTACAATCTGTAGCTGATAGACAGAGACCTTATTTGCCGAACCATTTCTATTTTTCCAATTTCCATTATATCTTTAGCCCGAAGCCAATGGACTCGCCCATAATGGACTTGAAGTCTGAAGTTTCCCCATTTATAGGACCTGAGCTATTAGACATCAGAATCACCCTTTTGCCTTAGTGGTGGTAGGACTCTAACTCTCCAAACAGAACTTACCACTTGATTAAAGATTTGCCTAAATGTTTGGTGTTTATTGCAAGTTGTGGTATTATAGACCGAAGTCCTTAAGAATTCGCTCATTTTAATGATTTTTGATTCTTTAATACAATAACAACATTAATCTAAAGCTTGTCTGACTATTGTTTAGTCCTATTGGTTCTTTCGTTCAAATTGTGCTTTGGTTTAAATTCATTGTAGAGGGAATCAACAAGCTCTATCAGAACATCAGGTTGTACTTCTTTTGTTCTGTGTAGCTATCGCTGTGTTGTTGGTTTATATAATCCTCACTCAATTTAATTTCTTCAGGAGGTTGAGTCTCACAGTAGCTATTCTTTATTTCTACAGCATGGTATTGAGAGTGGTGTATCTAAATCTGATTGCTAACTTGTGAGTTGACTGTCAATTAAAGGCCCTCATCAGACAGCTAAAGTGGAGTTTGTGACCCTAATTTCCACCCCTCCTATTGGCGGAAAAAGATTCATCAGAGGGTCATTGACTTTGTGCAGACAGTCTAATCTTAAGACGGTAAGAGTAGTAAGGAGGGTAAGCGTACACTATAGAATTTTACGCATGTTTCACGCTGCAACACTACTACAAAGACACCCGACACTGCATTAATAAAATTATGTTTCCCCACGGTGTCTGCCAGAAAGCCTTATGGCGAGAGTTCCATAAAACTCCTTGGCCTTCCAAAATGACGTAGAGCCAAGACAAAATGACGTAGAGTCAACGGGAGGCACAAAACTCTGAAATACCCTCTATAGGAGCTGGAAAAATGTGTTTTTTTCTGTGCGCCTATGGCGAGCAAAGCACGGTTCACACTGCTTTCTGGTCAAGAAAATGTGCTCAGTAGGAAATTTGAGTACAACTAATTACAAAGGGTACTTTATTGTAGTACTGAAATTTCTTTCCAGGTAATGTGGCTTGCTGAAGCATTCCAATCTCTGAAGTAAATGTGTGTTTGCTTCCAGTGTGTGCAGTTCCCGATTCACAATGGCCAGCTGCACCATTCCTTTATTGAACTGTCATGGATATCCATCCATGATCAGTTAAACTGCAGGTACGGGCCAGCTGTTTTACTGTGTATGGGCTCCAGTGCACCACATGAGTGAAGGGATAGAGTTCAACTAATGCGAGAAGAAATAATGCCACTGCGACCCAAGCGGGACAAAGTGCTTATTTTGCCCCACAACCTAAATAGGTAAAGGAGTGAGTTTTCCCGCTGTGGCCTTAGTATTCCAGTACAGGGTAATCTACACCAATTTTAGGACTGGGAATGTAATACTATGCTCCAGCGCTCCTAGCTTGCATGAACATAGGCTGATGTGGGAAATCTGTAGTGCAGGCATGATCTGTGACTTCCTCTGGATGGACCCTGCACGGAGTCTGAACTTCAACCGAGTATTTTATGGATGTCTACAGATATACAGCTGCCACATACCCAGGCCGGCACTTAAGTGCAAATTTTGTGGTGAGTAAAGATGTGTGAACATGCACTTTATTTTGCACAGAAAGATTTGATGTCAATTTGCACATGATCAGTGTACCTTTTTACTGCAGATCAGGCTTAAGCCTTTGTGAATCTGAAGCACCAAATCAGACCGCAAATATATACCAACAGCTCAATCCCATATGACCATATACCAATCTGCTCTGGACATTGGGCTTTTTCTGTACCTCTACCCCTCATACTGAGGATATGCATAAATCACTCAGTCCAGGTCAACTCCAAGTAACTACACAAAAAAACATAAAAGTTTTAAAAAAAAGTGTCTATTCCATATTTAATGTGCATGTCTTTGAAGAAACAAGTCTGATTTGGTCAGCTAAAACATCTTATTTGGTCTTAAGCTTTCTCCATTGCATCTGTATGGTAGCTGAATCACATATCAAGCTGTAACTCAACATTAAAAAATTAGGAAAGAATGAGATCTTGAATGCTTCAACGAATAATTAAAACTGAAAAGCTAATATTGTTCAACAGTATGCTAGCCATGGCCTTGAATGTGGGGGATGTTCGGAAAAACAGATTACCCCCAGTAAATGGGGTGCTGGTGTATTTCGATAAAATGATCTTTAAAATAATCCTCCATAAAATGTGGATTATTCACATGCATAGCTGCCAAGCGTCCACACTGACAGTTTTAAAATCAAAACTACACGATCCAAACTATAGTGTGGTACTGATTGACTAAAATACCAAGTCTGGCTCAAGGTGTCCCATGACATGGAGACACCACGGCAGGTATGTGCATACATTTATTTCCAACACAGAGCAGAACATTATTTTTTATTATTTTAAGTTGCACAAATATCGTACAGCATGTAGCTTGCCAATTACTTGGCCTCTTGGAAGTGCTTAATTTGAACCAGTGGCTGCAGGTCAAACCCACTGATACTGATTTTTGGGGGCCAGCACTTTTTTCCTCATCAGATTTTCACCCAGAGGAAGAGACAGAACAACAAAGGAGAAAGAAAAAGGAAAAGAAAGACAGACAGAAAAAACAGTCACAAAGGGATAAAACAGGGATGAAAAGAACTAATAGGAGTGAGATAAAGGGGCAGGGAGTGTCCAGTAGTGGATGAAAGAAGCATGAGGAGGTATCAAGACTACCCATGCCCGATATTCGTAGTGCTTGCCGTGGGCTTCTCAGTAAATGCATTAGCCCCGGCACTTATTGTTTTACAAATTAAGTATGGTCTCTTGGAGCTTCAAGTTGCAAACTTATACCTGGCAATAAGCAACTAGATGGCTCCACTTCACTGAGACACTCAGTTTCCAGGAAGGGACTATCATTGAAGAAATGTGTGTATTCTCTGTGTTTTAGCCTTGGTTCAGTTTACTTGAACCAGTTGGTCTACACACCTAAAAACAAAGATTAGTAAATGAAAAGTTCAGGACTGAGAATTTTGCATTTCAGTGACATGACATTACCTTGTAGCCTTGGCCACTGAGAGTCTTCCCACTGAAGGATCGCCATTAGGGGGTGATCGCTAGAAATCCCTCTGGCCTGGGCGATGTGGTTTGGAATGATATGATTGTCCCAACACCGATGAGCCAAGGGGGGAGTTTGGAGGAAAAGGAGGGTCTTTGTGGTATATTTCATGAGATGTCTCAGAGGTGCAATACACATACATAGTAGATCAAGGTTTCTCGCCCTCCACCAAACCTAGTTGTTATAACATTTTTAAACAAACATTTACCAAAGCCAACAGGACTTGGCTCTACAACTGAAAGCTATTCACTTTACCAATACGTTTTCCCCCTCAACTGCATAAACGTGCATGCATTCCTGTCAATCTTGCAATAGGTAGTCTATTAAAGAAAATCATTCAAAGTTGGCCAATGACGTGCATGCATGCTTCAGAAAGCATGCACATGTGTAGGTCATCACGCATGTGCCATAAGCATGCACCCATTTTTAATATGCAGTTTTAACATGGACGATGGCCAAGTCAAAATTTAAATTAGAAGTTCAAAAAAATAAAACAGAACACAAGAAGCGATAGCGATTATATATATATATCAAGCAGCCCTGCAGCACTTCACAGCTGGACCCTCGTAAGATAATAAAAACTAATACTGGGACGGGAGCATGGGGAAGAGGAAAGAAAGAGA
The DNA here is from genome assembly GCA_963921515.1 of Calotriton arnoldi. NCBI lineage: Eukaryota > Metazoa > Chordata > Amphibia > Caudata > Salamandridae > Calotriton > Calotriton arnoldi. Next base: position 1,914,550 of record CAWUFW010002629.1, read on the forward strand.
GGGGATATAAAGAGGGGGGGGAAAGGGGAGAGTGCAAGGAAATATGTACTCCCTTGAGTGTTCAACAGTATATAAAACAGTCCCCTTAAGTATGCATAAGGTTACAACTCGTCCAATCAGAACACAACGAGCCCTAAATTCTCCTGGGTAGGACAAACACAAGACAGGAAAGAAAGCCATAGAATCAAGAGCAGAAAATTGAGCTAAGCAACAAATCCATCCAATCGCCGAAAGCCCACCCTTAAGTATATATTTTGTACTGTAAACAGTAGGTCTGCCTGCAGACAGCTAAACTGTCTGTAACCGAGACCTAAAAATAATCCACTGCATTTTAATCAGTCAGCGCTGTTTATGCGTCCAAACAAGGCAACAGCTGAATATATGGTGTTCAGAAAAAAAACGGAACGGGGTCTGGATGAAAATTAGGCCTAAACACAAATGAAGTGCTCAGTTGCTTTTCGACCCAAAAACACTCTCTCATCAAGCTCAAGGTTGTTCTGTGCTTAAATAGCCTTTTGCAAGGACACAAATGAGGTTGACGCTGGCGAAAGAATTTCCATTGCTTTCCTATCTGCAAACCACGCCCTACCTAACAACTAAGGAAGGGGAAGTGCTAGGATTCGACAGTGCGATAGTTCCCAGCCTCGGGGGAAAACATAACTTTTACTGAACACCACCAAGGAAGAAAGGGAACTTGCCCACTAAGCAGCAATTATGCTTTGCACAATTTATATGCCGAGCACGCCCGGCTGTAAAAACACCCCATCAGTCAAGCAGAGCTTGGGCCTTTGGAGTATGATTAACAGAACGAACTTTCAAAGGTCATCTAAATGTCAACACATTTAAAGGGTTGCTCGTGTTGGGAAACCTAGCACCACCCTCTTGCCCACCAATAACTCAAAACCTGCCATTCACCAATAAGTAGCAACTAATTTAAACAGACAATCCAGCAATTGGAGACAGAATGTGGATTGCATGGCCACCTTATTTGAAATGTAAACGACAGATAATTAGCCCAGGTGAACCTCAAGTCGTGTCAGATAATGCCATACAAATAATACGCGTTTTTACAAACCGCCGAAACTTAAGAGCACAGAGAGCTGCCACAGCACATGCAGCTGGGAGTAAGGGCTAGCAGTAGGAGGTAATGTTTAAGGCTGGAAGAGCAGTTTTCAGCTCTCCCCCGGGCTAGTGCCCCCCGTCTTCATAGGAAGGAAGGTATAACTTTATGGTCTGCTTGCTAAACAAATGCTTATCTGCAAAAAGGTCCGGTATTTGCGGGTTTGTTTGTACTGCCGCTGCACATTTTGAACACTGTCCCAGTAACGCTGTAGGAAGGTTAAACCTCAAGGTTACCTGCCATGGTAACAAACAGCAAAGTGGATGATTTAAAGTTCTTGTTTGCAGTCGGTTTATCTTGACGTCCGATCTAATTTATAGAGCTGCATTTGATGTTTTGTCCTTCCTTCTTCACAAGTTTCGTGAGCACTTTCTTTGGGCAATGAACTTTCCACAGAGATCAAGAGTGTGCCTCAGAAGGAAGCCAGCCCCTTTTCATTAGTTGCGGCATTAAGAGTCTTCTTTATCCCTTCTAACCGCAGGAAATTAATACAAAAAAACATGTCAACACTTGGTAAAACTTCGAGTTCTTTAGGCAGAAAATGCATACATTTGCACCCCGAGCTCAAATCCTGAGAGAATCTTCATAGAAAGGCAGAAAAGTAAAAGGTTGTTTATTGAACCTTGGCAAAACAAGGAGCTCAGAAATGTATGAAATCCTTTGTTATAAGGGTAGACAGCTAAGCCCTGACCCCACTCCATATCTCCCCATGTCTTAAGAAGGAACGTTTGCCATATGCTGGTTTCAAAAGAACACATTGCTCAGGTTTCCCTGTTAAAAACCCTTGAACATCGGCCACGTTTTGGGAATTTAAAAGTAAGGAAAAATAACAAAATAGTGTAAAGTTTGAGTGATTTGTATTCTTGGTGACTAAACAGAAGTGAAGCTCAAGTGTCCCCATAACATATGCGGCACATTCCATCAGCCCAGGCGTTTCAATCAAAAGTCCCTACAAACAATATTAAAAGTGCAACTTTTGACTAAGAACCCAGGGCTGGTTTAAGGTGTCCCGGATGGGATGAGGTGCTACAATTTTTTTTTCTAGACTACGCCGCACATGCATGAAGTAAATGTGAAATACCACGTCGCTTTATGGTTCTTTTTAACTGTAATAAACTTTACTTACTGTGATGTACCACATGCATATTTTCATCACTTAAGTCACTTCTCAATAGTGACCCACTCATAGCCCAATCTCAAACCAATCAAATTAGAATACGCAGTTGTCAACCAGCCCCATATCTTGAAGGCTACTTTTCACAAGTCCTTATTTTTTTCCAACAATGAGCAATACGCATACTAGGAGTTGTAGGCCAATACCTATGACTCAACTACAAGTCACAGCATGCTTATATACAAGCAGAGGTTGAAAGTCACCACTAGACACGAGTTCAGCTGGCCACTACAACAAAAAGTCGTTTTATCCCCAACTCCATTAAAACTGCACTGATAGATAGGAGAGCATCAGCTCCCAAAGGGACAACGTTTTTATGCATCCCACAAAAATAGTAGATACTCAGGTGCATTTTACTTTGTTAATACCAGCAGCTGCGCTTTTTATCTTGGCAACGTCAGAAAGTGACAAAAAACAGACAACATGCAAAAAATACATTCTCCTTAAACAGGCATTAAATAAAAACAATCGAGCATAAAAGTAGTATTACCAGACTTTGGCTACCTACCTCTCACATGGTAGAATCAGCACTTGAAAGGCGGCCTGATGCGTTTGTATTGCCCTTGACAGAAAGCAATCCTCTGTGCCCTGGAAAAAATATACAAGAAAGCATATACAAATCTGCTGCTTAAGTTATCTTTTTTTTTTTTTTTAACCATCGCTGCTTTAGTCTTGTTTTCACCTCACTTGGCTGGAGGGTCCTCCGATTATTACCGACTGGAGTGCATTTCATGTTTAAATGTTGAGACTTATCACCTTGACAAGGGCATCCCTTAAATACAACTCCCTCCCCAAACACGAACTCATTTTTGTCGACAAGGTCACCCACTGTCAGTAATTACTACAGAAGGAACCATCTGAGATTAGATTTCCTTAAAAAATAATAATAGCTAAAAAAAAAAAAAGTCTAATGACCCGAAAATCTTGCATTGATTGTAGTAAGACGACAGTGCACGCCGTGCCCCACGCTGCATTTTCACCTAAGACCTTTAACGAAATTTTCAGAACATCCTCACCAAAGGTTACAAAGAAAGCAAGCCTCTCACTCCCAGTATTTTTTCGAAGTTAACTGGCATCCGTTAGTTCAATCTTTTGAAGATGTGCACAAGCAGAAGCCAAATAACCCGGGCGGTCGCTTTCTGACCCGCTTTCAAAACCCAAAATAATTCGCTAAGTGTTAGAAGAACGAAAACTGCACTCACCAGAACATCTTGCGGAGCACGGGACCGAAAGACTCGTGTTTGTCATCCGGCTGCTTTGATACTCTAAAGAGCAGGAAACAGAGCCCTGCAGCTTGTGGAAAGAACTGCCTGTCTTGGGTTCAACTCGTTAAAGAAACATAACAAGAAGCGAGAAAGGGTCTACTTTTCTCTCGTACTCGCCATTTTCTTTGTGTCTGCTTTGATTTCCCCTCTGCCTAACAGCTGGTGTCTTTTATCTGACTCCCCAGTCCACGCTGCGCCTAGCAGCGCGCAGGTTTCACTTTCTCGGCTCCTCATCTGACCCTTGTATTATCCCACCGAACACGCCCCCCGAGCACAGCAGAGTAGCAGGGTGAAACCAACTTCTAAGTGAGTGAGACTTCACAGCCAAACCCCGTAACTAGGAAGAGAAGCGCTGACAGCTGCCTAGAGTGTTTGTAGCTGCCTGACAGCCTCTCTGTCTAACTGCAGGATTCGAAACCATAGAGTATATAGTTCTCCTGGAGCTAGACATTACATTCTTAAAGGGGCAGTGCCACAGGAAGCCACTATACAATTCCCGCCCCCTGTTTAACTTTTCATTCCAACCGTAGCATCTCATTCTGAAGTGTATACAACGTAAGTACTCCGGTTTTTCACCGTCTTTGTTAAAAAATTATTTTAAAGGTGTTTCCCAAAACAATGTACACAGAAACTATCAAACAGACTGCACACAAAGTAACATACCAGGTTTGCTAACATTCCGTGACCGAAAGAAGTAGAGTTTGCAAAGTTCTAACCCCGCTAATATGTATAACGAGGATAAGAAAATGAAAACTCACGTCCTCTGTCCTGATGATGCCATGACAGAAAATCATATTGCATGTTACTGGCCCTTTATCAAGGGAAATGACCATGTAGCTTCTGACTTAACAAGCATCATGAGAAATAAATGGTATAAATAAGAGAGTATTGTGCACTTTGATCACCTTTAACCTCACTAACGCATCTGTTCATCCTCAAACGAGCCTCTGCCCTGATGGAGCATGATTATTTGAGAATAATCCTGCTCGATCGAGTCTGCTCATCCAGTGTGAACTAATATTTATAAATATTTACTAACCGTGTGATGAACTAAAACGTGCAAAGGTTTTCAGAAAAACACAACGTAAAATGTGCAAAAGCGATCTAACACATTCAGAGTTTTCTAAAAACCAGCAATGAAAAAGAATGCAGAAGAGTTATAAAGTGGAGAAACGAGAGATGATTTTTTTTATGAGAGAGAAACTTATTAAATGTATTAAAAGAACTGCCGGCTGGCTTACTATTTCCCCTGCATTTCTGGACGTGACATGCTGTTGGTCCAAACCTTGATTCCCCTGAACTGAACTAATGCATCCATGGTACAAACTTGATTCTGAGAAATTAGATATGGTCCTCACCAGAAACAAAAACCTACCTATGTCAAAGACTTGGCCCAGGCTGTCTCCAACTACCATACCTGGCTAAATAAAGCTGTGAATCAGATGGTGCCTGAGAAAAAATGCACAAATTATAGATCAACTCCCACGGAACCCTGGTTCTCAGATAAAATTAAAACACAAAAACAATTATGTCGCAGGCTAGAACGAAGATCGAAGCAAAACTACAATGCCAGGGAAAGAGACCTATACAAAAACTTCATAACAGAATACAAAATCATGATCTTAGAAGAAAAATCGTCCTACTTCACAAACAAAATTGAAACTGCCTAAGACTCTACTAAAGAGCTTTTTAAAACAGTCAAACTTTTCGCCAATATCTCAGAAAACAAAAACACCAATACCAATCAATATTTTTGCAACACTTTAGCTACTTTTTTTCAAGCTGTTGCTCGAATGTGAATTTACCTTGAAACAATCAATCAATCAATCAGAGCATTTGTAAAGCGTGCTACATACCCGTGAGGGTCTCAAGGCGCTGGCGGGGGGAATGCTGCTACTGCTCGAAAAGCCAGGTCTGGAGGAGTCTTCTGAAGGTCAGCAGGTTTTGGGTCTGCCGTAGGTGGATGGGGAGGGTGTTCCAGGTCTTGGCGGCGAGGTGGGAAAACGATCTGCCGCCGGAGGTCGCTCTTCGGATGCAAGGGACTGTGGCGAGGGCGAGGTCGGCGGAGCGAAGCTGGCGGGTGGGGGTGTAGAAGCTGAGTCGTCTGTTGAGGTACGCTGGCCCGGTGTTGTGGAGTGCCTTGTGTGCGTGGGTGAGGAGCTTGAAGGTGATCCTCTTGTTGACGGGGAGCCAGTGCAGGTCTCTCAAGTGGGGTGTGATGTGGCTGCGGCGAGGGATGTCGAGGATCAGGCGTGCGGAGGCGTTCTGAATGCGTTGAAGTCGTTTCAGGAGTTTGGCCGTGGCTCCTGCGTAGAGGGCGTTTCCGTAGACCAACCTGCTGCTGACGAGGGCCTTGGTGACAGTTCTTCTCGTTTCGGTGGGGATCCACTTGTAGATCTTGCGGAGCATGCGGAGGGTGTTGAAGCAGGAGGACGAGACGGTGTTGACCTGCTTTGACATGGAGAGGGTAGAGTCGAGGATGAACCCTAGGTTGCGTGCGTGGTCGGTGGGTGTTGGAGCTGTTCCCAGTGCGGTCGGCCACCAGGAGTCGTCCCAGGCCAAGGGGGTGGAGCCGAGGATGAGGACTTCCGTCTTGTCCGAGTTCAGCTTCAGTCGGCTGTTCTTCATCCACTCGGCGACGGCTTTCATTCCTTCGTGGAGGTTGGTTTTGGCGGTGTGGGGGTCCTTGGTGAGGGAGAGGATCAGTTGGGTGTCATCGGCGTAGGAGATGATGTTGAGGTCGTGCAGTCGGGCGACATGGGCGAGCGGTGCCATGTAGATGTTAAACAGCGTTGGGCTGAGGGATGAGCCCTGGGGTACGCCGCAGATGATCTCGGTGGCTTCGGAGCGGAAAGGGGGGAGGCGGACGCTCTGTGTTCTGCCGGAGAGGAAGGAGGTGGTCCAGTCCAGGGCCTTCTCTTGGATCCCGGCGTCGTGGAGGCGTGTGCGTAGAGTGCGGTGGCAGACCGTGTCGAAGGCGGCTGACAGGTCCAGGAGGATGAGGGCCGCGGTTTCTCCGTTGTCGAGCAGGGCCCTGATGTCGGGGTCTGAAGACTGTCTTAAAGTACATTGGTTTTGGCTGTGATTTTATATATTTCATGGAGTGTCATAAAATAATTTGTGCATTCCTTTAGATAAGGAAATCTGGGCCTAGTCACAGAGTCATAAATCTGACCTGGTATGTTGCGCAGGTCGGTCTCGGCATTGTGTGGACACAGTGCAGGCCAGTAGGTACTTGTCCAGATGTCCAGATTATCACTGCGTGTAGTGTGCATGCTGTGTTCTGATTGGCTGAGTGCTCCTAACTTCATGTGGCATCTAACTTTATGGTGTTTAGGGAACACGCACCCCTCCAGCAAAATGTGTTTTTATTGGGGCCAATCTCCTGTGACCATTGTGGTGTTGCTGCCTATCTGTGGGATCGATCTGGGTTTTTTCTGTTTGCGCGCTTGTCTGCGGGCTACGTGTCATCCTACCTGTGGTCTGTCAATCATTTGCTTCAGACCTAGGTCACAGTACCTGCCTGACCACATATTTCTGACTCAGGGTTGAGGGGGAGAGGATGTTGTGGCCTAACGGCTAGAGCGGTTGACCTTGAAGCTGGGGAACCGGGTTGGAGTCTCGGCAACGACACTCAGCATCCTGTGATTCTGGGCAAATCACTTAATCTCCCAGTGCCTAACAAAAATGAATGTGTCCGTCTGTAACGAAACTGGTGCTCATGTAAAGCGCTCTGATACCTGATATCTTCGGGTCGAGTTTGCGCTATATAAAACTCCCAAAAAACAAAAAAAATATCGAGTGGATTCGAAAACAGTGATGTGAGTTTGTTGTTATGTGTACATATATCATAGCGTACATTGACTTAGTATTTTCCAATATTAACAAAGCTAATGTTGAGGATGTATATGCAGCTTCCACCGCCAAATCCACATTGACCTCCTGCTCCTATAGTGAGATGCCTTCCTCAATCAATTTAGAAACTCTGACTTCGTTCTCACTACTTACAAAGGATCAGGTACTAAGTCTGACTATCCATGAAGTCCGGCTCCCCTAATGACCCTTGTCCCCCAAAAATTCTTTAACAGGTTCCAGAAACAATCTCAGCTTACTGCTGTGATCCTATTCTGATCTTTGAAATGTTAGGTATGTAAGGGTGGAATGTGTATGCGGAATGGGTAGTAGATGATGTAAGTGTGTGGAATGGAATGAGGTCAAAACTTGTGCCGTTTGGAGGTGCAGGCATCCGCTGTTTACGTACCACGACGGTGGTAATAAAGTATTTTGGAATACATTCGACTGCGATTCATCTTTACAGGATTTGGTGATTATCAGGAGTTATCCTGGTACAGAGGACCTACGCAAGAATAATTTCTCAGACCAGCTTGGCTTTGAAAGTGGAGAATTATGGCTTCAAGCTTTTCGGCTTATCTAGACAATGCAGATTGCAGATTGAGGAAATATTCAACTAATTGGGTGTGAAACATACTTCCATCGCTTTTCAGTACAAGGTAAACTTTTTTTTTTACCTTTTAACTCTTTGGACGGTTGGCATAGCACGAGACGTTGCTGAGGCACAGGGACGAGAGCAGCAGCGGGAGGAAAGTGGGCATGCGAGTCAAGGCGCGCGAGAGGTGAGTCCAGTGCACACATCAGTTCTCTGGGAGGCGTGCATGTCAGCTCCCTGGTGGTGCGAGTGTGTGCCCTATCGGCTGTGAAAAAGACGCATGGCAGCAGCTGAATTCCTGTAGAAAGCATGCAATCCCACAAATAGCAGCCACACTTTGGGATCAGTAATTGGCATATTCACAGCAACAGGCATGCTTAAAGAGTGAACAGCCTGTCGTTTCTTCACCAATGAGTTTTAATATTGATACAGCGACATACAAACTAGTGAGGTACAAAGCCTGTCTGTACAACTCGTTTCCACAGCGACAGGCACGCTTTTCCTGATCTTTGGAATATTAATTTAGTTGGCACGCTTTAGACATTTCTTTCTTGACATTGGATTTCATTAAACTGCGACAGGCACGCTTTGAATATTCTATGCCTGTCATTGGTTCCTTAAAACAGTGATAGGCACGCTTTGGACAATCAACACAGGTTCATTAATCTCTTGTATTTAAATGTCAATATGCACTTGTAATTTCTTTCATGTCACAGTGAATTTAGTTCAATATTAGAGTTACTATAGTGGTTTTATTTACATATTAGTGTGGCTTCAGGAAATGTGTGGAATTTATCACCTCCACAGGCGTTCTTAACAGGAAAAGGGGAACCTGTGTTAAAATGGAATCAGTAGAAGGAGTATTTTGAGAATTATATTTCCACTTTTGAGAAGGATGAGGAATTGACACCTGAACAGAAGAAAAATATTTTATTAGATTGTTTAGGTTCAGGTGGTTTCAAAATATATAATCGCATACAGAAGAATGTTGGACTGCAGGGGCAAAGAGATGTGTACAAACATGCACTAGAAGACTTAGATATGTACTTCAATCCAACAGTGTGTGTGTCTGTAGATCATTACAGATTATTTCATAGGAAACAAGAGAGAGAAGAATCAGTGGAAGATTACATGGCTGCCCTGAAGAATTTGGCATTGACGTGTAGATTTACTAATTTGCACGATGAGTTGATACGTGATCAAATGGTCATGTGTTGTGCAAATTCTAACATTCAAGATAAGTTGTGGACTATGGGGGAATTGTCACTCCAGGAAGTAGTGGATGTGGTGAAGAAAGCGGAATTGACTGGCAGGTGTGCCAAGGCAGTCATTCCAGAGAAGGTAGACAAAATTTGTGAGGAAAATGAGAAGGGAGTTGTGGCAAAAGTACAGGCGAAGAAAAAGTCTAAGAATGCGTTTAAATATGAACCGAAGAATGTTATGAAAAAGGGGAAAACATTTGAACAGCTTGATCGTTCTACATTCACAGGCAGGTGTTTTAGGTGCTGGAACAAAGGACATTTAGCGAATGACAAGAGGTGTCCTGCTAAGAACCAAAAGTGTTCAGTGTGCAGTATTGTTGAACACTTCCGAAGGTGTGCAGAAGACAGAAAGGGGGCGTGAAGGGAGTGAATCTTCTCACGCAGGACTCCACAATGGATTCTGAGGATGACAATGTTGCCATGTGTGTGTTGACTGTCGATGAGGGGGCACTTAAAGTGGTTGAGCAACAAAAGAAAAGACCCAAGTGCAACATCGTTATGGGGGTACTTATCACAGTTACAGCTGACCCAGGCTCGCCCTATACGATCGTTAATGAGAAAGTATAGAGGGAAACATTTGTTCCGATTCTAGGTAATGTTCTGGAACCTACTGATGTTCTTCCTAAGACATTCACAGGGGAGTACATTAAAATGATGGGCGTGAGAGAATTGGATTTTAAGTTGAAAGATAGAGAAGCTAAGTGTAAGCTGTATGTGGCCGCAGCCGGACCGTCAGTTTTAGGCTGGGGAGATCAAGGCGACTTGGTGATTATACTTGACCCCAGCAGTGGGGACCAGCATTAATAGTTCAATACAACGGTGGGCTGAAGCAGGAGATTCTTAGAGAACTTTCAGAAGTATTCACAGGTGCGATTGGTGAATTAAGGGGGTTCCAGCTTAGGATTGTGCTTAAATGAGGTGCGTTATCACAGGTGCACAAGTAAGAAATATCCCTTTAGCCTTGAGGGATGAGGTCAAGAGCGAGTTGCAAAAGTTGTGTGCTGGTGGTGTGATAGAGAAGGTGGATGCGTCAGAGTGGGTTTCGCCTTTGATAATTGCCTGGAAAGCAAATAGGAAACTCAGATTGTGTGTAGATATGAGGGACAGGAACATAATTGAGGACCAATTACCATTGCCAACAATAAGGGAAATGATCTCGGACACAAAAGGAGTAAAGCAAGGGTGGGCGGTGAACTCCGCTCCACCAGCGGACTTTGCAGTTTTTTGCCAACTCCACTGTCCACTGGGAACGCGGAGTTTAGCAAAAAACACAGATTCCGCTGCATGGCGGAGTTTTTCCCCGCGGCCCACCCCTAGTTATTATGCACGAACCGGTCGCTTTATCCAAGTGCACCACTGCCATCTCAAGGATTTCAGGGCACTGGGCAAGGCATATACCAGGGCCCCAGGGGCTCCTGTTAACACCACCTCTGGATCTATTACCTATTTTCAGCAAATTTAGGACATCCTAAGATCAGAGAAGCTGGGCCTTCCCCCAGAGCTGCCCCTTCTGTGCACTGATGTCCGCTCACCATCCGGTGAATCTGGGCAAATTATTTTATCCCCCATACCTTACTCAGTGAATAATATGACATTGTGTAACTCAAATTAACAGTGTGCATGTGAGCATGATGAACAAATAAAGTGCCACACCACGATCTCTCTGCAGCCTGGACCTGCCTCACACACCCAGCCGCTAACGTAATTTATGTGGTTACAACTGGTACAACTCACTGCTCCCAGCCCCTTCCACCACGGACTCTCTGTTCTCCTGCAGAGCTTCTGCGGGCCCTTGTAGTGCTTTGTAGTGATGCCACGCTCTAGCATGTAAACACAAATAAAGGGTTGCACCTGATGCTGCGGCGCAGTGAGACGCAAGTCCTCTTTCTACCTCCATGAGATGCAAGGGAGGATTTCAGTCCTTCTTCGATTTCAGGCCTTGTGAGAGGAGGGAGAGAACCAGAGAAGCACTGTCACCAAAGCAGCAGGAAGGAGAGCAGCAGCAGCAAGCCGCTGGCGAGAGAAGGGAGGAGGAGTGCATCCCTGAGACCCGCTGGGTGCTGCCAGTACCCGGGGCTGCAGCAGCTTTCATTGGGGTGCTGCATGCACACGCTCTGCCATATGTGAGCAGAAAGTGGGCTTAAATAAACATTGGTGTCTCTGGTGAGTTAAAAGTAGGGCGGAGCGTAACTCCACGGAATTCCAAGGAGTTTTTATGCAACTCCGCAAACTCCGCCCACCCCTAGAGTAAAGTGGTTCACTACAATAGACCTCACTGCTGCTTACCACCAAGTTCCTCTACACAAGAACAGTAGCAGCCTAACTACATTCATAACTCCTTTTTGATGTTTTAGGTTTCTGAGAGTGCCTTTTGGGTTGGCCTCCGCTGCGTCGATGTTTCAGCAAATTATGTTCGAATTATTTAAAGGTGTAAAAATGTTATGTTCTTTCAGGACGACATCTTGATTATGGGAAAAACCAAGGAAGACCATGATTTGACGGTTAGGAAAGTGATGGATGTATTGAAGGATAAAGGGCTGACAGCGGAGTTTAGTTTAGTGTAAATTTTCTTGGCAGAGCGTGACGTATTTAGGTCACGAGGCATCAGTCAAAGGTATTAAGCCTACAAGGGAATCGCTGGAGGCTGTGGAGATGTCTCCTGTACCAAGTAGCAAAGATGAAGTGACAGCCTTCCTAGGTCTTGTTGAATTCTATTCTAAGTTCATTGAAAATTTCTCAAGCAAAACATACAATGTGAGACAGCTCCAAAAAAACAAAAGTTCATTTGAGTGTTCAGCTAAATGTCAGGAGGAATTTACTTCGATTACACAGGAGATGTGTGCGGCAATGCCATTACAAGGTTTTGATCCCACCTTGAAGTCTATTGTCACGACAGATGCGAGCGGGAACGGCATTGGTGCTGTTCTCACCCAAAGGAATGAGGCTGGAGAAGAGTGTGTAGTAGCTTTTGTGTCGCGTTCGTTAACACCCACCGTAGAGAAATATTCGGTAATAGAACGTGAAGCTTTGGCGTGTGTGTGGGGCTTAGAGCACTACAGGCAATTCATATGGGGAAGCCATGTGTTGTTAAGAAGTGACCATATACTGCTCACTAAGGTTTTGTCCAATAAGGGATATACTGCTTCCCCCAGGTTGGCAAGGTTATCGATAAAGCTCCTTGATTTTAAGTATAGTGTGCAGTACGAGCCAAGAGTGTGTAAAAAAGTAGCGGATTTCTTGAGCAGATTAACACTTCCTGTAATTGATGTACCTGGTGAAGACATTGAGCAGTTCAGTGTAGCATGCTTAGGAGATGTGGTAGGTATTATCCCATCAGAGGAATGGTGTAAGGCCTATGAGGAGGATTTTGTATTGGCAGAGACTATGGTCAGAATCATGGAAGGGTGGCCTGCTAAGAGCTGTGTTCCTACAGAGCTGAAGGTGTTTTGGGAGTTGAGACAAGAGTTGTCAGCAGAAGACAACAAGATATTGCTAAATAAATGGTAGGATTGTGCCACCAGAAAGGTTAAGGAACAGGATTATGGATTTGTGTCATGAGGGGCACTTAGGAATTGCAAAGACTAAAATAATTGTACTGGGTACCTGGAATGGGGTTGGCCATTGAAAGGAAGGTCCAGGAATGCGTTTTATGCAAAAATGCAGATAAAAGTCAAGTTATGTTAAGACCACCGTTGTGTCCGTTTAATGTTCTGGGAATGTCATGGGTGAAATTGGGAGTGGGCTTTACAGGTCTAATCTGGGATGGACCTGTGCAGAAATATCTAGTGGTTGCTGTCAACCATTTTTCTAAATGACCAGAGGTGGAAATTGTAAATCATGTGGATGCTGGTACTGTTGTAAGATTTTAGGATAACATTTTTTAGAGGCAAGGGTTACCAAAGTTGGTGATCACTGACAATGGTGTACAATTTGTGGCTGAGGCATTTGAGAAGCTTTTGATAAGGACCAGAGTAAAGAATTGTACCACTTTACTTTATCACCCAGCTGGCATTGATGTTGTGGAAAGATTTAATAGAGTGATTAAAGGTGAGATGCAGCTAGCTAAGAGTAATGGATCAGAGTGAGAGGTTGAATTGTTTCGGACCATATGGGTAGTCAGAATTGGGCTGTGTACTTTAACTGGACACAGTCCTTTTGAATTAATAACAGGGAGGACTGCTTTTATGAAAGATAACATTGGGTTAATGCCAAGTACTAAAAGAGCGAATTGGGAACCAGAAGTGGTGAAAGGACGTATTGACAAAGCTAAACAAGTATGCAAGGAGTATTATGATATGAAACATGGTTGTACATCTGTCAATTTGCAGGCAGGAGATTTGTTGAGAGTTAAGAGGACAGGAGTGTTAAGAAGTGGGCAGAAAAGGTTTTCAAGATCACATAAAGTGGTTAAAATATTTTGCAATGCTGCTTTATTGAACAACATGAAAGTACGTAATTTGAGTGCATTGTCTGTTTGCAACAAAGCTGGTGTACATATTAATGGAAAGGGAAGAAGAGTCTGTGAGTGGTGGGCAGATGATGAGGAAACCAAAGAGGATGCCAACGTGACAGGTGAAACCAATGTGACAAGGGAAACCACCACGAGTGGAGAAGAGATTAATGCAGGAGAAGTTACGCTTCCAGAGGAAAGCACAGCAGAGATAGGAATTAGGACTGGGAGGTTTGGTAGGCTTGTAAGGAAACCAACAAGACTGAAAGACTATGTATGTTAGTAAGATTTTAGTGAAATTGTGACAAGCAATGTAAACTTCAATATTCTGACTTGAGTTATCTTTTGTTTATTTCATGGGGAGTTTTTACTTGCTAACGGAACCTCTTAATCCTTGAAAATGTGACATGCATTTTATATCCTTATATGCTTATGTTATCATTTATTTTGTTGTGTAGTCAAAAAGGGGAAGATGTGTTTTGATCCTATTCTGATCATTGGAATGTTAGGTATGTATGGGTGGAATGTGTATGTGGAATGGATGATGTAAGTGTGTGGAATGGAATGAGGTCAGAACGGGTACCGGTTGGCGGTGCAGGCGTCTACTGTGTTTGTACCAGGATGGTAGTAGTAAAGTATATGGGATTACATTGGACTGCGATTCATCTTTACACTCACTTGACCAACATTTTCCACAACATGTTCAGTTCGGGTTATTTTCCAGAAGCTTGGAAAAGAGCATGCATCCTAACCTTAGTAAAGAAAGCCAATCTCCCTCTTACAGACCCGAGCAATTTGTGCCTTTTCCAGCCAAAATAGACGATTAAGCCATGAACCAAGAGTTGACTTCCTTCATAGATGCTAAATGTCTTCTAGACCCAGCCCAGTTTGGCTTTAGAAGCCAGCACAGCACAGAATCTGCTCTGATTGTGGCATCAGAGAACATAGGAGCTTCTATTGAAAAAGTAGAAAATGCAGCTCTGATACTGTTAAACCTCTCAGCGGCATTTGACATGGTCAATCATGATATTCTGATTGACAGGATCTACTCATTAGGAATCAAAGGCATGGCATTAGCTCTTCTAAAATCATTCCTATTAGAACTGGAACAAAGTGTAGCCCTGGATAAGTTTGTATCAAATTTCTTTAATCTCACATGCGGAATGCCAGAGGGCTCCTCCTTAAGCCCTACCCTTTTTAACCTATATATCACACCGCTCGCTAAGCTGATAAAAAACCTTGGGTTCTCAGTAATATCTTATGCTGACAATGCCCAGATTGAGGTCTTGGTTTCAAGCAATCCGGACCACACTGCTGTCAAATTTCATGACTGCATGAGACATATAGGAGGCTGGATGAACAGTACCTGTCTAAAATTGAACTCAGCAAAAACTGAGGTTTTCCTGTTTGGAAACAATACATCCTTCTGGGCCCCAGAGTTGGTGGCCCCAGGAAATGGGTGCGTTGCTTGCACCAGCAGAAAAGGTAAGGAACTTAGGAATTCTGTTCGACATCCGACTGACATTCGATAGCCAGATCAACCAGATCATGTCATCTGTTTTCTACACCCTCAAAATGATTAGGAAAATCCTTC
This sequence comes from Calotriton arnoldi, assembly GCA_963921515.1. Classification (NCBI taxonomy): domain Eukaryota; kingdom Metazoa; phylum Chordata; class Amphibia; order Caudata; family Salamandridae; genus Calotriton; species Calotriton arnoldi. The sequence goes on from CAWUFW010002629.1 coordinate 1,929,862, forward strand.
CTTTCATCCCAAATAACCTTCAAAAGACAGTGGTCACAACACTAATACTATCTAAATTAGACTACTGCAATGCCTTGTATATCAACATGCAACAAAAATTGCTTACCAAATTGCAGACACTGCAAAATGCTGCAGCACGACTTCTGTTTGGCACACCTAAACACCAGTCAGCAGCCCTAGCACTCAAGGAGTTGGATTGGCTATTATCCATAAAAAAGAATAGCCTTAAAGGTACTTCATTACTCAGGACCTGATTATCTAATACAAAGTTTTTCCTGGTACACTCCCTCCAGACTGCTCCAGTCAACGGTGGCAAAAAATGGTATAATCGCCAAATTTAGGAAATCCCTGTGGGGAGGCAAAAGCTTTGTCACATGTACAACCAAACTGTTGAACTCCCTCCTCTCAAACTGAAAGAAAGGACACATTTTCTTCAGATTAGTAAAGCATTAAAAACCTGGCTCTTTAATCATTAATAGCCTAGATTCTGTGCCGTCAGGTCCTCTATCAAGTAAAGTTACTGCTTACACTGTTTCAGACCAAGGCAGCGCCAAGATGCCTCCGGGTATTCGAGCGCATTATAAGAATAATTAGCATAACATAATTGTGCTTGAAGTGGTATTGTATGATAGGGAGGCAATACGGTAAGTAAGGAGTGCTGTGTTTTTATGAAGGAATATTGTGAGAGAATGGGTGTTGTGTTTGTGACTGAAGACGTTCTGTTTGAATGAGATTGTGGCACGAGAGGGTTTATGATGGAGTGTTGTGTCAGAAAAGAAATGCTATGTATGTGAGGATAAAGGAGGTGCTGTGTCTGAGAAAAAAAAAGGTGGGTGTGCAGGGTTAATTAGTAAAAAAAATAAGTGTTGGGGCCCTCGTCAGGAGGCAGCTTGAACCAGTTCATTTCTCCTGTTTGCGCTGCCTAAAACAAAACCAACTAGTAACCATGAAAGTGGGGAGAGGATGTGGCTTAATGGCCAGAGCTGCCGACTTCGGATCTGGGGAACCAGGTTCGGGTCTCGGCGTCGGCTCAACATCCTCTGATTCTGGGCAAATCTCTTAATCTCCTCGTAAATGAATGGTCCTTAACTGGTGCTCTTGAAAAGCGCCGATGTTGATGATTACGTGCCGTTGCTGAGTACCTGAAACCACAGGCTCAAATTAAACACTGGTGGTGCAGATAGTATGCCGCTGTGTTTGTAAGAAAAGGATGCTATTTGTGTGTGAGTTGGTGTGAGTGTGCAAACATTGATTGTAGGGTGGCTTTTCTTGCTCTGTACGAACGTTGTTATGTGTTAGGAAAGGGATCCTATTTCTGAGGCTACTTCCTGTGTACGTATTATGTCTGGGAATGCTTAATGTCTTCTCCAGTTCTGAAGTGCTATTTCTGAAATACAATGTGGCTCAAGTAATGGTATTTGAGGGTGAGGCCGTTATTAAATACATCCCTGACATAAAGAGTGCTTTCATTTTGTTGACTGATTCAAACAATGTTTTTCCATACATAGGGCCAGATGTATTAAGCCATTAAGTGGTTGCTAATTTGCTAAATCACAGGGTTTGCGACTGTGAAATGGATTTTTTAATTGTACTAAACCATTTTGTAATTCAATAAGTGCTTACTGAATCACAAAATGGGCTTAGAATTGTATAACGAAAGCAAATTTAAATGGGCGCATTTAGGGCATTCATTCTAAATTGCAAATCAGAATGCTATGTATGATTGGTTTGCAACCACAATATCAGTTGTAAGCCATTGATAGTTTACTGACTCCTAAAAGGAAGTGTAACCCATTCGAAAAGGGGAAGGAGCACCTTGGGTCCCTTTGCCCTTTATGAATGTAAAAAAGTTTGTTTGGGAGTGAGCAAGGATCCACTGTCAACTCTTGAACAAACTTCTTTTAAATCAGTACATTTACTACAAAAAAAAATTATAACCAACTTTATTGAATTTTTTGCAGCAAGACACGGCATCACACAATAAAAGATATGATTAACAAACATGCATGACATAGCAGCAGCCCAGACATCAATAATGTATAACATTGCATTATCAGATCGATACACCGTAATAGCCACACCATTTCCCCCATATACGTTCATGCTTCTTAGGACAGCCACAAGCCTCAAAGATTGGCTTCTCCTGATGGGCACACCAGTCCACCCCTGCACTCCAACTCCTAATCGTCGGCGGCTACTGTTGTTTCCATGCATGGGCCACATCCCGTTTGGCTACCAAGCAAGCCATCCCCCGAAACACATGTGCCACTCTGGGGCCCCCTGCCTCCTCCATCAAGCCAAGTAACTCTGTCCGAGGCTTTAACTCCAGGGACCGGCCTAGGACTACATAAAGGATTTGACCCACCTCCTCCCAAAAGGGCCTCAGCACCGGACATTCCCAGGCTACATAGTAAAAATCCCCAGTGGAAACCCTGCACCGCGCACACACCACTTGCGCATCGGGGAGCGAATGTTGTAGACACCTCGGAGTGAGATATGCCGCATGTAGGTAGTTGAATTGTATCATACGCAGCTGCGTCGAAATCGTAAACTCTCTAGGTGCCAAGCAAGCCTACCTCCAATTGTCCTCGTCCAAGTCCCCCACCAAGGACACCCTCTGCTGTCGGATCTGGTCCAGTCTGTCCGAAGAGTGGATCACTAGTGATCGATAGATCGCTGAAGTTGCCTTCTTAGTTAGCTTCCCTTGGTAAATCTTCGCCCCCAGCGGACTATATTCGGGCAAAGCAGGGAATGCCGCAATTGGAGGTACTGAAAGAACTGCGAGTTAGACATAAAGTACTTGGCTTTTAACTCTTGAAATGGCATAATGTTCGCCCCCTTATAAAATGTCTCCCAGGTACGAGATCCCAAGGCAGGAACTCCTCCAGGGTCGAGAGCTGACCAAGCCAAGTTCCCCGTCATAAAGGGGTCATCCCGGTCAAGCAGCAGTTCCAACCAGTAAGGTGAAGGACTGCCCTCCAACAAATGAGGGACACCCTCGTAGAGGAAGGTAGGCTACTAGGTAGAAGCGCTCCATTTAGGAGATCAAGCAGGCCATCTATCCCCAATGAATATATTTCCAATCGATATGAAAGATCATCCCACCCTCGTGAACCAGTCATTAACCGGCAGTCATTAACCGGCACCATGTGTGCTGCAAGATAATATAAATAAATGTCAGATAGCCCCAAGCCTCTATCGAAAGGAGACTTGTGCAGTGACTGAAACGCCACTCTGTGTCAGCCCCCAGCCCACACAAAGTTGGTAACCTTCGCAGTCAAGGAGTGGAACCATTTGCGGGGGATGGGATAGGGATAATTACTCAGCACATACAAATAGCGTCGCAGGCACACCATTTTAGAAAAAGGGCCGTACGCCCCATGGGGTTCAATGATAGTGTGGCCCTGCGGCCGGGATCACGATCATGCCGCAGGTCCAAATCCCAGAAATTAAGGGCCCAAGCCAAATCCGGAAGGAAAGACACGTGTACCCCTAGATACTTAAAAGTATTATGCCGAGTAGGAATGTTGGGGCACCAAACCCGTCCTAGAGTGTCGCCTTGGACCTCCACTAAGCAGGACTTCCCTTCATTAACCCAAAGCCTGGACGCCTCACCGTACAGCCGGAGGAGTTTTAGGCACCAAGGCCCAGACGCTATGGATCTTTCAAGAACAGAAGCATGTCATCCGCGTATAGCGCAACGCGGCCTTCCAGGCCAATTCCCCACTGCCAGCCTCAGACCTGGGAATCACAGCGTATGAGCTGCGCCAGAGGCTCTAACACCAAAGCAGATACCAATGGGGATAGTTGGCACCCCTGGCATGTTCCACGCTCAATGGAAAATGCAGTAAATAAGACCTCGTTCACCTGGACCTGAGCTGTCGGGGAATGATATAGGAGCCGAACCATATTACGCAACCCCTCTCTTTGGCCAGCCTGCCGAGCATCCCATCCACAAAGTACCACAACATTGTATCAAAAGCTTTAGTAAAATCAACTAGCAAAAGAGCCAGCGTGCCATCAAGGGTGGGCAACCGGGACAGCGCCACGTGGATTCTCCAAATACAGTGGCGCGTGCTACGGCCCGACATGAATCCACATTGATCCGGGTGGACTAGGTGGGGTAGGGCCCTTCCTAGCCATGCAGGTAACACTTTTGCATAGATCTTAATGTCAGTGTTGATCAGTGAAATCGTCCGATAGGTGGAACACTGGTCCCTAGGGAGACCTTCTTTGGGCAAGACTACGATTGTGGCACAATCCAGTACTGGTGGAAAGGATCCCTGCTGCAGAGCAGCTGTGTAAAAATTCTGAAGATGGGGGCATAGGATCTCCTGGAAGCATTTGTAATATTCAATGGGATATCCATATGGGCCAGCCGTCTTCCCAGCTTGCAACCCCGACACTGCAGCATTCACCTCCTCAAGCGCCAGGGCTTGGTCCAGCTCCTGAGCCAAGACATTGGGTATAGTCGGCAGTGGTATACTGTCTAGAAGGGGATTTGCGACTTACGTTGGTGGCGGATGGTATCACAAATATAATCCCCGATAAAAGTCTGCAAAGGTCTGAGCAATTGCAGGGTCCTCCTCCTGGGGTTCATCCCGCCCAGTCCCGAATTACCAGGACCACTCGGTTCGGAGACTCCACGGGTTGCCAGCCTATACAACAATTTATCGTGCGAGGCATACACCCTCTGCGTAGAGGCCCTCCAGCAATGTCTGGCCTCCTCCAAAGACACTTGCCGCTGTTCTGTATGGGCTATGGCTAAGACACGACGGGAATGCTCGGTGTCCCGATAGCTTAGAGCTTCTTCAACTCATAGGATCTGGGTCTCTAGGGTGGTCAGATGCGCCACTCAGAGCGCCTCGGCCTGACGGGCATAGCCTTTAATAAGGACTTTCAGGGAAGGCTTACTAGCTGCACATAACATCGCTGCCGAGGCTACCGAGCCCTCATTGAGATAAAAAAACAGACATAATTCCTCCTCGACAAAGTGCTCGCATTCCGAACTTTTTAGGTGCCAAGCATTAACCTCCAAGCTGGGCGAAAGACAGCGGTTGAGCTCCCCACTGGTAACCACACCAGTTCAATGTTGGATTTGCTGCATGCGCGGTGGATTGATTAGTGTAAGCCTGTTGGGCGGGATGCCAGGAATGGCAGGCATCACAAAGGCTCAGTGAGTCCGCCCAGGACGACAAGCAGACTGACCGGGAGCGCCTGGCAGAGTAGGGGGCGGAGGAGGCATCCAAGACCGGATCAGGAAGCGCGTTAAAGTCTCCTCCAGTCTCAGTGAACCCTGAGTGAGAGTCAAGATGAAGTATCTCAGAGATTGCAAGGAAGGTTGCAATAAGGGTGACGGGACATAACAGGATATGATATTATAGTGCCTCGCTTCCAAACGACCTTCAATACCCACGTAACATTACTGAGTGTCCGTGTGGTGCACTGTGACTGCCAGGGGGAGAGATTTGTGCAGCAATATGGCGACTCCTCTGGAGCCACGCATACAACCTGAGTGGTAAACCCTATCATAACCGAAACAGCCCAGAAATGGGCAATTTGCACCTCGTAGGCGAGTCTCCTGCAAGAAAATGACCGCTGGCCTGTGACGCTTGATATATGGTAACACTGCAGAACACTTAACAAGGTCCAGGAAGACCATTCCAGGAGAGCACCGTTATCTTAGGGAAGGTCATGACTCAGCTAGAGAGAACCAGGAATAGCTCCCACCCAGAACAGGAAGGAGCATAGTACCCCAAAGTCCTGCCGTGTGATGCCATATCAAGCAAACTGCTGTTGTGTGCGTAAGCGCCGCTATTAACATAAAAAGGAAAAGCAGCAGTAAAACAGAACAGTTAAAAAGAACAAAGAGATAAACCAGGCTCAGAGGCCTGACTAAACTACCCACCCCCCAAAATTCCCCCACCCCACACTTCACCCAAGGAAGCATCTGTCACCCTAACTAAGGAACCCAAAGAAACTAGAGGGGTAGAAGACCTCCGTGGCCCATTGGCACTTGTACATGAGGATCCACCGCCTGGCAACTAAAGTTCACTACATAATAAGGCATTGTCTCTTGGTACCTAGCTGAAGTAGCGGCATGAAGAGTGATAGAGTTCCACAGGCCGGGACCCTATTGGAAGGGGAAGAGATGGCGAGTCCATCCAACGTCTCCAACAGTTCCACCCAACGTGCCCTCGCAGCCCAACCATCAATGCAAATGAAGAAGAAGTCATGATGGTTCAGAAAGCTGGGAGGAAGAGCCCAGGTCGCCCTCTGCAGAGCGAAACGCCACTGGAGTGTCTGAGACGTTCTCAACCTTCACCGGCGAAGTAGTATTCAAGAAAAGTGCTTCCAGAGCCGAGCCCAAGCCCTCCTCATCGGCTCCTCGCTCCACCCAGGCCCTCTGTAAGTGGGAACGTCCCCCTCTCCGGTGACTGCGGGAGAGCGACCCAGTCCATTCCTTCACGCTGTCAGACCGTTGCGGCTCGGGGGGAGGGGCGCTACAGCAGCCAGCGCTCGGTTGCCCACTTCCAAGCCTGATCCGGTGTGTCAAAGAAGAGAGTGCGGGATTGGAAGACGACCATGAGGCAGGTGAGGAACAGGAGCATATAGCGTAGGCCCAGTGCACAGAGTTTCTGCTTTACTTCGGCGAAGGAGCGCGCCGTTGCTGCACCGCCTTAGTGTAATCAGGGAATAGGAGAATCTTCGAATTGTCGAACCTCAGGTCAGGATTGGTACGGGCCATGGTCCTCTCCACCACATTCCACAGGTTCTGTCGCAGCAGGGAGAGATCCACTCAGAGACCATCCACTTTGGACTCCACAGCGTCCCTGGAGTTCTTTATGGCCTTAAGGACCACTTCCAGATCCGCCGCCCCGCTCTGTCGAGTCCTCTCTATGTTCATGAGGGGCTGTCGGTGGGACCATGTACTGGTCCATTTTCGTATGAGCCGAGTTTGCGACGGAACCTTCCCTCGCCCATCCTCCAGAATTGAGAGTCCAATGACCAGGTAGGGAGAGAGTAAAAGCCCCACCAGGTCGGGGCTCAGGGTGGCACAAAAGGGGTGGAGGGAAGCCACCGACCAGCCAGACCACCAGGCAGTAAACCCCAACCAAAAGCCGATGTTGAAGAGAAGAGGGAAGGATGTGCCCAAAACAGCCCACAATGGTCGCACACGGTAGGAGGACTCCTGCTTAGGCCACTGCCCCCGGTCCGCTCCGCAGTCAGTCAACAGTACACCTTTGACACCTGAGCTCCTCATCCAGGGCCCCGGCTCAGCCTCCAAACATGGTCAGTTCACGTTCCTGGCCACTCAAGACACCAGAAACCCACCACGGGATGCCACTATCTCAGGTTTGAAGGAAGTGTGCCCGATTCCCAGCAGACTCTGCCCTGCCACACCAGATCTTGTTCAATCAGGACCATTCCACTCTGCTTGCCCCTTGAGGTGTCAGTAAACCACCCCGCAGTTCGCCGCAGCCGCCTGCAGCACTCACCGCAGCTCAACCAGGCCCGGTCCAGCCTCCAGCCTGGCGAGGAGATAGTTCTAATGTAGGAGCCTAGTTCAGCAGGCCACCGCTGCAGCCTCCATATCTGACCCTCCAGCTTTGCCGCAGGTCCCCTCTCCACAGCCCCCCCCCCCTGGGGCCCAGACCTCACGCGCACAGTCCTGGCAGAGACGGGGGGGCAGAGAGAGAAGGAAACGGGCCTTCGGTTTTCAGGCCTCGATGCAGGGACTCACCTTAGGTCGGACCGCTCTCCAGCACGGGATTGCAGCCGACAGGCCCAGCCACAGAGGAGCACCCCACCAGGCGGCCCGCGGGTCCCCGGATGTCGTTCCTCCAGCACCTTGACTAGGAGAGTCCCGTTCTCCAAATGGGCCTCCGTCGCTTGGTGCCGCTCCCCAGCACGGAAGCGGTGCACCCGGCGTCGATCTTCACCCAGCCGTCGCCCGACCCCGGCTCAGCCCACCAGGCAGGGCACACCACCCGGCCGGAACCACGTACTCCAGGTCGGCTTCACAGCCGCTGGGGGTCCGATCGCTCCTCGCCAAATCCAAAGAGCGGTCCACTCCCACTGAGTACGGCAGCTCCGCTCCTCCGTGCAGTCCTTGCGGAGGCCCAGCAGCACGTCAGGCGTCCGTGCCTCAGCATCGGTCCGGCGGCCCGAGGATGATCCAAGGAGGGGCCCACACAGCATCCTAGAGGCCCGCAAGGAGCCCCGGTGCCCCGGTAGTCAGAAAGGACGTTGCTGTCTCGGGCGACGGGAGCTCCTCTAGTGCCCGGCCGCCATCTTGGCCGCCTAGTCCACGCCCCCAAACCAGTACATTTTTCTTAAATGCAGATACATTTCCTTTCAAGAAAATGGACTGCAATTAAAAAAAGGACTTTATTTTAATTCGATCACATATATAGTGGTCTGCTGACCCCAGCAGGCCTCCATCCCTGTGAATGCATTCCATCAGCGTAATTTACAATTTGTGACCCCCCTCATGACAATTGATGAGGTGGGTCAAATTGCAATCCACTACAAATGGTGATTTTGTGAACCGACCTATTAGTTCTAAGGTTGGTTCGCAAAATCAGAATTGATTGACAAAACGTCAGTGCACAATTTGCAAACACTTTTTGCAAATCAATCATTTGTACATCTGGCTCTTAGTTACTTCCAGGTGTCTCTAGTTTGCACCAGTGTTTGATTGCAAACGTTTGCCACAAAAGCAGCAAAAATTGCATTTTGTGCTACAAAATCAGCTGCACATTTGTCTGTTTGTCCCACAGTACCCCGTGCATCTGATAGATCCACGTACTGATTCTTATCACGGCCAAATGATCAATGTAATTGATGAAATCTCGCCCCTCACTTTGAAAACAGTGAAACTATCTGCTCAGAATTCTTAGCAGCTCTAATACAAAAAAGGGCAAAAAAGTTCAGGTACTTCTGGAAGAAAGCGAAGGCAAAACCTCTCGAAAAAATAGACATTGCTTAATTTGTAATATGAATAAGTGCAATGACCCGACATTGTCATTAGGAGACCTCCACTTGTGTTGCTCAATGCCTAGGCTGCAGAATTCCAAGAATCCTACACCATACACTTCCTGTCTCTTTATTCCATTGTATCTGTTTTTTCCACCGCTGCCATTTCTTTTTGTCTCTTTTCCCATCTTCGTCATTTTCCTGTTTTTTGTCTTTCTGTTTCTTGCTTTGGGTCAATGTCTGATGATAAAAAAAAAGTAAAAATCCCCAAAATGAGTGACGGTGCCCATCTCCTACAAATCCTGTTTTAAGTACTGCCCATAGACCTTAGAACAGCTAGAAAATAATACAAAAAAAACACCATGTCACAAATCGGGGTCGAGGTCCTCCCACTGAAGAGTGGTGCCAAGTTCTGCTGACCTATTTTGATGACAAATCCTTAACTCCGGCCCAACGATCATAAATCGCACAACTCTAACAGAGCTGACAGAACTCAGTTAGAATGCAGGGCATATTTTCTTTAGGTCAGGTCGTGCTAGATAAGACTTGAATCCTCCAAAGTATAAACACTAAAACCTGCCCTGAGAAAACTTGCCCATCTAATACAATTAAGTTATGTAGTCATGCAGGTGCAAACCTGATTGTCCAGTTTTGAGCGAACAATTTTAACAGATGCAGTTAGACTCAGAGTACCTTTGTATCCCACCCTTTAAGATGCCTTCCTCTCACCGTCATGGTTTAAGATATACATAGAGCTCCAAGGTGTGATAAGAGACATGAACACATGCATCCGCAAATACTCAAAGCATTCTCTGCTTTACCACTAGGGGACAATGGAACAAAATATCAAGTACCTGAACATCTGCCAAGGTCAAAAATCAGACATGGATTTCTTACTGCTACTTGAAACTGAATCCTCAGAAGATAACATTATACTTCTTTCCTCATCTCCACGTAAACCCGCTTATCAGAATTGGATGTTGGATTTTACTGATTTAGGAATCACTCCATCCCGGTCTTAATGCACATTTGCTAGGATAGCAGGCCCCAGTATGGCAGCCACATCAGAAATGTGCTAAAAGGGACCCAATTCTAACTAAACCTGTGGAGGAACAATAAACACCTACTCTGAACCTCAAACGCATGTGCAGTGGTTCAAGCCCTGGTCATCTCCTGACTATCCAATGGCAATGCCCTCATTATGAGCCTCGCAAACACAAAACCTCGCTCCAGAGTCATAGAACACACAGAAGCACATTTAATATCAGGCACTCTACAACTTGTCCATTATCACAGAAGTTCACACTCCAATGCTGGCTCCCAAAAGAAGATTGGTGCATATTCGAAATGGCCTGATTGAAATATGAGGTCATGTTCATGCTGATTCCAAAATACTTTGCAGATAACTTAGACAGGCTATGTAGATGTCTACTGTATATGTGTGGAGATACCTGAAATGAAGAGGCAAGACATCTTCAATTAAATCATCTTCTGGTGGTGACCCAACGTTCTTGAATTCTCTCAATTCTGAACTACTCCTTGTGGCATCCTATGTCAAAGAGAATTTTGAATATTAAACTTTACACAGCACAGCACAGTGATTATGTTACGTTAAGATTCTTATTACAATGTAACCGTCCACATCATGCTTTCTCTGTGTCAACTTGTGCATTTCATCATTTTCCCTTTCTATAAGACTTCTGCCTTAACTCTAATTGTCCATCCTTCTACCCATAATTTTCTACTCATTGTGCCCTTCCTTTTGAAAAATTACCTGAAATTTGTATGGCTAACCTTCTAGCATCTGCCCACTCCCCTCTGTCCCAGTATTTATTATTGTACTTCCTGTGCTATAGCCGCTCTTGCTTGGAATGCGCTGCCTCTTGCTCTCCGCTGCATTCAGGACCCCATTCATTTAAAAAAGAAGTTGAAAACTTTCCTCTTTCCCTAAATCTGGCTCCTCTCTCTATCTCTCAAGGTTCGCGCCGGGACACTCTCGTAGTATCTGCGCGCGTTACAAATGAAAATAACATAACATATAGACGTAAAGAATTGTCCTTTCCTTTATGTAGATTGCATAAAGGTTTTCCACCCATACTTAATATGCTCTAATCTGTGCCAAATCCTTGAGGATTTCACAGCGCCATATCAGGAGCGCTCGAGCCCCGCAAGGACTACGGGCTCCACCAGCCATAGCAGCAAGGAGGCTGCCACAACACGCCCGCATTTCACAGCGCACCAACTCGCCACATATCAGGAGTGCTCGAGCCCGGCTGTGCGGGAAAACAGCATAGAGCCCAGTACTACAGGCTCCAACAGCCATAGTGGCATGGAGGCCGCCACGACACACCCACATTTCACAGCACCAACTTGGTGTATAGCAGGAGCGCTCGAGCCCCGCGGTGTGGGAAAACAGCATAGAGCCAAGGATTACGGGCTCCAACAGCCATAGTGGTAGGGAGGCCACCATCACACACCTTTATTTCGCAGCGTGCCAACTCGGCACATATCAGGGAGCTCGAGGCCCACGGTTCGGGAAGCGCCGGGGTGCGTGCTCGGGCCAAGAGCGGGCCCGTCTGTACTCGTCAGAGCCTGGAGGAGGCTGGGCCATCCTTTTTTGATTCATCTTTACGAGGATTTTACAGTACTGTTGTTCCTATTTTCTTCCTAGGAACTTCCATTGCTTTTATTTCAGGATGGTAATGCGCAAAGCCCCTATTGTAGCAAAGCCTGATTCTAATTCAACTACCCTGGATGGTTATATTAGAAGGACAGTGGCTGTTTTAAGTAAGGAGATCGAACACCCTGAGCGTCCCCACCAGCGCAATTGCCCCTGGGTCAATGATGCCCACTGAGCCAGTGCCCCAGACTGAAAATGGTTTAACTTCCACATCTTCCCAGGGCACATTTTTAGAGACAGTACTCCAATCTATACATACTGTGCTTCCTATTGACTTTATTGACCATGGCCAGAATAATAGTTTGCTCCCATCTTCGCCTCATAATAGTATACCTCCGGCTAAACTCAAACGACGCCAGGGGGCAAAGAAATTATGTCTCCCTTTAGACTCTCAGTCCAGCACTACTATTGCCTCCAGTCTAGCACTTTCTACTGCACCTTCTGCTGGGGACTTGGACTTATTTCAGGAAAGACTTTTTGACAGTGTAAAGGAGTTGATTGAAAGGTTATTCTTACCTATTACTAAACAGTTGGGGATGATTGAAAATCTTTTACGCAGTATTAAGACCTTGTCTACTGTTGGTTCAGTTGGGAATGGTTTTCAACTTACACATACAACGGTTCCGTATTCGGTTTCTGACACACTTATAATTAACAAAAACCCTTTCCTTATCTGTTCTAAAGATAACCATTCAGGCAGCTGCCCCTCTGCATTGCACCTTGACACCCTCCAATTCTGACAAAACCAAATAGCCTTTGGGCCACTCGGTGGGGAGATCCTCCTATTTCAGTGGGGGAGTTGACTCAGCCCAACCGATTGGTTCTAATACCATGGCAAGGAACCCCGGTGTTATGCGACCATGTGAACCGTCTTTTAGTGGTTCTTCCCAAGTCCCAAGGAATTTGAGGATACAAAGTAAGGAGGGGGAATATTCTAACCCAGTGACTGTCAACTTCCCCCCCTTGTTGCCCCTATTTGGTAATAATGGCCAACATTCCTCCTTTGCTCCCTGGTACAATTGAATCACCCATTCAGTTAAGGAATAAAGTCCTCAATTGGCTTCAATCTAAGTTTGTTTTCTAAAGCCGACCAAATCCTGTTGACACGAAGGGTTGGGTGGATTGGTCCAACTAAGAATTATTTAAAGGGGGACTGCGTTATTATTAATTTTAAACAACCCAGGTTTGCAAGAGAGTCCTTGTCTAGGTCTTTATCCCTCATACCAACTGGCGGGAATATTGATCTTCTCCCTTTAGGTTATTTTTATCGCCATCTGCAGCGAGCCCCAAAAGCGTCCAATGGCCCATCATACAACCAGTCATTTACTGCTGACTGTCCATCTCATATCTCCCTGTCCAATAGGTTTCAGGCCTTGAGAACTTTGCAGCAGATTGATTGACTCTACACCACAGAGGAATCTCCCTTTTCTAGCCATGTGGATATTTTGACTGACCATGCCATTTGTCCTCTATGTCCCGACCCTATGACTATAGCCGCATCTACCATTCCTGTACCTATTAAATCTCACTTGTCATTTAAGCATGCCAATTCAGGCTTACTCAGCCCTCCTGTTTCATCTCCAAAATTAAAAAACCTAGACTATGAAGGGATCTGTCACCTTACCTTATGGAATGTTTTTGGGCTTCAAGGTAAACTAAGTTCCCCGGAATGGCACTATATTATTACAGTTGTTATGTAATTTGTCTCCTGGATACTTGGTGTGTGGATCCAATTGATGTAGAAGAGTTTTCTTCTCTGTTCACAGCAGCTATACCATCTCCAGCAGGTTGGACCAAAGATAGCCTACAGATTCTAACATCACATTTTTTACCTGCCACTGTTAGAAAGTCTGTTTCTCTTTATCCTCATTTTCAATTTTTTGGGTTATCATTTAAGGGTGGATCTGATCTGTTGTGGTTAATTTTTATAACAACGTGTATGATTCTTCCTGCTATCATGTTTTTCTAGCCCTTGATGTTGGCTTGGAAGCATTTTTATGCCCAATTCATTCTACATGTTTTATTGTTTAGGCTGCTGATTTCAACATAAAAAAATGCCCTCTCCCAGCAAGACGTGTGTGTGGTCTAACTTACGTAGTAGGTGCAGGAGTCTTACACTTCCCACACAATTTATATGGGGTGTGGCGCGGTGGAGAAGCAGACAGGGGCACCTCTATGAGATTTAGAGTGCTTTATTAACAACGTCACACTGTTAGGGTATTCAGTGTATAGGATTGGTAATTCAAAACTATGTTTTTCGGAGTCTGTTAGGGCGATCATCGTCTTCTCTCTCTCTTCCCTCAGAGAGCAGGGGGGGGGGACCTTCGACCGTCTTTCGCCACCGTCTCCCACGGGAAGATCTCACTGGATCGTCAGTTGCCAAACCATAGGGGAAATAAACAAAGAAAAAAAAACATCCCATAAGGAGGAGGCTCCGTTGGTCTAAACTGTGATCAGGGACAGGGAGTGTACACCCGATACCAGCACCAGTGCTTGTTTGGCGTCCTTGTCAGCAATTACATGCATAGCTTCCGCCTTTCCCAGCAAGAGCGCGTTTAAGGCATTCAGGTCCCTCCACCCGCCCCTGCTTTGGAGGTAACGGCCCCCTTCCCCCACGCGGTTTCCATCCGTGCCCGTACCTTGTGGAGCCACGTCCCTCCAGGGACGCGGCGGGCGTCTGCGTGGTACCGGATAGGGTCCGGCTCCCTCTCAGGTTCCTGGCGGGAGAAGGCTTCTTTTTGTTCCTACTCCGGTGTCCTTTTCTCTGCGTCTTCGGACCTCGTCAGCAGCGGCAATCCGGGGGTGACAGTGAAGGTCTGCACTCGCCTCTCTGTCTCCTCTGACTCCTTTCTTGCCGTCCCTGGGCTTCCATACGAACGCGCTCTCCATACCGCCTCTTCCGCTTTTAGCGAGAGCTGGTCTCCTGACCCAGTCATGTGACTGGCGAACGAATCCATTGGGACTCTGTTCCTAAAAGAACAGCTTTGAAACCAAGGAGAGGGGCTCTAACACCCAAAGGGATGGAGCTCCCAATAACCTTCAGCGTTAAAAATAAGTGTTCCCTTTGGTACAGACTCTCAAAGATAAGTTACACAGGGTAAGAACCACATTCATACTGGATACATTCTACATTCCACTTATGATGTTTTTAGCACTTATATTCACACAGGCACGAATATATACAAAAAGTTCCTTTAATCAATACACAAAATATACACAAGCTTTCTGTTTCCAAATGCATAAAATCATTAAAACATATATAAAATGAAATACTAAATAAAAACAGTTATTTTTTGCAAATTAAAAAGGAGAATTCATTTAGACAGTACAATTTGTCTTATACATGTCAATTTGGACCCCTTATAGACAGCACATAGCATAGGTATATATTCCCTGTCTTTAATTAATTGCTGACTTTGCCAAATTTAACATAATAAACCAGGCGTCGACGCGTTTCGGTGGTATAGATACAATAGGACCACCTTCTTCAGGACAAATCTATTTTCTCCTTATACAACGGATCTCTTATCGGTCACAAATTAACCTGAACAGAAACAAGAAAATATATGTATATACAAATGATTTGTAGAAAATAAATCTTCATCAACACAAACAAACTCATGCATATCCTGCTGCCTATAATAATGCAACACATCTTGTCTGTCAATGAATGACATAATAATCAACCTATAAGTGCTCTAAACATCATATATCGCACCTACATACACCATTTATCACAGACAGAATCATACTTCTCCCATACCATTATATTTAAACGTCACTTGACATCCAGTCTCTTCATGTACCCATTCACTATTTAGACTTAATCAACTCACCGGTGCAACTGCACTCAGGTGGTAATGTCTCCCGATCATGAAGGGGTGAGATGGTTTTTACTCCAAGGATGACTATAATAATAAAGACATCCAAAAATAAAAAGGCATCTATTGTACGACTATACTCCTTATTGTTAAATTCTTAAATAATAATAAGACGCCCACTAGTTACCTTCGATCAAGGATGATTAAATAGCGAGTAGACTTTTTCAATTGTATGTCCACACTTCAATGAGGAATCAATCAATGTATATCCCCACTTCAAAGAGGAATCAATCACTCATATCCCTATATTGTAGGGGAATATATCACAATATTCACTTAGCGTTAGATATGAGGCACATGCATAAAGTTTCATTATTTCTACCTGAAAGGTATTAACCTCTATTCTCACCTTTCTAATAACGGGTCAAATGTTTTTTTATAATATTGGTGCGGGAACAAGTCTCGGTCCTTAGAATTAAAAAAAACATCATAATAATGTCCAATAAGAAGAAAATTCATAACGGACAACTCAAACATTGATGTTGCATGTACTACATTTGAGTCTCACCTCGAGTGTGATAAGTAACAGGACTCTATATTTCTTGAATTTTGGGCACCTGGATCGCGTATCCGTAGCTGCACATAACAAAAAAATATATATATATCACGATACGAGGAAGTGTATTGGTGCCTATGCCTTTATATACACTTAAATCCCCATGACTAATAGTGACCTAGTGAGACATTATCATATTGCCTCCAACATATGAAATAAACCCGCCCTTGGCGTCACCCCAGTTTACCCTAAGTATTCCTCAGGGGTATACAGACTGCTCATGTACAAACGAGGGTTTTTTTTGGGAACCACCCTCACATATTGTTCCTGCGCTCACCTTTAGTTCTAACGGTCTTAGCGTCTCCCGGTGCCTGCTCACTTCGCCCTTAGTAGCTAAATTCATGGGCCGTCGCAGGGCCTCCATTTTATTACATAATTTGTGCGTCATTCCGACATGCACGTATTACGTACAATACGTGCGTGCCTCCATATTGGAATACCTACTTGGGGGCTATATATCCCAACATATTTTGAATGATGTAAAATGCTCCAATTGGCACGGAAGGCGCCATATTTGTATTTTCAAAACTCGTATATATAATCCAGTACATATTCGTAAATAGATCCTCCCCGTGTCATGACTGTCTTTCTGTAAATTTTACAGCCTCCTAATTATACAGCCACTATTGTTTAAACATTGTCGTTATTTTCTTTTTGTTTAGGATATAATGATTAGTCCTATATGCTTAATACGCATTGCTCTCCTATTTGAGATAGAGAGTTCTATGATGCGATGACTAGTCTCCTGCACAGGAGGATATAGATATCGAATCATACTCTATGGTCTCCGGTGCGCATGCTTTATCATGTACTCACACCCCCAATGAAGAGACCATAATCTATATATTTGCAATAGAACAGCTAAATGTACTATTATGATACCACTGCAGAAACAGTTTAAGTTAATTGAGTACAATAATTTTCTTATCTATGAACTATATTTTGCTGAGTTATAATCTCGACTCTCTCAGATATATTTAGGCAGCCAGTTTCATCCAATCTTCCTTGGTATTAAGTCCCCTCTGGACTGTGTCCAAAGTGGAGATGTACCATTGCTCCCTATTGTTCCTCTTCATTTCAGAGTTACCTCCTCTCCTGGATAAAGTTATTTTCTCTATTATAAACTAATCAAATTCAGTGTGTTTATGCTTCAGCAAGTTATAATGATCCACTAGTGGAGCGTTAGGTTTATTTGTTTTCAAAGCTGACTTATGTTCTAATAATCTGAGTCGTAGTTCCCTACCTGTTTCGCCTACATATGCCAAACCACACGGGCATCTGAGTAGATATACTACATTGCTGCTCCCACAGTTATTTAGACTTTTGGAAGTAACTATGTAGTCATTATAAACCAATGTTTTTGTGACTACACAGTTATCACATATAGAGCAGTTTCCACACTTATTATTGCCCAATGCTTTCCCTCCCTGGAGGGTACCTTGTCTCATAGGGTTAGCTTCCCTATATGTTGTCACCAAATTCTTGCGTATGTTATCATTCCATTTAAAGGCAAATATAGGTTTAGGTAATTTTATCTCATTTCCCTCATTTAGTGTGCTCCAATTGGAGTTTACCACGTTCTTCAGTTTATTACTAATATTTGAAAATTGACTTACAAATGCCACTTTTTTTTCTGTGGAATCTCTCTTCTTTTTTCTCTCAGCTAGGTTGGGATTTAACATGCTGTCCCCAACCTAGCTGAGAGAAAAAAGAAGAGAGATTCCACAGAAAATAAAGTGGTATTTGTAAGTCAATTTTCAAATATTAGTAATAAACTGAAGAACGTGGTAAACTCCAATTGGAGCATACTAAATGAGGGAAATGAGATAAAATTACCTAAACCTCTATTTGCCTTTAAAAGGAATGATAACATACGCAAGAATTTGGTGACAACATATAGGGAAGCTAACCCTATGAGACAAGGTACCCTCCAGGGAGGGAAAGCATTGGGCAATAATAAATGTGGAAACTGCTCTATATGTGATAACTGTATAGTCACAAAAACATTGGTTTATAATGACTACATAGTTACTTCCAAAAGTCTAAATAACTGTAGGAGCAGCAATGTAGTATATCTACTCAGATGCCCGTGTGGTTTGGCATATGTAGGCGAAACAGGTAGGGAACTACGACTCAGATTATTAGAACATAAGTCAGCTTTAAAAACAAATAAACCTAACGCTCCACTAGTGGTCATTATAACTTGCTGAAGCATAAACACACTGAATTTGATTAGTTTATAATAGAGAAAATAACTTTATCCAGGAGAGGAGGTAACTCTGAAATGAAGAGGAAAAATAGGGAGCAATGGTACATCCCACTTTGGACACAGTCCAGAGGGGACTTAATACCAAGGAAGATTGGATGAAACTGGCTGCCTAAATATATCTAAGAGAGTCGAGATTATAACTCAGCAAAATATAGTTCATAGATAAGAAAATTATTGTACTCAATTAACTTAAACTGTTTCTGCAGTGGTATCATAATAGTACATTTAGCTGTTCTATTGCAAATATATAGATTATGGTCTCTTCATTAGGGGTGTGAGTACATGATAAAGCATGCGCACCGGAGACCATAGAGTATGATTCAATATCTATATCCTCCTCTGCAGGAGACTAGTCATCGCATCATAGAACTCTCTATCTCAAATAGGAGAGCAATGCGTATTAAGCATATAGGACTAATCATTATATCCTAAACAAAAAGAAAAATAACGACAATGTTTAAACAATAGTGGCTGTATAATTAGGAGGCTGTAAAATTTACAGAAAGACAGTCATGACACGGGGAGGATCTATTTACAAATATGTACTGGATTATATATACGAGTTTTGGGAATACAAATATGGCGCCTTCCATGACGATTGGAGCATTTTACGTCATTCAAAATATGTTGGGATATATAGCCCCCAAGTAGGTATTCCAATATGGAGGCACGCACGTATTGTACGTAATACGTGCATGTCGGAATGACGCACGAATTACATAATAAAATGGAGGCCCTGCGACGGCCCATGAATTTAGCTATGAAGGGCGACGTGATTAGGCACCGGGAGACGCTAAGACCGTTAGAACTAAAGGTGAGCGCAGGAACAATATGCGAGGGTGGATCCCAAAAAAAACCCTTGTTTGTACAAGAGCAGTCTGTATACCCCTGAGTGTAGGAGAGTAGGATCTGCTTCACAGGGGTACCCCCACTTTTTGCTGATACTTCACTGGTTTTCGACATTAGTCTGGCTGGGGCCCTGCTATTCAGAACCCCAGCCTAGCTGTTTCCTCTTTAAAAGGGTCTCCATGTGCCTTAGGCACATCTCTGATTGGGATCTGGAGTGCCCTTGTAAGTCCCTAGTATATGGTATACTATGTACCAAGGGCATAGGTACCTCAGAGGCCTGCCAGGGGCTGCAGCATATATTATGCCACCCCTGGTAGGCCATCCAAACTGACACCACAGGTCTGCTACTGCAGCCTGGGTAAGGTGGTGCATGCACCCCTTGCTGTGGTATAGGTTACCTATATCACTAAATGCATACACGCATATAAACCTATAAGTCACTCCTAAGGCAGGCCTTATCAATCCTGAAGGCAGAGTGCATGGTTCCTATGTGAGAGGGTGCCCCCGCATGAGCAGGGCCCCTCTGCAGCGTTCGGAGACCATCTCTGATGCTGTTTGTAGTGCAGCCTGACCATATACTCTTAAACGCATTATATCCTCGCGGTAAAATGCTAACTATGGAATGGCTGCACCGAAACATGTCGTGTTTGGTGTCAAACATCTTGGAATACTACCCCCCCGCCAATTCTGGCGGCGGGGGTAGCATTCCACCCTTCTAGAGGAAAGGCATGTTAACTCTGACGAGTCCGGTAACTTCTTTCCAGAGCCCTGGCATCACAAAATGGATGCTGCTGCCACAGACACGAGTCTGGCCTCCTGCTGCTGGACGAAACTCCGGCAGGGGAGGCCTGGACAATAGGTTTCCTGTCCCCGGGAGGTGTGACCACCTCCCCAGACAGGACAATGTGTATTGGGGCTGGGCGGGAGCACTTTCGGGTGCTTTGAAGTCCTGCACTGGGGGCACATTTGGTGTCCCTGTGCATACCCCAGTTCAAACCGGATCAGGGCTTGCAGCCCCTGCTTTGGCGCGAACTGGACAAAGGGAAAGGGTGTAGCCACCCCTCTGCCCTGACCCACCCATAGGTGGGGCCACAGAGTAGTCCATCCCCTATTTTTGGAATAAAGGTAGGAACCCAGTCCTTAGGACTTTAGATTATACCTGGACGAAACTCTGACACAGAATCCTGGACCTTCGACGCTCTACTCACGATTAGAGGACTGAAGAATCTCCCTTGGGGTCAAGGAGTGACTCCCCTGCTTGGCAGGCACCAAAGAAGCATCTGTCCGGTTCGCATCACTGAAGCTCCCGTCGGACGCCGAAGTCATCGCATCACCAGAGGTGGATTCTCAGACTTCCCGAGGCTACCCTGAGTCCCCAGCAAAGCTGAGGCCCGTGGCTATCGTGGGTAACGTGGGACCGTGACCCCTGGACACCGAGCACACTTGCAAGTGCACCATCTTCTGGGTCTCCCAAGAAGTCGTGCTTTGGGCTCCGAGTAGCCCTAGCCTCCAGCACCACCTGCACTGAAGATCACTGGCCCCCACTCCACGAGTGTCCTGTAAGCCAGCTCCACGTGCGGCGTCACGAGGCTCCTTCGCGGTCGCTAGCCCGTTGGCTAGTAGCCCTTACCGAAGGCCAATCTTTTCTTTACTTGGCAGTCTGGCTGCTCCAGGCCTGCCCTCACTTACCCTTGCTGGGTGAGTTCCCCAGACCTTGCTGGTCTGCACCATCGACGATCTTCAGCTACATCGAGACTTGCCGTTGCCAAGGCTTGTTGGGTCCAATCTGGTCGCCGACACCGCAGCACTCGACAGACATCGTGTACCAGCCCGAATCCTGCTCCTGGTCGCCGACAACGCCTCCTGGACCTCGTGGCTGCAGAAACGAGACGACCGTCAACGCACCTGAAGCACTCGACATCGGTGGGCATCTGTCCATCGCCTCCCTGGTCACTGGCTAGTGACCCAGACTCTGTCCCCTCTGCTTTCAGGTTCTTCAGAACTCCGATCCACTCTTGGATCCACCCGGACACTTTTCTCCTGGTCGCCAGCAGCACTTTGCAGCAGATCGCCATAAGAACCGACGACGAAACCCGACCCCGAAAGGCACCTATGCACCCGGCTTCCCTGGGTGAGGTAACACGAGTACTCCGG
The DNA here is from genome assembly GCA_963921515.1 of Calotriton arnoldi. NCBI lineage: Eukaryota > Metazoa > Chordata > Amphibia > Caudata > Salamandridae > Calotriton > Calotriton arnoldi. Next base: position 1,951,230 of record CAWUFW010002629.1, read on the forward strand.
TGCTCCCGTGGGTAGAGACTCTTCAAAGTCCTAGATCTCAAAGGGTTTTGTCCTAGTCCTCTTTTAAGTGTCCCTTTCCTCTATTTTCCCGATCCCGACTTTCTCCATAGAAGTTAACGGCGTATCGCGGTTGTGTATTTACACTGCACGCGTCTCCCGTGGGTCCCCTGTGTCACTACCTTGGGTGGTTCCTTGTGGTCCAAGCACTTCTAGAGGCTCTAGGCCTAGTGTCTAGTTCAGTCGTGGTTCGCATACCACTTTATTGGTATATGGTTTGGTACGCCCCTAGGGCCCAAACGTGTATTTGTGCTATTACTGTGATTTAAGATCTTATAACCTATGTACTTCGAACTCTAGCCTCATAAAGAGACTAGAGGGGTGTGTTTAGTAATAAATACATATATTTTGAATATATACCTGGTGTGGTGCTCTTTCATTTGGTCACTCAAGAGATTATAGACTGGTAAAACAAGCTGCTTTACATTCCTTCAAGACTTAGCCTGAAGGCTGCTCTCCACAGCTACCACTAGGATAGCTTTCAATAAGGTTGTCTTTAACCTACCTACCATAAGAGTCGATTTGGACTGGTGCAAGGTGCCCACTATAATTAGTGGACAGCATATGCCAGGCCAACTTCTCACACTGAGGAATACTTAGGGTAAACTGGGGTGACGTCAAGGGCGGGTTTATTTCATATGTTGGAGGCAATATGATAATGCCTCACTAGGGGGCCGATTCTGATGCGGGTTGGAAAAGCTTCCCGACCGAATCGGTTGGGAAATGGTGTCCGACCCACTCGGATCGGGAAAGTCCGAGCGGCGGAGTAGGATGCATCCGGATGCTTCCAGATACGATTTGGTTGAACTCCCATTGACTTCAATGGGAACATTTGTTCCTAACCGCATCAGAATTGGGCCCTCGGTCGGGAAGACACGTTCCCGATCCGATGTGGAAGGAGCAAATGCCGTTAGGAGGCCTTCCTAACCGCATCAGAATCAGGCCCTCGGTCGGGAAGCTTTTCCAACCCGCATCAGAATCGGCCCCTAGGTCACTATTAGTCATGGGGATTTAAGTGTATATAAAGGCATAGGCACCAATATACTTCCTCGTATCGTGATATATATTTTTTTTTTCCGTTATGTGCAGCTACGGATACGCGATCCAGGTGCCCAAAATTCAGGAAATATAGAGAGCTGTTACTTATCACACTCGAGGTGGGACTCAAATGTAGTACATGCAACATCAATGTTTGAGTTGTCCGTTATGAATTTTCTTCTTATTGGACATTATTATTTTTTTTAATAAATTCTAGGGACCGAGACCTGTTCCGGCACCAATATTATAAAAAAAAAATTTCACCCGTTATTAGAAAGGTGACAATAGAGGTTAATACCTTTCAGGTAGAAATAATGAAACTTTATGCATGTGCCTCATATCTAACGCTAAGTGAATATTGTGATATATTCCTCTACAATATAGGGATATGAGTGATTGATTCCTCTTTGAAGTGGGGATATAAATTGATTGATTCCTCATTGAAGTGTGGACATACAATTGAAAAGGTCAACTCGCTATTTAATCATCCTTGATCGAAGGTAACTAGTGGGCGTCTTATTATTATTTAAGAATTTAGCAATAAGGAGTACAGTCGTACAATAGATGCCTTTTTAATTTTGGATGTCTTTAGTATTATAGTCATCCTTGGAGTAAAAAACCATCTCACTCCTTAATGATCGGGAGACATTACCACCTGAGTGCAGTTGCACCGGTGAGTTGATTAAGTCTAAATAGTGAATGGGTACATGAAGAGACTGGATGTCAAGTGACGTTTAAATATAATGGTATGGGAGAAGTATGATGCTGTCCGTGATAAATGGTGTATGTAGGTGCGATATATGATGTTTAGAGCACTTACAGGTTGTTTATTATGTCATTCATTGACAGACAAGATGTGTTGCATTATTATAGGCAGCAGGATATGCATGAGTTTGTTTATGTTGACGAAGATTTATTTTCTATAAATCATTTGTATATACATATATTTTCTTGTTTCTGTTCAGGTTAATTTGTGACCGATAAGAGATCCGTTGTATAAGGAGAAAATAGCTTTGTCCTGAAGAAGGTGGTCCTATTGTATCTATACCACCGAAACGCGTCGACGCCTGGTTTTTGATGTTAAATTTGGCAAAGTCAGCAATTAATTAAAGACAGGGAATATATACCTATGCTATGTGCTGTCTATAAGGGGTCCAAATTGACATGTATAAGACAAATTGTACTGTCTAAATGAATTCTCCTTTTTAATTTGCAAAAAATAACTGTTTTTATTTAGTATTTCATTTTATATATGTTTTAATGTTTTTATGCACTTGGAAACAGAAAGCTTGTGTATATTTTGTGTATTGATTAAAGGAACTTGTTGTATATATACGTGCCTGTGTGAATATAAGTGCTGAAAACTTAATGAGTGGAATTTAGAATGTATCCAGTATGAATGTGGTTCTTACCCTGTGTAACTTATCTTTGAGAATCTGTACCAAAGGGAACACTTATTTTTAACGCTGAAGCTTAAAGGAACAGTACAGGTCTTTCTCCACAGTCACGTTCTGCAAATAGAGGAGGGGACAGGGAGAAAGGCAAGGGGAGCCCGGTTCCACTCTAATGTTCGGAGTTGCAGCCTGAGGGACTAGCGCTTCGTCACATAGGGAAATCACTGAATTCCTTAATGTTTAAGTATGATTTTTTACTATTGGAGAGTAGTAATATGGAGAGTAAGGAACAGACTTCTTCTTTTATTGGTAGAGATGCCCATACCACCATTGACCATGTCCTGATATCTTCTACTGCTAGTGACCTGGTTCAGAATTTTAGAATTGTTCCAACTGCTGTGAATGATCACAACCCACTAGTTGTATCTATGTTGTTCCCGGCAGAAAGTTCTATAGAAATTTTGTGTGTTGGCAACGTTAATCCTGCCTGGTTGCTCGGCGATTGACAAAGTTTGGGGTCTCAAACTCCCCTACTTACAGTCCTTTTCCAGACACAAAATGTAAATTAATGTCCGAGTCTTTCAAATTTTATGTTGCGGTTCAGATTGTTTGAAATGGACATCTTTCCCCCTCTTCTTACTCCTGAAGGATGTCTGTCACAGCAGGCAGGACTCTGAAGCTGATTAACCCACAACAAGATTGATGGGAGTGACCAGAGTTCACATGTGGATGTCAGCCACAGTGATATGGGCATCAAAAGGTTAATCCTGGGCTCCCAGCCCTACTCCTTATGATTCCCTTATCAACCCCATCCTGAGATGTGTCAAGGCCCCTTCCTTGTGATAGAACACGAACAAGAGGCAACAAAACAGAGTATTCTTATGAAAATTAGTACATAGAACATCCAGAGGAAATAAAGCAAGTAGATTCTTTAGTTGATTCTATGACTCTTTAATCCATTACTCCTTCACCAAATACAGATAGGTGTAGCCAACGCGTTTCGCTTGGTTACAGTCATCCTCAGGGCAAAATCCTGTGTCAGGTCAAGCTCACAGTTTTGAGCAGACACGGCGCTGCAACTGACCTATGGGTATTCCACGAAGGTTCTTATATCAACAGAAAACTCAGTAATTCTGTTGGCTGCCAGTAAGCAAAAAGTGCTACGCAAACAAAGGATGGACGGAATGCTGAATGAATCATACATTCACCCCCAGTCAAGAGATCTGGGTTAAATCCATCGTTCTTTTGCTCACCATGCCACCCCAGTTTAGACCCAGCCATATGCAAATTAGTCTTGACCCTGTGCCTCATGGGAACAGTCCAGACCGAACTGCCAATCCAGGTCCTCCCTGGACCGGAAACGAGCATCCTGGGACCGGTTTCAAGGTATTACCCTTCATCAGGCACGCTAGCTTGAATCCAGTGGCACAGTGAGCAAGGGACCCACGTCTGGGCATACCCATCCCACTTAGGGTGAAAAGTGCTACGCAAACAAAGGATGGACGGAATGCTGAATGAATCATACATTCACCCCCAGTCAAGAGATCTGGGTTAAATCCATCGCTCTTTTGCTCACCATGCCACCCCAGTTTATACCCAGCCATATGCAAATCAGTCTTGACCCTGTGCCTCATGGCAACAGTCCAGACCGAACTGCCAAGCCAGGTCCTCCCTGGACCGGAAACGAGCATCCTGGGACCGGTTTCAGGGTATTACCCTTCATCAGCCAGGCTAGCCGGAATCCAGTGGCACAGTGAGCAAGGGACCCACGTCTGGGCATACCCATCCCACTTAGGGCGAAAAGTGCTACGCAAACAAAGGATGGACGGAATGCTGAATGAATCATACATTCACCCCCAGTCAAGAGATCTGGTTAAATCCATCGTTCTTTTGCTCACCATGCCACCCCAGTTTAGACCCAGCCATATGCAAATCAGTCTTGACCCTGTGCCTCATGGGAACAGTCCAGACCGAACTGCCAAGCAAAAAGACACAGTTCTATGCCTTTTCATTCAGAAATGACATCCATCCATACAAGGCCGTAATCGGCAATGAGTATTCCAAACGCCAGCGTTCGGCGTTTATGAAAAGTGATCTATCATTGAATCAAAGAGCCCTTTTTGAAATGCTCACAGAGAGCCTGGCTCTCCCATCTTCCAGTACATCTCCCTTCCAGTGTACAGGAATGCAGCATTCACAAATCTGTCTGGGGGGATTCTTCTACTCTATGTTTTCACCAGGCAGGTCTGGGCTTCCCAAAATGGAACCCAAGGTCCTCCATGTAACGTACCAGTGCAGACACACTTGCACCCAGTGTACATCTACAGCACACTTACTGCACAGCACTGTTATCCTCATGTATTATGCCACCACAAGCAAAACTACATGTAGCAAATGCATTCAGTCTGTGCTCACTGTTCAGTACTGCAGCCTTTCTGTATTGTACCAGAGTGCGTTACTTTAAAAACACACACTACCAGCATTCACACATTTGCCTCTTGTGTAGTGTACTTCTTGCAAGCACAAATGCACTCAGCATGCTTCCATCAGGCGCGCACTTCCACATCAACCTGAAGTAGGCCAAGGGTGAGGTAAACACACAGCAGTTGAACTTTTAAATAGGTGAGTGAGCCTGTAGGCCTCACTCCAGTCACACAGGGTCCTGTTTACTACTACTGATCACTACAGGGTATGCTGCCACCACCGTGCTGGTGCTGCTTAACTCATGATGAGGGCAGCGCTATGGGCACATTTCTCGTTCCAACAAGACCGCAGTCCGTGAAACAGACCTATGTCATGGCGCACATGCATGATCCGTGTTTGCCTATGACAAAAAAATCAGCATTAGGGATCCAGGCAACAGTACAGTTGGGCACTCAGGGCAGGGGCACACGTCTCTTACCATCCAGAGGACTTTTCCAACCCAACACTGCCTGTCGGGCTTGAGGTCCTGGGCCGGGTGGGAGCAACAATGAAAAATTTACCTTGATACAGGTAACTACTAGGCCTTAAATTCATGTCCTTAATTTTATAGGTACCAACATTGATCGTTTTTCAAAAATGACTCTAAAAGCATTTAAGGTAATCCATGTCAGCAGTGGAGTCCCTGTTGACATCTTACATGTTAATTTACTTCACCTTGTATTTCCTAATAGTATTAGACTGTTTCTAGATGTTGTGTTTCTGTAGCATTATTTTTCCTGGCACCATATGACCCTTGTATAGCGCATACACACTGTGAAGAAAGTCGCCTATAGGTGTTTGGGTGAGTTCAGTTTGTAATGGATGGGTGTTCATAATGGGGCATGATGGAAAGCTCTGGAGTTGGGGCTGAAGAGACTGCAAGGTTCTCACAGTGCCTGTCAGTGTGGCATAAAGGTGTTTATCCCACATGCTTGCCCATGTCTTGGGCTCTCAGCTGAACGCACAAAGCTGTGGCCATAAATATGCCAATGGTAATTATCATTTTATGTGAAAGTGTGAGATATACACAGCTGTTGAAATATTGACAGAACCAAAGGTAAAGAAAATCTTATATTAACAGCTCATGGGACAGTGCATGTGACAGAGAGGGAATTGTGAAGAGGTCACAGACCTTAGCATTGTTTAATTAATTCTCGTATTTTCAGAATCAAAGAATTTTCAATTCTAATTGTTCACAGCAATACCATTGTTGGTACTCATTGTTCTGCTACTTTAACAAGCATTGGCAAAGCCAATGGATCTAGCTTGTTTTACATATGTTTGTTGTTGTGTGATAAGGTCTGGATGCAGTAACAGACAACTTACAGAGAGGCACCCAAATTCCGGTAAGGTGCCGTGCAGCACAGGATTTTAGTTCACATGTTTAAAATCATGTTCTTCATTACATAGGCCACACCCCTTGGAAAGTGAAAAAAAAACCACAACAGTCTGGATAGCCTATAATGTTTAACATGTGTTTAATGCTAAATAGCCAACAAGCACTCGAAAACAATGCAGGGCAATTGCTGTGTCAGTGGTCCAGAGTTTTGCCTTTGATCACTTGATGCATGCAATGCTAAATTCCACACAGCTTGTACACATTTTTATTCATGTTCTCTCAATGCAACTGAATAGTAACAAGACCACATTCTTAAACAAGAATGTAAAGATAATGAGTAATGAGCAGGTGCCAGAATCTTCTTGTGGGAAGGAATGTAAGAAGTTCTTGGCAATGTGAAACAAGTAACACTAACAGAATGTGACTCCACTGCTTACTAAATTCTTTGCTTCGTTGTGCCAACCTCAGAACGAGGCTGCACTTTACTAACAGTTCAGTAAATGTGCATTTTACAAATTGGAATTACTTGGAATACCAAGATTTTAGTGCATTTCAACCTGACATAGCAAACGATTAATAAATAGCTGATATAGCAAATGACAAAACAGCAAATGATTTATAAAATGTACCAGTACATGTTAAGGCAACCGTGGCGTTATCATTTTCATAGTAGTTTAATATGTAGTAAGGCACATAAATGGGTAAATTTGCTTTCTCAGGCTCCCCTTTGTTTGCCTGGAGGCAAAACCTCTACAACAATTTACTGGTAAACAGCCGTATTATTTCAGTTTTAATCTCTTCATTTTTAATGTCTTCATCGTCCTCAAATGTACTAAGCGAATAAGCGTGGGCGACGCCTTTATTATTGTAAGTTGGGTGATGCACATGCTTATTTTAATTAGCACATATAAAGTCACTACAATCAGAATAACTGTAATCATGATTTCAAAGATTTTCATTTTCCAGCTCATGAATATCCTTGACATCCATGACCAGGTGCAACTCAGGTTGAAATCAAAACCATTTTGAATTCCATGTGGTTTCATAACAGTCCTTTATATGATCTATCTGTTTATCTATGCTGAGTGAGGTACTGGAGAGATGAGAACAACACTCAGAAGCTACTACTACACAGACCCCCTTTGTAAATTCTGTACCTATTGGCCATTTTTTATGGAGGTCCCTACAGATGTCAGGAACCTCCTGTGCATCCAAAGAAGCCCAAAGTTGTCTGTTACTTGTAACACATACGTTGAGTCTGTGTACACAGTCTTTTTCTAGGTCAGAATTCGGGCACGAGTTAGGGTAATGAGTTCAGCAACACGAGGACACTTTGCATTAGGCAACCTCATAATCTGCAAACAAGACACCTTCATTATTATTAGACATGATCTATCAACAAAGCACATCAATTTGCAATTGGGGATGAGAATGTGAGTTAATTCAGTAGAGCGCTTGGTGACATGGGCAATGACAAATAAGCAGTTGTGGTGTCCCTCTTCAAGAGTGCGCATTAGAGATGTGTGATTGCAAGTGGGACAGCAGACAACAGCAATATGAGAAGCAGACAGAAATAATATTTCATAATTTGACAACCTGGCAGTAGAGAGGTGTTGGGTTTTGCCAGTAAAAAGAAGAGTGACAACAGCATAAGGAACAGCTAGAATCAAGTGGAGCTCAATGCAATGTTTTTCAAAGACTTCAACAAGATGGACATCAGCAGTCAGAGTAAAGAGACATGGTGGCAGCCAGGCCATGACTGGGTCCAAGGCTGTGAATAGTAGCCTACAGGCTTTTTCTGAACCCCATGGCCTGAACAAGCAACCTAAGGGCAAATCTATTGCACTTATATAGAGAGAACAGTTTGGCATAATCAGGAAATCTCAAAGCAGCTACAAACGTCAGCACATGTCTTATTTGGACAAATGCATTTTCGGCCTCTTCAGACCACTGCAAGTGTTCAAGATTGTCGTTTCTGATGTCTTGCAGGGGCTTTAAATAGGCAATAGGCATCAAAAGCCCATTTGAGAAAATCAGCTATTACAGAACAAATCTCTGCCTCAGAGTTAAAGGGATACTGAGGGATCCGCAGTAGCTTCTTTTGAGGATTGACCTTGATTTTCACAGGCTCCATAAAGACTATGAATCCCACTTTATTAGTCGCTGCGGATCACAATGTAGACAGTATGTGGGAATCCAAATTGTTAAGTCTGGAGACATCTCATGCCTGGGCTGCATACACCGCAAGGATGATTCGAGAATCCCATAAAAAGTATTGCATTGTGTACAACAACAAGTTTGACTTGTAGAAATGTATCACATTTGCAAGAAAAACATTTGTGTAGGCTAAACCAGTCAAACTTTCAATTAGAAGGTCGTCATTGCATCTTTCTCAAAATGGGCACACATCCTGTAATGGCTAATGTAAAACTGTACATATCCTGAAGTGTTGGTGCGACAAATATGCATGCAATGTGTAAGCATCAGTTATCTACTTCAGAAACAGCAAGGTAGCTTTAGCGAGCTGTCTACCATTGGTTGAAATGACCAGATGTAGGAGCAATTGCAATGAGGAATAAATCTTTCATACTGAACAAGAGAACATAGAATACAGATTTACAAATGGGGGTTATCCCACCATTATAGCGAGTGAGGCAATCTATTGCTATCCAAGTCTGAGAAAAACATTCACAGGAGGCTGTCATTGATTACCACCTTCTAAGTCGCCCTGAAATCTACAGAGTTTTGAATAAGCACTGGAAGATTATTTATTCAGACCCCATCCTCAAACAAGAACTACATCTCAAAGCTTCTGTGTCTTACTAAAGAGGACAGATGATCTGAAAGATGCTATTTAACTGTAACACCAAATCTTTCTACCTGCGTATTCTCCTAGCAGCCTAGTTTTTACATTTGTGAACACTGCAGCATTTGCAAGTTTGGGGATGGGGGGGGGGGTCACTAAATGCAAACGTTTTAGCTACATCGTAAAAAGGGGTTAGCAGGTTTGGAACTTCATCAATTGTAATGCTACATTTCTTGTATATTTGATAATATGTCAATATAAACGAATGGATGTCAGCAGCATGATTAGACTTTTAAAGGAAAGGCTACAGGAACGCATGCGAGTAATCATAAACAACTGAATACCAGTTGGCAGAACATATTAAAGTCCATCACTTGTGGGAGGATCCAGCATTTACCTTACATTGCATAGATACAGTTCAATCCGACCACAGAGGCGGCGACAGAGCTTTGACCCTCAGAAAGTCTTAAGTGGCAAGCCTGCTCTCCATATTGACAGAGTTACATTACTTTCAAGGGACATGGCAGATATTATAATTTGGTTACTGGGATGTGAAGGACTAAACATGAAATAAATATAGTCATATTAATTATTTGACATTATGTCTGTGTTATCTGGTAACAGCAAAATCTAAGATCAATAATGAAATGGAGATTATTCGAATAACTGCTTTACACTATGTTTAACTCTTTAATATGGGTCATCTCTGCTTATACCCGTGATTGTCTCTTCACAGACCTTCTATTAGTTTTAGAAATGTATATATTTTTTTAAAAAATAATTGTTATTGTTTTTCCAACTACAGAACAATCGAACACATAACTCGTCAGGTACAGTCCATCCCATAATAGTACAAAGCAAGGGAATAGCATGACAGTGCATCTACAACATCAATTGGGCTAAAAAGAAACCCAACTCCGCACACCACACAGCAATAGTCATGTAGAGGTCACTGCCATGAGCCAGGGACTCCAAATCTTAATATATATACTGCTGACTCCCCCGTTTTTGTAAACCAGCTCTTCCATTTTGGCACAACTATCCATCCTTCTCAGCCATTCAGCAACTGTGGGATGTTCGCCCTCACCCCAGGGTTGGGCTATGTTTCACTTGGCCGCTATGCATCCCAGCGCCACAAGGAAGCTGCCGCTGTGTGGGCCCCTGAAGTCATCCATGAGGCCCAAGAGGACCACCTCGGGATCCAAATCTAGGGGCCTGGCTACAACCGCCTACAAACGCTTTATTAATGGAGAGCCAATACTTTGAATCACTGGGCGTTCCCAGATGACATCGTAAAAGGTACCAGGCGACTCCGCACATCTCCGACAGTTCGGGTGAGCCGCCCTGCCCATGCGCCACAACCTCTTCAGGTCAAAATAGAATCTATGGAAATACATGAATTGGATGGGTCAGAAGAGCGTGGAAATTGCAGCAGAGGAGTGGAAGTCAAGTGATAGAGTGCAGGGAATGTGGCAGAGCCCTTGAGTAGAGTAAGTTTAAGACCCTGTGTGCCTCAACTTATTCCAGTGTATAAGTGGGATCATGTGTGTCTCTGTGCAGCTAATCATTAATTAGCAGCAGGTGAGAGGCCCAATAATATACATTACTTTCTTCCCATCCCAGCCCTTTATCATAGGGTGACTGGCGGCATATCCCAGTTGCCTCCCGGGTGTCTTACCCACTGAAAGGAAGCTATTAATGGAGGACTGGAGATCATTAAAAGGAGGGTGGGAGCACATGTGGATAGTGCTGTAGGACATACAGGAAGCGAGGGAGTGAGATCATCTTACAGAGGGCCCGACCCGCCATAGAGCGTCGTAAGGAAGCCCACTCATGGAACTCCATCTTGGTATTGGCGAGGAACAGCACTATATTAAGATCCCAGCTACATTGCGCTATATGAGCAATCGTCATGCCTTGGTATCAGAAGTGGTCGATAGCAACGCTCAGACCCATGCTCTCCACCAGCTCGGAGACAGAGCCCCTAACAGGTGGCAGCACAGAATTGCCCAGGTTACTCGCAAGACTGATGCGCCCGCAGATCTGGAGGAGCTCCATAATGTGAGTGATCATGATCCTGGGGCACTGAACATAGAGTATCATGTCATCTGCATGTAGGGAGACTGTCTTCGTGGGCGCCCTTCCAGCGGAACTCCTGGACTCGGGCGTCCACGCCAATGAGCTCAGCGAGAGGTTTCAGCACCAGAGCAAATAAAAGGGGCGAGAGCGGGCAACCCTGTCGCATCCCATGTTCTATGGGAAAGGGTCATGATAAGACTTTATTAACCCTAACCTTGGCCCATAGATCAGTACACTGAATGGCAATAAAGAGGAGGAAGCAGGGTCCAAAACCCATTTTGCATAACACACCATCAGAAATGGCCTGTGCACTGTGTCGAATGCACATTCTATGTCGACTAAGAGGAGAGCACTGTCATCTTCCACTTCTTCTGCCTGTGCAAGCGTGACGTATAGACGTCGCAGACAGTGTCTGGTACCGCTTTAAGGCATGAATCCATTTTGATCCCTTAGCACCAGGGAGCATATAAGTCCGGTGGCTTGCCCGGCTTGTGGATGACTTTAATCATTGCCCCACAGAGGTCATAGGGCCGTCTCTCAAATGTGTCCTCGTATAGGGCCCTGAGATTAGGGACTAGCAGCAAGGAGAAGTTCTTAAAAAGCTCAATCAGGAAACCATTAGGACCTGGCGTTCTGCCCAAGGGCATGGCTGTGATAGCCAACTGAACCTCCTCCTCCGTAATAGGGATGTCCAGATCCCTCCTTTCAGTTGAAGACAAGTTCTGCACAATAAGATCTTGCACCACGGGGTTGCCACACTTAGACTCGACTACATGGCTGCTGGTGTATAAGGCCATGTAATAGGAAGCAAATTCTGCGGCTACTTCACAGGCCGACGTAACGGTGTACCGTTTAGAGTGCGGATCTCTGAAACCAGCCTTGAGGCCTTGTTTTTATTTGGAAGTCAGTAGATTAGCTTTCCCACCTGGTCACCCATTTCACATATTCTGAGCAGTATCCAAGAGCTTCAGCCTGAGGGTGGTTCTGGGCAGTTCCAAGCTCCGCCCCCCAGCCTCCATGGGACAGTCAATGTAAGCGGCCTCCAAGTTGGCCACTGATCCCTGGAGTAGCTGTATTTCAGCATCCCTAACTCTAGTGCGGTGCCTTCACAAAAACATTTAATGCCTCCCAGAGTGAGGAAGGGCAGGAAGTGGTGTCACTGTTAAGCACAAAGTATTCGGTGATACTATTCTGCATGTGGTCTTCAAAGGATCAATCCAACAACCACCAGGGATTCACACAACCAAGCCCCCTCTCACTGCCCCTTGGGTGGCCAATAGAGATCTCTGTTGTGGAATGGTCAGAAAACTCCTGAGGAAGATAAGTTAATAAATAATCATCCCAATATCTGTGGTAGGGACGAATAAATAGACAAATCTAGATGAAGTACAGTGTGAGGAGGAAAAATAAGTGAACTGTCATTCTCAGTGTGTTCTGCACCACACATCCACCAAACCCATGTCCTCTATCCATGTACCTAGCTGGGGTGGCCTAGACCCCGCCATTGTGGGAGTCAGAATCAAGTAGGGGCTACATGATGGCATTGAAGTCACTCCCCACCACAGTCAGTCCAGGAGGGGCATCTGAAAGAAGTTGTGAGATGTCATGGAGGGTGGGGATGGCAAGCATATAATTCAGCAGGTGCCACTGGTAGCCCCCCAGAGAGACCATAACATTGACAGAGGAATTTAGTCACCACTTTACGCACACAGAACTGGAAGGACCGCCTTAGAAGTATGACCACCCCACTGGACCCCTGAGCTTAGGCTAAATGGTACACCCTACTGTAACCATGCCTGCCTAAGAAGGAGCAGTTAGTTCCCCTCAGATGGGTCTCCTGCAGTATCACCACTGCTGGCCACTGTCTTTTGACATACAGCAACACAGCCCCCGCTTGATCATATCATTCACACCGTTGACATTCCATGACATCCCTTTATAGCCCTGCGGACACACAGGGCCCACCACCAGATTCATCTTAACTAAGTCACCCTGGAGCAGCAGAACCTGCACTGTTGGCCACTGCTCTGACACACATCAAACAAATCAACCTTTATAAGGGACATAACAGGTGCCCAATACCCCCCACGCCATGCCTCAAAAAGAGGCATCCAATGCACACCCACACAAAATCAGGAAAAATTATAATTAAAAGCATATACAGGGATGGGCAAAAAGATCAAAAACGCCTGGTGTGGCAAACATGGGTGAGCCCCTGGCCCCCAGCCACTGTATATTGCTCGGACCTTTCACTCCGCCCATCTCGGGCATGGTCACCCCCGTTGCCATGGTGCCATCGGGGTCCGAGCCCTCCTCATGTGAGTCCGGCTCCCGTTCGCTGCTGGCTGGTCCTCAATCCCATCTGACTCTTGTTGCGTCATATGTGGAAACGTGCCCCACGGGTCCCATCTACTAGGGACCCTGGCCCATCCACACGTCCCCGGTGCAGGGAGGGTTGCTCCTCAACCCATGACCCAGGCTGCTCTGGAGTCTCGAAAAAATGGGAACTGTTATTGAGGAGAACTTTCAGCATTGCTGGAAAGAGCAGCATAAAACAGATATCCATGGCACACAGTTTCTGCTTCACGGAGTCAAATGTCCTGCGCTATTGGTGCACAAGTTTGGTATAGTCTGGGAATATCAATATTTTGGAAGAATCATAGAACAACATAGGGGTAGCTCGGGCTGAGCGAAGAATGAGGTCTCTATCTCTATAGTTTAGTATGCGAGCAATCATGGAACAGGGCGGTGCACTCGGGGAGGCCAGGGGCACAGCTCTCGGTGTGCATGTTCTATCAAGTAGTGGGAGGGCAGGATAATGTCTTTGAATGAAGTTTCTATCCAATTCTCTAGGAAGATGGCAGCATCCGTTCCCTCCACATCCTCAGGGGAAACCCACGAACCAAAGATTGTTTCGCCGTGATCTCCCTTTGGTATCCTCGAACAGCGACACAGTTCATGATTCGTCGATTTTAGTTTGTTTACAGTAACCCAGTTCTTTGACTATGGTCTCCAGGGTGGTCAAGTGGTCTTCTGTATCTGCAATGAGCTCAACTGCATTACAGAGGTCCTGGTGGATGAGTGTTACCTCAGATCCAACTGCATCTATCTGTGTCTCAAGGACTTTCCTAGAGTTCTGGATGGCCAAAGGATCACATCTGCCTGGGCGGGTAGTTAGAGTCTTTCTCCAGGGTCTCCTTGGTCTCCCGCTCCTGCAGCACCACCATGGTGGACATGGGAAACGTGAACTTGTCCAGCCTCCCCTGTTTGGTGCACATTTCTGCTGCCCTATCCACGGTCCTCCCTGATAATGCAGGTTAAGGTTCAGTCACGGCAGAGAAGACTTCCGCAGATCTGGGTGGCACAAGCAGTCTGCTAGGCAGCAGGTCCCAGATCATGGGGCAGAGCAGAAAACCCTCTTTGAGGTGAGTCAGGTAATGTTGGGACCACTGGGTATAGAAGCAATGAGGCAGACTTGAAGTATGTATTTAGTTGGAACTCTCCCCCAGCAATACCGACTTCAAAATATCCAATCCCCTTTCTCGGGTCCGGCCTGGAGACGAGGACTGCAGTGCCCCATGACTCACCAGGGTTGGCCCCGATGAGAATATACCCCCCAAGTGGGCTATCCAGTGTTAAATATTTTACAGTCCCCAATGCGTGTGATCAGAGTGCTCGCGCGCCCCGGGATCTGGCGTACCCAGGGCCAGCGCCACACCAGACCCCGGTCCTCAGGCAGGTCCGTGCAGGCGCAGGGTCCTCGCCCCTGTGCTGCGTCGTCAAACTCTGCTGCTCACTCCCCCTGTCGTACACACCACATTCATCACCCTGGCACCTCCTCTGACACCAGAAGGGAGGGAAGGCCCTTAGCACTCCCAACCGGTCCACAGCAGCGGGCTCGGAGCACAATGCCCTGCTGGGACTGGCCTCGCTCCTCCACTCGTCACCTCCGTCCCACAAAGCCCACAACCGCTTAGGTCGAACCAGCACAGCCTCAGACGGCTACGGCCCACCATGTCTACATCGAGCCGCGCTGCCTATGGCTCAGCATTCAAAACACTCTGCAGGCCTTGTGCTGGGAGCCTATTGCGTGTAGCCCAGCCGCCTCTGTGGCAGGACTCTTCTCAGGAGGGGCGGAGGAACCCCTAGGCAGGCACCACCAGCCATCGGGGGGATTGTGCAGGTTAAAGATTACGGATAGTTATGGATATTTATTAGGGGAATCGGCGGGAGCTTTAGAAAGCTGTGTCTGCCATCTTGCCCATCCAGCTAGAAATCTATTTATGACTGCAACTACCGCATTTTTCTTTTAGCCTTGTCACACTCATGCAGTTCTTCACAAATTAATGTTTATCACATATTTTGTATAACAAGGCAAGTGTCTCTGTAATGTTTGTGCTGCATGACCAATGATTCTTTATTTATGTGTCAATGCCATTTCCTCAGCAATGCTTTTAACATAACAGTACCATCCATGTATCTTTGGATGACTGCATACACACACAGTCATATTGCGGCATGAAGACAACTAATATCCTGGCATACATTATTTAAGATGTGCTGTCTACCTAATACAGTATTCACCACTTTACCACGAAGCAATACGAAATAGTTTTCTAGTCCCTCGTTTTCACTACATCCATTCCAAATCTATATTGACCTTTATACAGTGTGTATCCACACCTGTAAAACTCCCCTACCTTCCAGATACTCCTGTCAGACCAACTCTGTTCTTTATCATCAGTGAGAAGTAAGCATCGGGTCTCTTGGCCACATACTGTACCTTTACCTATATCTGAATTTAGTAGTTAGACCGTTCGTCTTTGAAGTGTACATATTGGTTTACGTCTTTTGTAAGAAATTGGGTTGCTGGTTGAGGGGAGGTGAAACCCTACACAAGCAACAACTACAATCCTTGTCAGGGTGAAGTCACAAGCAAACCCCAAACTAACCTGTGCTTAACCCTTCCTCTGATAGGTTGGCACAGAGCAGTCAGGCTTAATTTACAGGGCATGTGTAAAGGATTTATGCAGCACTTTAACCCGTTCCATGCGTCGGACAGCCCCCGGCCGTCCGACGTCATGGTGGGCGTGTGCGTCGGATGGCCAGGGGCCGTCCGATGTGCGCACGCATGGAATTCCCCCGCACAGCGGGGGAATTCCAGCCGCGTTCAAAGGGTTAAAAAGTAATAAAGAGAAAACACAACAAAAGAAAAATGCCACACCAATTTAGTAAATTTAGATAAATAAATCAAGACCAAAGCAACAAAAACCCAATCTGTAGAATCGGAGATATGCAAGTTTAAAGATTCAAGTGAAAATAGCGCCAAAAAGCACAAAGCGTGAACTGTGGTTATCTGATCGTATCGAACAAGGACACAAGTTCAGGCTGACCGCGATGGAGTGTGGGCTGGCTACAGGGACCCAATTAGGTCCACTGATCACAGTACCTTAATCCTGATTGCGAAGATATCTGGAGTCCCGTGTTGAGGTTGCGTCGTGCAGCAGAGGTGATGCGAGGTCCGGGCTAGAAGATGAGTCGCACAACAGCAGTTCCAGGGAGTTGCGAAATGCGATGTCATTGCGTGGAGATGCTGCGTAGGCGCGGCAGTTCCGATGGGCTGCTTTGGGCGAGGCGAGGTCCTTGCATGGAGATGTGTCAAACAGCGATGGTTCAATGGGTTGAGACGTGCAATGCAAAGTCCTTGCATCTGGAAGTCCACGCAACAGAGGAGATGCATTGGTTCCGAGGGAAATGCTTCAAGCAGCGGAGTTGATGCTCCAGTTCTGCGGGAGATGCACTGCACTGCGGAGGGGATGCCTCGGTTCTACTGAGTAGACAGATTGGCTGGCAGAGCACCTTCAGACCCTCTTCCAAGGGTCCAGGACTGGGATGTCACCACCCGGGAGGGCAGGAAGGTTGGTGGAAGCCTGTTCTGTTCCTGAGGCTTCTGATCAGGAGGCCATCCAACTAGCCGTTGGAGTCACTCTGGGGTCCTTGGTTTAGAGTTGCAGGTCTAGTCCCTCTCACCCAGGCAAGAGTGCAGCAGAGTAGCAGGTCAGCACAGTGGAGCAGCACTCCTTCCGAGCTGCAGTCCAGCAGAGTGGCAGTCCTTTCAGCAGTCCTTTTTCCTGGCAGAGTCCACAGGTCCAGAAGTATACTGGAGAGTTGGGTCTAAGGGTCAAATATTCATACCTGGTGCCCACTTTGAAGTAGAGGAAGCGTCCACCCCCCTGAGGTGTCAGGCATCCCCTTCCTCACTTTCCTGGCCCCAGCTTGTCTGGGGTCACAAAATACTAGTGACAAACCCTTTGTGAGAGCGGTCAAGCAAAGTCTTTGTGATGTGCACGTATGGTAGGTGACAGCTCCTCCTCCTCGTTAACTCAGAGTGGTCCACCCTAACAACACCTATCTTCCCTTTCTCTCACTGCCTGGGAGCAATACACAGAGACCAACTGCCAGCTACACCTATTCATGTGATGCATGAAGCTGCCACTAAATGGTTAGGACAAGAAAATGTCAACTTTCTAAAAGTGGCATTTTCAGAATTGTGACAAAAAATCTGACTTTACCGTTGAATAGGGCTTTTAATTACAGTTCTTTAGACACCTGAACTCCACCTGTCTACCTGCTCCCAATTGGAAGTTACAGCTTATTAAATGTAATAAGCTAACTCCAATGTTATCCTATTGGAGAGGCAGGCTTTGCAGTCGTGGAAAACTAATTTAAGAGTTTTTAACTACCAGGACATGTAAAACTTAAAAGTGCATGTCCAACTTTTTAAATACACTGCACCCTGCCCTTGGGGCAGTTCAGGGCCTACCCTAGAGGTGACATATTTATTAACAGGGAAAGTTTGGGCCTGGTAAACGGTTTATTTTTCTAGGTCGAAATGCAGTTTAAAACTGGACATACAGGCTGCAGTGGCAGGCCTGAGACAGGTTTAAAGGGCTACTTAAGTGGGTTGCTCAATTAGTGCTGCAGGACTACTAGTAGCGTTTAATTTACAGGCCCTGGGCACATGTCATACTACTTTACTAGGGCTACAAGTAAATTAAATAGGCCAAATGGGTGTAAGCCAATTCTACCATGTTTTCAGTAGAGAGTTGAGTGCACAAGCACTTTAGCACTAGTGTCAGGGTCTAAATCCCTTTTGCTGTCTGAACCACACAGGAGCAGAATGACGCTAGGTCCCAATACCCTTCTCAGAACCAACCCTGCTAGGTCTTTTAGTATTCCATTGCAGGTAAGTTCTAAGGGGGGAAAAGGGGTTGGGGACAGAGAAGAGACTGCTCCAATATTCTGCCTGTTCAGCTACGTCTTCTTCTTCTTACTGGACTGCAACATTAACATGTAAAAAACCTTTATTTATTGTGCCTTTTAACTTACTGTTTTTTCTATGGTGTATAAATAACTTATCTTACCAGAATGTTTACTGAAGCTTACTTCTCTTCTACTTCTCATGTATTGTTTGCTAGGTTGTATGAGAAGTCTTCACTCAGATCTCTTTCCTTTTCGTTCTCAGGTACAATCTGCACTTGATCCTGCTATTCCTTAATGTAAGAAAGATAAGGTAAGTATTTATTTCTGTATTCCTAATTTATGTATTATTTGGGTTTCTCTTTCTTTCTATTAACTCACTGTTAAGAGACTGGAGTGGGCCTTGAACTGGGGTTTCTGTAGTAGGATGACTGGTTTTCTGTCTTTAATTAGTTTTTTAAACAATGCTTCAGAACTTAGGTTAAATGTTAAAAGGAAGCGTTCCTTTTATTCAGGCCTTTGGTTTTAATGTTTGCTGGAAGCACTGCCATACGTGAGGAGAACATTACTGGAGTTCTTTAACACATGGCATGAGAAAGAAACATGCCGGGCCTTTGACCCTGACTTCACCTTTTAATTAATTCTCAGAAGAGTGAACAAGTTTCAGTCTAAGAAGACACTGCGTGTTGAAAGGTCACGCCTGCGTCTGACAGATTCTGGAACAGCTGAAAAAGACAGCTGATTCAAAAAGCTTTTTATTTAATCTTCTCAGCTAAGGAAAGCAATTACTGAAAAAAGTATTTCCAGTTTTCAAACGAAGGAAAATATATTCTGACTTGTTTCCTTTTTTCTCTTTAAATAGAAATTTACCTCTGACACAATAACCTTTTCTCACAGAATGTTTTATATTAGCTACAAGTTTAACACTAACCTGATTAGTGAGGGAATGTAGTTCCGACGAAGCTAACCCCGATTTTATCGCAACTACCCTAACTGACTTCCACGACGCTGGGAAAACAGGTGCTCTTCAAATTATTTCTTCAGTGAAGTGCACAGTGGAATGTTGAAGCACACTTCACCTGATGTCATGAAGCCTAAAAGACTAGACTGCTAACAGTGGTGTGCTGTCGCAGTATGTGCATGTTGGCAGCCATCTTGGAGTTCCATCGGTGCCAACAAGCAC
This sequence comes from Calotriton arnoldi, assembly GCA_963921515.1. NCBI lineage: Eukaryota > Metazoa > Chordata > Amphibia > Caudata > Salamandridae > Calotriton > Calotriton arnoldi. The sequence goes on from CAWUFW010002629.1 coordinate 1,970,849, forward strand.
TCCAGCTTGAGGGATTATCTGACTTTTGGTAAGTTTGTAGGGGGAAAATGGTAGCCAGCATACAGTTAGAAGGAGGAAACCTCCCGTGAGTCCTGACAGTACCCCCTCCCAACGGGGTTTCCTCCGGTCGTGGTTTGGCAGGGAATTTGGCATGAAAGGCTCTAATTAAACGGGGGGCATGGACATTAGTACTCTTTTCCCAGGAACGTTCATCAGGTCCATAACCTTGCCAATCAATGAGGTAGAAAATTTCATTGCGGATGAGTTTTGAATCCAAAATTCGTTTAACTTCGTACTCCGCCTCACCATTAACCATCAGAGGATCAGGAGGGGAAACCCTACGCAACCCCGGTTGAATTGGTTTAAGGAGAGAAACATGAAATACTGGATGAATTTTGGTAGAACCAGGAAGAGATAGTTGATAAGTGACTGGATTTATGACCTTCTCAATTGGATAAGGACCCATAAAACGAGGCTGAAATTTACGGGGACCTTTGAGTCTGAGATTTTTTGTACTCAACCAGACTAAGTCTCCTACATGAAGCTCAGGTTCTTTTTTACGTTTTCGGTCAGCGAAGTGTTTGTAACGATCCTTCGCAATCGACAAATTCTGGGTTACTGAGTGATGAATTTTAGTTAACTGTCGGGCAATATCTTGAACAGCAGGAACATTAATATCATCAAAATTAGCATGAGAATTGGGATGTCTGCCTGAGTTTATAAAGAAAGGGGAGTGGCCAGTGGATACATTTAGAGCATTATTGTGAGCATACTCCGCAGTCCATAAGTGGTCAGGCCAGTCACCCTCCTCATCTAACAAATAAAGTCTGAGGTGTTGTTCTAGGTCTTGGTTAATGCGTTCAGTCTGACCATCAGTTTCTGGGTGAAAACTGGTGGAATAACGATGGTCAATATTAAGGCCTTTGATGTAAGCCTTCCAAAATCGTGATAGGAACTGAGAGCCCCTGTCTGAAACGAGGACCCTAGGAATCCCATGAAGGCGAATAACATGTTGATTGAAAAGTTGGGACAATTGTTTAGCAGTGGGTGTACCTTTGAAGGGTATATAATGTGCCATCTTACTAAAAGTGTCGACAACTACAAGAATGGTATCATACCCATGGGAAGAAGGTAGATCAACAATCAAATCTAAGGAGACTGTGTGCCAAGGATATGGGGGGTTGGCATGGGTTGTAGGAGACCTTTAGGAGCTTGTCTGTCCGATTTTCCCCGTGCACAAATTTCACAGCCTAACACATATTGACGGACGTCTCGGCACATGTATGGCCACCAGAAACGACGTTTGAGTAATTCTTCGGTTTTCACAACACCTTTGTGGCCAGCCAGAGGGTTGTCGTGACATTCCTGCATTGCCTTCAGCTGAAGCTCCTTGGTGGGTAAATACAGGGTGGTACCTAAATAGGGAGGCCATTGCGAATGAAACGTTGTGGATCTTCTGTGGCCCAGTTCTCCATTTCAAGGTCGGTCATCAAATTTCGAACGTGATGTTCAAAAGGTTCTAAGGAGATAGTTCCAATGAATTTTCCATCAGGTATGATTTGCTGGTTTTCAATGACTGAAGTTTGATTTTCTGTGTCGAGTCTAGAGAGGACATCAGCCTTTCCATTCTTGGATCCGGGACGAAAAGTGATAACAAAATCAAAGTCCGCGAAGTAAAGAGACCAACGCAGCTGACGTGGTGTGAGAGTTCGAGCAGATCGCAAAAATTTTAGGTTGCGGTGGTCCGTAAACACCGTTACAGTGTGTTTTGCCCCCATTAAGTAATGCCTCCAATCTTTGAAGGCATCTTTGATTGCCAAGAGTTCTTTTTCTGTAATCGTATAGTTGCATTCCGCAGGGTTGAGTTTGCGGGACCGATATGCCACCGGGTGTAACTGTCCCGTGTCCTTGTGCCTCTGAGAAAGTATTCCCCCGATGGCTAGGTCCGATGCGTCTGTCTCCAAATAAAAAGGCTCAGAGGGATCTGCATGAAGCAGCACCGGTGCTGTGGTGAAACTGTCCTTCATCAACTGAAAAGCTTCTTCTGCTTCTTCTGACCATTGGAACGGAACTCCTTTCTTCAGAAGACGAGTCAGCGGAAGTATCTTATTGGAGAATCCATTAATGAATCGTCTGTAAAAATTAGAGAATCCGATAAAGCTTTGAACCTCTTTGATACTGGTAGGAGATTTCCAGTCTGTTATCGCCTTCACTTTTTGCTCATCCATTCGAACTCCTGCAGGTGATAACACAAAACCTAGGAATTCTACTGTATCTGTGTTGAAGAGGCATTTCTCCAATTTAACGTATAGAGAGTTCTCTCGTAGACGTTGTAAAACTGCTCTGACCTGGTTGTGATGTTCTTCAACCGTGTTGGAATAAATCAGGATGTCATCTATGTATACTATAGCGCATCGGTCAATGAATTCACTTAAAACATCATTGATAAAGTACTGGAAGGCCGCTGGTGCGTTACAGAGACCATATGGCATCACAAGATACTCATAAAGGCCAAATTTGGTCCTGAACGCAGTCTTCCACTCGTCGCCTTCCCGGAGTCTAATCAAGTGGTACGCTCCTCGTAGGTCTAGGCGAGTGTATATCTTTGCTTCCTTCACTTGATCAATTAGTACTGAAATGAGAGGCAATGGATAACGATTCTTCACAGTTATCCTGTTAATCGCTCTAAAGTCAATACAAGTCCTGAGATCTCCCCCTTTTTCGGCACGAAAAAAAGTGGGGAAGAGACAGGGGACTGCGACGGTCGGATAAATCCGTTCTCCAGATTCTTAGCTAGGTATTCCTTCAAATGGATGTTTTCCTTCTCCGTTAATGCGTAAACTCTGCTGCATGGTAGATTAGCCCCTGGTTCTAGATCAATTTTGCAGTCATAGGGCCTGTGGGGGGGTAACGTCTCTGCCTTTTTCTCATCAAAGACGTCTGCAAAGTCTTGGTATTCATCTGGTATCATGGTAGTTTGGATCGCACATACCGAACCTCCACCTTCACACAATTGGGTGGCAGCGCAGATTACAGAAGAATGTGTCTGGTCGTCGAAACAATTTTTGGTGCAGTAGTCTGAATTTAATTGAATAGTTCGGGCTCCCCAATCAATTAACGGGTTGTGTTCCGTTAGCCATGGTAGACCTAGAATCAGTTGAAATTGGGGGCGTCTATTAAATTAAATTGCAAGGTCTCTTGGTGTCCTTCGACAGTAGTCATGTGTACCAATTCAGTATGACTGGTTATGGGCCCTGAAGTTAAATCCGTACCATCCACCGCTCTGACCTTCTCACTTTTCTCCTTCTTGATAGCTTGTAAACCGATCAGGCTAGCGAATTTGTGGTCGGAGAAATTACCTGTTGCCCCAGAATCTACCATGACGATGATTCCTGTCAAAACCACATCTCTAAACCTTAAGGTCACAGTCATAACCAAATGGGGAGAGGAGACTTGTAGTGTGTTTGCCAATTGGTGATTTGTTGGAGTCGTTTTTCCATTCGCATCCACAGGTCCAACTCCCCTTACCTGTGGTGCCTCTAGTTTTCCTTCTCCTTAGCAGGCAACTTTGGTCTTTTTAAGCAATTCTTGACAAAATGTCCACTTCTTCCACAATATAGGCACAGTTTGTTCAGCCTTCTCTTTTCTTTTTCTTCTTTAGAGAGAGGACCTCTGACTACACCGATTTGCATGGGTTCAATTCCCGAAGAACTCTCTACTGTCCGTGTGGATTCTGTTTTGACACGGTCAAAACGAGGAACACTTGGTCTAAGCTCCTTCCGCCGTTCTCCTTTCCGCTCACTTTGCCGATAATCGATCTCTAAGGTTAAATCCACTAAGGCAGAGATGTCGGTGGGTCGATTAGGGATTTGAGATAGAGCGTCCTTCAATTCCTCTCGCAATCCTCTATAGAATACTGCTGCTCTTTTATCCTCGGGCCAGTTGGTCTCGACCACTAGTTTATTAAATTGGGCTAGGTAAGACACGAGTTCTCGGTTTCCTTGCTTTAATTCCAACAGTTCGTTGTCTGAAGCTTGAGATGCTGTTCTTCTATCAAAAATTCGGAGAAATTCCTTCTTGAAGTCATCTAAACTGTACAAAATTGGGTCATCCTTGGTTACTAGTGGCATGGACCATGAGGCGGCGTCCCCACTAAGGTAGGACAAGATAAACGCCACTCGGGATTGAGCATCGGGGAAGATCGTTGGACGGCACATAAAATGCAGAGAGCATTGGGTCAAAAAAATTTGCGCTTTCTGCGGGTCTCCATTAAATCGCTCTGGAGGGGCAAGAGGAATTACTGGGGATAATGAGTGGATTACTTGTGTGGGGGCAAAGGATGAAGTGCTGATGTTAGGACTCTGGGTTTCAAAGGATGCGGTGCTTGGCCTAGATCCCAAAGCTGGTGTTCCCGTTTTAAAGGTTATTATCTCCTGTCTTAGTATTTTATTTTCCTCTCTGACTGCCTCCAAGTCCCTTTGTATATTACTCAAAATCTCGCCCAAATTTTTTAAATCAAGTCCTTCTGCCATTCTGCTCAGGTGCTTGTACCAACGTGGGCACTTCACTCTGTCAGGGTCTAAATCCCTTTTGCTGTCTGAACCACACAGGAGCAGAATGACGCTAGGTCCCAATACCCTTCTCAGAACCAACCCTGCTAGGTCTTTTAGTATTCCATTGCAGGTAAGTTCTAAGGGGGAAAAGGGGTTGGGGACAGAGAAGAGACTGCTCCAATATTCTGCCTGTTCAGCTACGTCTTCTTCTTCTTACTGGACTGCAACATTAACATGTAAAAAACCTTTATTTATTGTGCCTTTTAACTTACTGTTTTTTCTATGGTGTATAAATAACTTATCTTACCAGAATGTTTACTGAAGCTTACTTCTCTTCTACTTCTCATGTATTGTTTGCTAGGTTGTATGAGAAGTCTTCACTCAGATCTCTTTCCTTTTCGTTCTCAGGTACAATCTGCACTTGATCCTGCTATTCCTTAATGTAAGAAAGATAAGGTAAGTATTTATTTCTGTATTCCTAATTTATGTATTATTTGGGTTTCTCTTTCTTTCTATTAACTCACTGTTAAGAGACTGGAGTGGGCCTTGAACTGGGGTTTCTGTAGTAGGATGACTGGTTTTCTGTCTTTAATTAGTTTTTTAAACAATGCTTCAGAACTTAGGTTAAATGTTAAAAGGAAGCGTTCCTTTTATTCAGGCCTTTGGTTTTAATGTTTGCTGGAAGCACTGCCATACGTGAGGAGAACATTACTGGAGTTCTTTAACACATGGCATGAGAAAGAAACATGCCGGGCCTTTGACCCTGACTTCACCTTTTAATTAATTCTCAGAAGAGTGAACAAGTTTCAGTCTAAGAAGACACTGCGTGTTGAAAGGTCACGCCTGCGTCTGACAGATTCTGGAACAGCTGAAAAAGACAGCTGATTCAAAAAGCTTTTTATTTAATCTTCTCAGCTAAGGAAAGCAATTACTGAAAAAAGTATTTCCAGTTTTCAAACGAAGGAAAATATATTCTGACTTGTTTCCTTTTTTCTCTTTAAATAGAAATTTACCTCTGACACAATAACCTTTTCTCACAGAATGTTTTATATTAGCTACAAGTTTAACACTAACCTGATTAGTGAGGGAATGTAGTTCCGACGAAGCTAACCCCGATTTTATCGCAACTACCCTAACTGACTTCCACGACGCTGGGAAAACAGGTGCTCTTCAAATTATTTCTTCAGTGAAGTGCACAGTGGAATGTTGAAGCACACTTCACCTGATGTCATGAAGCCTAAAAGACTAGACTGCTAACAGTGGTGTGCTGTCGCAGTATGTGCATGTTGGCAGCCATCTTGGAGTTCCATCGGTGCCAACAAGCACTCCAGCTTGAGGGATTATCTGACTTTTGGTAAGTTTGTAGGGGGAAAATGGTAGCCAGCATACAGTTAGAAGGAGGAAACCTCCCGTGAGTCCTGACAACTAGTTAGCAGTAGTAAAGTACTCCGAGTCCTAAAAGCCAACAAAATGGGTTCAGAAAACAGAAGAGTGAAGGCCAAAAGTATGTGGATGACCCTGCAGAAAGGTCCAAGTCCAACACGTTTGTTCTCCATATCTAGTGACGTTACAAATCATTTGGGCTTACAGTTCAAGAGAGAGTTGAATTGAAAAGCCTTTATCTACACTTATATGATTTGTTTTTTCCATATGGCAAGTGTGTTTATTTCATAGCGCTGATTCTCTGATAGGCTATGGACTTTTTTATGCTTTCATCTTTCGGCTTACATTCACCCAGTATTTTCTCATATGCCGATTTCAATATGTCTTCACCCTTCCACAACTTGTTCTCTCTAAAAGATGATGGTTTGGTATTCTGAATAAAAGTTTATTCTACTTGGCTTTTAACATTAACATGTTCTAATTGTTTTTTAGGTCTCGCAGACCTAGCGTTGCAGCGCGCATGCGCTGCTCGCTCTGCGAGGCATATTGTAGTAGGGTATGTTTTAGAAGTGGGGTGGAAGCCCCGCCCCTATTTTTCATTGGCTGGCGTCATCGTCTATGGTAAACGCTGGCTTCCGATTGAAAATTAGGCTTCTTAGTTCCTCCTTGTTACCGCCCTGTCTCCTTTTGGGACGGCCCATCAGGACTGGATCGTTTACTTGCGGCGTTATACTGTCTCCTTCAATTAGTCTGTAAGTACTTTTTTTTTCATTCGCGCAATGGCGACAGCTTGTTCATGGTTCAAATCAAATGCATTTATTTATTATAATGATTCCAATTAAGTGGCCGCACGATGCGATCATGAATTTCAGTCGGGCAGCATACGAGCAGTTGCCCGCGGGGAGCGAGGACGCCAGCTGAGGAAGCTGAAAACGCGGCGGTGCTGAGAAGGAGAGTCTTAGAGGAAGGCGGAGGGGGAAGAAGCAGCATGGCGGGCCGGCTGCAGCAGGGCAGCTCCCGCCACGGCCATGCAGCCACCAACCTCCTGCTGTTGGGCGCCCTCCAGCTCCTGCACGGACTCCGCCAAAGAGGGGCACAGCAGCAAGGTCAGAGTGCGGGGATAGGGGATGGACAATGTTTCACTCTGTGTGTAAAGCAAATATAGAACTGGCTCAACAAAGAGCTTGTTGCGATTCAGGACCGTGCATGAGTTACGGAGCCCCAACGTCTCGGGAGGGCGTTAAGGGAATTTGGGGTGTTAGGGATATGAAGCCTGCGTTACTCTCGTCGCAGTGGTGCACGCAGCGAATTGTGGTTTGAAGGGAGATGAGCACCTCTGTGTTGTATGAATGCGAGTGGGTGTGCGCTGGAGTGAAGCTAAAATAACACAGCACCTACGAATTCCCTGCCAGGCTACGTCCGTGTGCTCGTGTTTTCCAGTCCATGTGCTTGTTCTGGGCACCCCATCTGCGCCTGCGTTCTTTTCTGAAGACAGGAGGCAGAGACAATGGGTGCCCGCCTTAATGCATTTTTCTACCCATACTCAAGGTGCACAGTTGCCCACATTAGGTCCCTATCACAAGGTGCCTAGCAGCCCGCATTGTCCTTCTTCCGTGTACATGGTGTCTAGTTATCTGTGGCTTGTGCAGTTCTCCCTGCACCTTAAAAAAAAATCTGTTTACATTGTGTACTACTGAGGAACTTGGTATTTCCTCTCTTTGCAGGGTTAAAAGCTGACCACATGCAAGAAGTCCAGTTACTTGTGTTTTAATGCTTCCTCCTGTGAGGTGCCCTGGTACCTACTCTACGTTACTTTTGATGTGCAGGGTTTGATGTGCAGGGTACCCGGCTACCAGCGTTGCTCCATTTTTCAAGATACACAGTTTATCGCCATTTTATACTAGCTGTCATGATTCCCCCAGGTCTTCCGGGCTGTCGGCTTGAACCCTGTCTCACCACGAGACTGGGTAGTTTGCCGCATTGACGTTTTCCGTGCGTCCTCGAGGACGTCCGGAAATAAAAACGACATTTCCCATGATTCCTTGCAGAAGACGCGCTGACGTCAGGGACGCGGAAGGACTCAAAAGCATTTCCGCCTCCCTGCAGCGCTGCCGATAATTCTGGAGTCCCGTGTGCTGGAGGTTTGGTGTGAGGCGTTCCTTTGCTCATCTCGTGGGGGTCTGGTAAGTGTGTTGAAACACCACCTAACGTCAGTTCTCATTCTGTGGCGACGTTTCCTTGACCTGAGAATTTGCTTTGTTGACATTTTCCTGACTTACGAGCTAAACCTAAGAACGGCCTCAAACACATACTTGTGGTGTCCCTCTCTGTTGGCGAGACACACGTTTGTGTTCTCTTGCAGGTGGTAGGGATACCGGCAGTATGTATATAATTGGAGATTCTAGAGTGCCGTATTTGACATAACACTCCTGTTCCTCACTGTTGGTGAGACAAGTCTCGTGCAGGAGGAAGTCTTATTTCCTACGCTAAGATACAACCAACAAACTTTCGAAGTTGGTCGTGCATGTGTCCAGATTTGAGGGGCACTTTCAGTTGCTTTGTGTTCTATGTTGTATTCGTCAATTGTGTGTTATGTAAATATTCAACGCTATGGAATCTATGCCCTGCATTACATGTGATTTGCCATCCATCTATACAGAGGGATAATTACACATATAGTGCGTGTTTTTGTTATTCAATGATTATTTCTCTCTACGTTCAGGCCGCTTGAACAGGGAGTGGTTGAAGAGTCTTATTGGTGTCTCTTACTACCCTGTGACGACAGGTCTAGTGTGAAGAGGGTAGGTTTGGAGACATGAACTACCTCTTGTGAATGATATGCCATATACGATGTTTTAGACAGGGTGTTGTGGTGATCACTCATACATCTCTTTCTTCCTATATGTGTGCCAAGCAGCATGTGCCCTATCCAGAAGGCTTCTGGGTCCTGTTCCTATGCTGAATGAATAGGAAATGTGATTACTTCCAGGGCGCATCTGACAAGTTCTTGTTATTTTCCTTTACAGGTATATTGTCTGTTACATTAGAAGCATTTCATATCTCAAGTGGTTTATCTGCAAATTGCTGCTTACAGGATATTGTTTGTTGTCATTTCAGGTCTCCCTCCCCGCTGTCCCCTTCCTTTCCTTCCCTCGCTCGATCACTTCAATGATCTGCGCTATCACAGCATACAGACTTGAAGCTATCGAGAGGTGGACCATTTTTGAGCATCGTTCCGATCCTGAGTAGTTGGTGACACGACAGAATTATCGGCCCACGTATATTACTCCTCCTGATCGGACTCTTGCTTTAACATGGCTACTTTGGAGGATGTGTTGGCCACTTTGCAAGTGGTTCAACAAGAACTCATTGCATCTAGAGTAGAGACCGCGGCTTTACAAGCCAAGGTGGATCGCATGCAGAAAAACCCTTTTGATATAGGAGGGGTGTCACCTTTTTCACCTCCTATAACTGTAGAGATGCCCACTCCTATCCCCCTAGCTCCCCCAGAAAGATACTACAGGGAGGCTAGTAAAACTCAGGTTTTTCTCACTCAGGTGCTGTTGCATTTCAATTGTAAAGCCAAGGTGTTTACTACCAACCAATCAAGGGTAGCCTTCCTAATCTCGTATCTAGCAGGGGATGCAGCCTTATGGGCAGTTCCGTTGGTTCAGAAAGATGACCCGCTTTTATACGATTGGGACGCTTTTAAACACGAATTCGAAAACATATTTGATAGGCGAACCCACACACTATCAGCCGATAGAGAATTGTTAGAGTTACGCCAGGGAAACAAAGATCTGCATGTCTACATCACTACATTTAGGAGACTGGTAGCCGAAACTAACTGGCCCGAGGAAAAGCAATTCGCTATATACTATCAAGGGCTACGTGACGAGCTAAAAGACATCATAGCCCAGATCGATCCCCAACCTAGAACATGTACCGAATTAGTGCACCTTACGTTGAGATTAGATCATCGTTTGAGTGACAGAAAAGGGGATACGAAAAAGAAAGACAAACCATATTTCAGATTCGAACGGCCCAGATTTGGAGAACAAACGTCAAAAACCACACCAGAACCCATGGAAATAGGCACTGTCCGTGCTACTTTATCCCCAGAAGAAAGAGACACGCGAAGAAAAAACGGACTTTGTCTATATTGTGGTAAGAAGGGACATTTTGTTAGGTAGTGTCTTCTAAAGCCCCAAAACAATCGTGGGGGATTCAGACGCACTGAAGTATCGAGCACCAAGAAAATGCAGGAAAACTAGAGAGCTCGAGAGATGGAAGAGGGGAACCCTCAAGCTTTAGCGCCATTCCCTCCCTGAACGTCATTTCAGAAACCTATTTAAAGAGGTTTTTTGTTATCACGATTAAACTACTGTTAGGAAGTCAATGGGAAGAAAGACTTGCTATGATCGATTCCGGAGCCACCGACATATTCATGGACGAAGATGTGGCCAAACAACTGGGAATAACACTAATGAAGAAATCACACCCAGAAATCGTTATGGCAGTGGACGGAAGGGTCTTAGAATCCGGCCCGATTACTTTCGTGTCTCAGCCAGTCGAAGTATTGCATGGATCAGATCACTGTGAAGCTATGGTGTTTCAGATAATCAAGGCTCCCCAATATGGTATAATTTTAGGGTTACCCTGGCTAAGGCAACACAATCCTACCATCGATTGGGGAAACAAAACACTCTCTTTTGACTCTGACTATTGCCTCGAACATTGCATAAGATCCTCCATCTCTCCGTCCAAAGCTCTCTCCACCTGTCAAGGTATTGCCACCGCAGCAGAAAAAGACACGGTTTTGCCCGTACAATACTCATCATTTGAGGATGTATTCGATGAAATACAGGCGGAGGCGCTCCCTCCGCATAGGCAATGCGATTGCCAAATCGATTTAATCCCGGGGGCAGTAGTTCCCTGTGGGCAAGTGTACGCCCTGTCAGAACCGGAGAACGACCATTTGCGACGTTACCTGGATACATATTTGGAATTGGGGTTTATACGCCCCTCAAAGTCACCTGCAGCTTCGACACTATTTTTCATCCCCAAGGCTAATGGAGAGAGGCACACGTGTATCGACTTCCGAGCGTTGAATGACATCACGGTCAAAAACCGCTATCCACTGCCTCTAATACCGGTGTTGTTAGAACAAGTGAAGAACGCTGTGATTTTTACCAAGCTTGATTTGAAAAGGGCGTACAATTTAGTAAGGATGCATTCTGGGGATGAGTGGAAGACCGCGTTCAAGACTCGCTACGGGCTATATGAATATCGGGTAATGCCCTTCAGACTATGCAATGCTCTCGCAGCGTTTCAATATTTCCTCAATGAAGTCTTAAGAGACTTTCTGGACCGTTACGTTGTTGTATACATAGACGACATTCTCGTCTATTCATCAACAGAAGACAAACATGTGCAACATGTCAGTAACGTATTACACGCCCTACGAAAAAATCACCTGTACCGTAAATTAAGCAAATGTGAATTCCACGTGGACACCGTAGAATTCTTAGGCGTGATGCTGACGCCTCAAGGTCAGGAAATGGCAGAGAGAAAGGTTCTTGCAGTCAAAGACTGGCCCAGACCTCAGAATGTTAGAGACATTCAATGTTTATTGGGCTTTGCCAATTTTTACAGGCGATTCATCAAGCAATTCTCCAAGATGGTTACTCCCCTTACCAAATTGACACGGAAGAATAATCCATTTCGTTGGTCTCAAGAGGCTCAAGTCGCGTTTGATGAATTAAAACAGGCCTTTGCTTGAGCGCCAGTGCTGGCTCATCCGAATCCAAACAAACCGTATATAGTAGAAGTGGATGCATCCGAGTTCGCGATTGGAGCAGTGCTATCCCAACGCAATGAAACCACCGGTCAATTACACCCCATTGCGTTTATGTCACACAAATTGAACGAGGCGGAAAAAAACTACACCATCTCAGAGAAGGAGTTGCTGGCTATAAAAACAGCCTTTACAGAATGGCGGCATTTCCTATTAGGAGCCAGGGAAAAGGTGACTGTCTACACTGATCACCGCAACCTCCAATTCATGCGTTCCGCTAGACATCTTACGCCTCGTCAACTAAGATGGATGTTATTCTTTGAAGAGTACGATTTCATTGTTACCTTCAGGCCCGGAAAAGACAACAAAAAAGCTGATGCTTTGACCAGACAGGAATCTAGAAGAGAAGAGAAGGACTGTTTGGAACATGCCATTATATTGTCTGATAAAGTTGTTTGTGCGGTACAAACAAACGATTTCTTAAGGAAAGTTGCTCATGGAATCCAAACATTCAAATGGAGGACTTGGCTCAAATGTCACATGGAGTGGACAATCAAACAAGGAATCCCTGTAAAAGGAAATCAGATATTAATACCCACTAAACCGCTGCAAAAGCAGGTATACCAATGGTATCATGAGATTCCCTGTGCGGGCCACATTGGCGTGGAGAAAACTACAGAAAAAATCTACAGACAATTCTGGTGGCCTGCCATGAGAAGAGACATTGCTTCATGGGTTAAATCGTGCGAGGTTTGTGCACAAATGAAGACTGATCACAACAAACCACAAGGGCTCTTACATCCTTTACCTACTCCTGAAAGTCCTTGGGAGAACATATCCATTGATTTCATCGTAGGTCTTCCCCCAGATCAAGGATTCACCACGGTTTTGGTAGTTATAGGTTATCTCACCAAGATGGGACACTTTGTGGTATGCAAAAAGGTACCCTCAGCAGAACAACTCGCCAAGTTATTATTAGTGCACGTAGTTAGACTACATGGCCTGCCAAAAAAGATAGTGTCAGACAGAGGGTCCCAATTTACAGCACGTTTCTGGAAGGTATGGTGTGCTGCATTATGGATTCAAGTTGCATTATCCACGAGCTTTCATCCACAAACGAACGGGCAAACCGAGAGGGTGAACCAGAACATAAAACAGTACCTTCTGTGCTACGTAGATACTAACACTGATGCCTGGGTGGATTATTTGTGGTTAGCAGAAGTATCCTATAATAGCGCGCAACATTGTTCCACACACACCTCGCCTTTTTATGCTACCTATGGGTTCCACCCAAGATTCCTCCCCTTTAGCTATCCGTGTTCTGCATCTAACCTCCCTGAAGTGCAAAACAGAGTAGAACGCATTCAAGAAACCTTAAAAGAAACGCAAAAACAGTTACAAGCAGCAAAGACTAGGTATAAACAGGGGGCTGACAAGCACCGTCGTCAGGGCCCTGAGTATAAAAAAGGAGATCTTGTCTGGTTATCGACCAAGAATATTCAGTTTAAGAAGAATAATGCATTTAAACCTAAATACATAGGTCCCTACAAAGTGTTGAAATGTGTTAATTCTGTAACGTTTAAACTAGCCTTACCTGTTACAATGAAAATTCACCCTGTGTTTCATGTGTCTTTGCTAAAACCCTCTGTTACGCCTGTTAAGAGAAAACCTATCCCGTTGTGGGTGGACGGTGAAAAAGAATATGAGGTATCACGGATTCTGGATACCAAGCTAGGGGAAAACAGAGATGGTATCTGGTAGCGTGGAAAGGATATGGACCTGAGGAACATTCCTGGGAGCCTTTAACCAACATACATGCTCCAAGGATGATCACTGCTTTTCATAAACGAAACCCCGGAAAGTCATAGAAGTGCGACAGGGTTCTCTGGAAGGAGGATGTACTGTCATGATTCCCCCAGGTCTTCCGGGCTGTCGGCTTGAACCCTGTCTCACCCCGAGACTAGGTAGTTTGCCGCATTGACGTTTTCCGTGCATCCTCGAGGACGTCCGGAAATAAAAACTACATTTCCCATTATTCCTTGCAGAAGACGCGCTGCCGTCAGGGACGCGGAAGGACTCAAAAGCATTTCCGCCTCCCTGCAGCGCTGCCGATAATTCTGGAGTCCCGTGTGCTGGAGGTTTGTTGTGAGGCGTTCCTTTGCTCATCTCGTGGGGGTCTGGTAAGGGTGTTGAAACACCACCTAACGTCAGTTCTCATTCTGTGGCGACGTTTCCTTGACCTGAGAATTTGCTTTGTTGACATTTTCCTGACTTACGAGCTAAACCTAAGAACGGCCTCAAACACATACTTGTGGTGTCCCTCTCTGTTGGCGAGACACACGTTTGTGTTCTCTTGCAGGTGGTAGGGATACCAGCAGTATGTATATAATTGGAGATTCTAGAGTGCCGTATTTGACATAACACTCATGTTCCTCACTGTTGGTGAGACAAGTCTCGTGCAGGAGGAAGTCTTATTTCCTACGCTAAGAAACAACCAACAAACTTTCGAAGTTGGTCGTGCATGTGTCCAGATTTGAGGGGCACTTTCAGTTGCTTTGTGTTCTATGTTGTATTCATCAATTGTGTGTTATGTAAATATTCAACGTTATGGAATCTATGCCCTGCATTACATGTGATTTGCCATCCATCTATAGAGAGGGATAATTACACATATAGTGCGTGTTTTTGTTATTCAATGATTATTTCTCTCTACGTTCAGGCCGCTTGAACAGGGAATAGTTGAAGAGTCTTATTGGTGTCTCTTACTACCCTGTGACGACAGGTCTAGTGTGAAGAGGGTAGGTTTGGAGACATGAACTACCTCTTGTGAATGATATGCCATATACGATGTTTTAGACAGGGTGTTGTGGTGATCACTCATACATCTCTTTGTTCCTATATGTGTGCCAAGCAGCATGTGCCCTATCCAGAAGGCTTCTAGGTCCTGTTCCTATGCTGAATGAATAGGAAATGTGATTACTTCCAGGGCGCATCTGACAAGTTCTTGTTATTTTCCTTTACAGGTATATTGTCTGTTACATTAGAAGCATTTCCTATCTCAAGTGGTTTATCTGCAAATTGCTGCTTACAGGATATTGTTTGTTGTCATTTCAGGTCTCCCTCCCCGCTGTCCCCTTCCTTTCCTTCCCTTGCTCGATCACTTCAATGATCTGTGCTATCACAGCATACAGACTTGAAGCTATCAAGAGGTGGACCATTTTTGAGCATCGTTCCGATCCTGAGGAGTTGGTGACACGACACTAGCTGTCCAGCTACCTGCCATCTCCTCACCTTTTTGTTTTTAGCAAAGCACTTAGCCGCCTGTGTCACGTTGGCATCACCTGTTTGATAAATGTTTCTACCTTGTGCAGGACTCTCAGCTGTGTTCATTGCTATGTGTGAAGAGTCATTTTGCCTGTCTTGTTTTGCATTATTGTGCTAGGTGCCTGCATTCCCTCTTGGTACATGTTGACCAGATGCCTTTGTTGTTGTCATTTCGTATGCAGGTTGCATATGCCTCTCCACAGTATTTCTTCTTGGTGATGGCTACCTTTATTTCTTTGTTATATTGACCTGTGTGTCTATATTCCTTTTGTTTGAGGTCTAGTGTTAGCCAAGAACTTCTGATATTTTATCTATCTATCTATCTATCTATCTATCAGCCCCATTGGTCTGTTGTTGTGTTATTCAAATGTTTTAGTCTAACCATAACTGTATATAGCATGTGGCAAAAAGCAGTATTCTTCTCCTTCAAAAATAACACATCCACTCACAAAGTAACTTGTTTCAGTGCCAGGGACTACTATGGAAATGTGTGCTTTTTGAGACCAAAAATATTTGGGGTTTTATCTCATTTTAAATTTATGTTGGTGATGGCCTGGCAGCAGCCCCACTTATAACGTTTTACAAAAACTATAAAATAACGAAAGCATTGACAAATTCAAATGGCTGTCAACCCGCACCAGACTTCTAGGCTTTGCCAGTGCTTGTCTGTTTATGCAGGGTGCCTAACTGCTCGCCCTTTATTCTGTATTCAGGGTACTTTTTTGCCTGCTTAGTCGGGTTACTTTAGATCACCGTCTTTTCTCTTACATGCTGCTGTTTGCATACTTTAAGGTGGGTGTAAACATGCAACTACCATTTCGCACACAAAGGAAGCAACCATACATACAGTAGAGTAAATGAAGAACAAATGCATATATTAATAGCACTTTGTTTTGGTGGAGAGATGGTAAATCCAAATTATTCTTCATATACTATGAACATGTTGTTTGTATTCTACTTTACTTATTTATTTTTCTCATGGACAACTTTATTCATTATTGTTTATATAGTTATAAAAAACACTTCTTCATTGATCTCAAAATGTCATACTCTAAAAACTGCTTAATGTCACGAGCATGAATATATTTCCCCCATCATGTACATATACATTCTCATAAAAGCAATACAGGTGACAGTCCAAAAATAGAAATGCTTGCTGATTTCAGTTGCTATTTCTCATCAAGTACATCCAACACGTTTTTCATGGTAGAAACCGTTTCTTCAAGGCTGAAGCTAAGTTCAGTAGACACTTATTACTTGTATTAGTCAGGGGTCATCTGAGATCAAAATCAACCAATTCTACACTGGTGTTTCACTTTGGTGACAATATCAACAACCCTTTCATTTCTGCAGTTGTAAAGAGACAAGTGATGTTCACAGTAAACTAATAATCTGCTCACTATGGTCTTTGAATCAGCATCATCTCAACTTCAAATCATAAGTCTTCTATTCCAAATTAAGTGCATCTTGTATTTCTAGATTCAGGTATTCGTAGTCTCCAATTCAAAGCATCAATCCCCAATTCATAGTGTACATGGACCTCTAGCAGAGGACTTATTGAATTTTAAATGCTTGAAGACACAATGATACCGTTTCAAATACCTTAGTGAGGAAATTAGTAGTTATTAGGTCTTGTTTGAAGATGAGTACATTTCCCATGTCCTTGTGTAGTATGTTGTATCCACTCAGCAGCATAGTGTCAGTTATACGTTCTGATGCTGGGTTTAAACATGTCTCTGTCAGAATGATAGGTCTCGCATTTATGCGAGTTTAAGCTATTGGCATTGTAAATGACAAAGCCTTTTATTTATGTTTTAAAAACGAAAACAAAAATAAAAGGCATTGTTATTTGCAATGTCAATAGCTCAAACTCGCGTAAATGCGAGACCTATTGCATTGCAAATGCTTGTTATCACTTGGTGTCTGGTCAATATTGTTGAAC
Organism: Calotriton arnoldi; assembly: GCA_963921515.1. Classification (NCBI taxonomy): domain Eukaryota; kingdom Metazoa; phylum Chordata; class Amphibia; order Caudata; family Salamandridae; genus Calotriton; species Calotriton arnoldi. The sequence goes on from CAWUFW010002629.1 coordinate 1,987,848, forward strand.
AGGGGAGGGGTGTAGCTAGGTCAGTAAGACTGGGGGGGGCTTCAGATTTTTTGACAATCACGCTATAATATGTTATTCATTGTATGAGAAGCAGTGCACGAGGGGGGCTTAAGAACCAGTGAAAAGAGAAAGAAATGTGGATTGTGAGGGATACTTAAAATACAAGATTTTGTAAATAACCATGTTTGAAGACCTTCAAAACCGAGACAAGTGTGTGTGTGTTTGTCTGAGAGAGTATTTAAAAATCCCAGATGAAATCTGAAAGACACCATACCATACTGAAAACTATAACCAACCAATTATTAAATAATACATTTATTAGGGTAGTGTAACATCCCTACCCCCCCCTAACCCTCCCTCCCCCCACCCCCCGAAGCTACAGTCCTGGTGTTGAAACCCTGGTTTGAGGATTTGAGCACAATGAAATTGATTGCAATGGCATGTTTCTTATTTTATTATGTTGCTTCCTGATGTCATATTTTAAATTATCTAATCAGTTTTGACAGAGTTGATTGTGACGAAGCACGTGTCGACAGCCCTGTTTACTCAATCATGATTTCAATTGGCAATTAGATAAAATAAAATCTGCCTTACCCACAATTGTTATATGGAGAATATGTTTGCACGCATGCCTTTGATACATTTGTCTTCTCGCTTGTTTTTAACCTTGTACTGTGTTGCCCATAATTTATACTATATTTCGTATTACTAAAATGTGTTGTTATTTACCATTTCTTTTTACAACTGATGCTCCATCTGTGTTACACTTTCTGTTCATATACAGCATTTTGTCGAATTTCTGCAAAATGTGCCTCTTGAATGTTCGTATGTATTCTCGGCAGCTAAAAGTATACAAAAACTACAAGGACTGCAGAAATGTGAGTGTATTTTCATTCTCCACTGAAAGCTCACACAATCTCCTGAAGAAATCCTGTAATAAGTTATGCTTAATATTGTAGTTTTTTTTATTAAACGTGTGCAAATTCCATTTAAACTATTATCAATTTTTTTCTGAGGCAAAGTGTAGAATTCCTGCATGAATAAACGTACACATTTTTCTAGATAGCAAACATTGATCTTGGAAGACACACTCTCACAAAGTGCAGTGTTAATTTAAAACAAATCTACCAGCTGTTGAATTGCTAAATGTAATTTCTAGTGTGTCCAGGTGCGTGTGTTGCTCTTAACTGACTGCTGTTAATGTTAAACTAGGGTTAAATTAAAGGCCTGTTATGACTAACTCAACTTTGTTTGGAAGATTAAGGATTTGTTTGCAACACTATACAATAGATTTAATAGATAGGATATTTATGCACTGTCGGTGAAGCGGCTCTGCGATTGCATATTGCCCTACCTAGATATGTGCGTAGGAAAATGTATTTTACTTTCTAAATGTAAAAGCTGTATGCTGTTCAGAAATAACACTATGATGAGGTTGTACACAGTAGGTTGGAGTCAATGTTTAATTCATTCCAGTTTTGGCTGGTGGTGGCAATTATTTTTGAGGGCCAGAGCTTATTTTTTATTGTCATGCTTTAACCCGTAAAAAGAGTCAAACGAAAAAATTGAGAAACATGGAGAAAGACATAAAATAAAGGGAGAAAGCGGGGATGGAAACATGTAAGAGTGGGATAAAGAAACAGGAACTGTAATATACTGAAAGAAAGAGATGGAAGCAAGACTATAGCTAGACTTGGTCTTGAGCAACCATATCATTCAACAGTGCCGGTGACAAGCACCTAAGAAATGCTTTGGGCCCCTTCACACTTATTTCCTCGTATGCCTGGAGACTGGAAGATAAACCGGCCCTGCTCAAGGTTAATAGAAGAATGATTAGGAAAAGTTACAAAGCATATTTATAGAGTTTTAAACAGAATGGCAGACTTTACAGCACACACGGTGCCACTATGTGTAGGACATCGGATCGCTTCACTTGGTCACCAGGTGAGGAGCCAGTATCACACGGTGGATGAAAAGGTGGGCTAGAAACCCCTGCATTGATTAGGATGCTAGCTCATGTTTGGAAACTCTGCACTGCCAGACAACTGATGTCCCCTACAGATGTGAAAACACTTCAGGACGTCCGTAGGCCAGCCCCCACCTCTCACCCGGTGAAAACGTTTAGAAGTTGTCAGGATCAGAATGGACATTTTACTAAATAGAGTGGGCCCAATTCACAAAGGTAAGGCTAGACCTAAAGTCTAACTTAGACCAAAAATCTAACTTTACTAGTTTTCGGTATTTACAAAGGGACTTACGAGTAGTATCTTTATGACTGCTGAGGTTCCGCACTCTTGGTGGAGGTTGAGCACTTGGGGCGGAATTTCTGCCTTGAGTGCGGAATCTCTGTCCCTTTGTGAATACTGAAAAGTAGTAAAGTTAGGCTTTTAGTTTAAGCTAGACTTGTGAATTGGGCCCACTCTATTTAGTAAAATCTCCATTCTGGTCCTGTAAATTAAATGCTACTAGTGGGCCTGCAGCACTGATTGTGCCACCCACTTAAGTAGCCCTTTAAAGCAGCCTGTGTGTGTGCAGTTTAAAACTGCCATGTCGACCTGGCAACGTAAACCTTTTGCAAGGTCCAAACCTTCCTTTTTAATACATATAAGTCACCCCTAAGGCTGGGCCTGGACAGCCCTAATGGCAGGGTGCAGTGTATTTAAAAAGTTGGACGTGTACTTTTAGGTTTTACATATCCTGGTAGTGAAAAACCATTGGAGTTGCCTTATTACATTTTATAAGTGCCATTTCCAAATGGGAAGAGATAACCAGTTCATGTTTGGTGTCTTTGGAATTGGGGTGAAAAAAACGTGTTTAGTGGCGAAGTTGGGTTTTTGATCACAATTTTAAAAATGGCACTTTTAGGAAGTTGGCATTATTCTGCCTGTTTCCTTTTTGTGCCTATAGCCTGGCCTAGGTCACATGACTGGGTGTAACTGTCAGTTAGACTTTGTGAATTCCTCCCAGAGAGTCCCACAGTAGAGAGAATAGGTATGCCTAAGTGGGACATAACCTGGCAGGATGGGGGGAGGAGCTGAGCACAGCCTCGCTTTCACCGGAATAGCCGGTGCCCTGCCTTCACACAAAGGGCATAACTACCCTGCATTGTCATTTCAGCCAGCTTGGAGCCAGGTCAGGGGAGGCAGGAAATTCCAGGCACTTCAAAGCCAGTGTTTAGAAGCTTCTTCGATATTCCAGGACCAGGGCACCAGTGTATAAAAGAAGGACCTCAGACACAAACACATCAGTACACTTCTGGACATATTGTTACTCTGCCAAGAAGGACTGCTGTGCTGCTACAAGGACTGCCACTCTGCTGAACTACTTCTCCAAAGGAACTGCTGCCCTGATGTGCTGACCAGCTGCCCTCTTGCCTGGGGAAGAGAACTGGACCTGCAGCTTCATCTTGAACCTAGGACCCCAGAGTGACTCAAAGGGCTAGTCTGTATGCCTCCTGATCTGAGCCTCAGGGACATAAAAGTCTCACCAACCAGCTCTGGAACCAGTTGGAGCAAATTCCTGACCCCTAAGTGGTGCCTCTCAGGTCCTAGACTCTTGGTGTGGCTCACAGGCTCTTAAAGTCAAGCTTTTGGGCTCTTTGTGACCGCGCACCGGAACAGCGCCACTAGCACCGAAGTTCAGAGCAAGCCACTGCCATCCCATCTCTTCGCACAGCAAGCATTGATAACCAGTGGAAGACCACCACTGTGAAGCTCCAGCCTACCCATCCGCGACGCCTGGCCTGCTCTTCGCCCCACGCTGACCTCCGCCTAAGACACTCTCCTTGCTTCCTGCGACCCTCTCCTACGCGAACAGAACTCCTGGTACAAACTTGAGAAGGTAAACCTTCATTGGGACTAACTCGGGACTGTATCCGACCCACGCTTCATCGCAGTTAGCCTGGACTTTAAACTGTGACCCGGTTTAGTGTGGCCAGATAGCCGCGGTTGGTGCTTTATGCTTTTAGGCACTATTCTACAGTTTATTCTTTACAAAATCATAACTCCGGTTCTACTGATTGAATTTTTGTCGTTTTGGTCTTGTTTTATTTATTAAATTCTGCTCTGTTTTTCTAACCGGAGGTGGCATTTCTTGTGTGGTACTTTCACTCTTTTACTGTTTGAAGTGTTGAATAAATACTTTACACATTGCTCTGTGCCAAGATACCAAGGGGGTGCACACAGGTTAATTTGGGGTTTGCTTGTGCCTTACCCTGACTATGATTGTGGTTGCTGCTTGACCAGAGCTCACACCCCAGTCAACCAACAACCCAATTTCTAACAAGTGGAATTACCAAAATGACTCCAGTTACTCTGGCGTAATCAAAATTATGCCCAAACCTAGATTTGAATTTACTGCAGGCAATGTTTGTTTTAAAATCAGGAAAATCGACAATTAAATACACAGCCTACTGGACTATAAAACAGACCCAGAAACAGCTGAAAAACTGGCCCACATACTGACCTGCCAGACCAGCCCTTCGGGCACTGGCTGATTGCCATATAGGCCAGTCCGACCCTCGCTAAGAATGCTTGTCAGACAAAGAAGGCTACGGCCATTATTCATCAACTTCGGGCTTTTGCTTGTGTATGCTTCTCATGGTTGTTCGCTACTCAATTTACAGGGCTGGATGGGGTTAATAAAAATGTCATTTTCTTGGGAAAGTTGGCAAAAGCTGTAAAATGTCTTCACTAGAAACTAATGTAATATTGTAATCAGCTGAGATGCACTGGCGTAGGCGTGCACTTAGTAAGTGCTGGTGAACAAAATATCGTTGGTCTAAAATGGGAAGATTTAGGATCATTTTCGATAAACCAAGACGGGGCTATAAGAAAGGTTTAAACTTTCCTGGGGAGAATTTAGGGGCTTTTCGGTTTTCTTCTGTCAGATTAAATATCACCGCATAATTAGCTAAAAAAATAAAATAATCATTTACAGTAGCATAGCTCTTTACAGAATTGGTAACATGCAACCTAATTTGTTCGTGAAGGAGAGTTTTGCACCATCGATGTGTGTTGTGCATTTCATCAAAAATACACTTTTTTTTCCTAACGTAAGTTTCTTTTCTCCTTTGCGTTAGAGCATTCCTAAAGAGAATAAAGTCTGAAGGCTGCAGCGAGCTGACCTTACACAAGTTGAACCTTTGTATGAACTATTTTTCAACTAGCTAGTTTCTTTTAGTGAACAATTTCATTTCCTTCCTCATTATGTCTGCTATCCGAGCAATGGGAAAAGGGCGCAATTTCATGCCCAGGCTAACTCGTTTTGGATGCCTAAAGCTCCCATAAATCAGAATAACTAGTTAAATATTTACACTCTTTGGATAACTCGAATTAATGATTGCAGGCCTGACCTTGAGCAGAGAAGCCACGGATATCATGTTGGACTGGATCCGCGCATGTGACATGGCTTATAACATTCCACTGATTTTTACTGCTGAATCTGGCTGGTATTAGCCAGATCTCCTTGCAGTTTTGCTAGCACCCAAGGCTCTGTGTGATCGGCCAATCAAGCTATCATATACAGCTCCCCGTAAAAGAGAAGCGTTTAAGAGTGCCCTATGGGCTGGGTTCTTTGAAAAGGCCCATTTCCCACACATTTCCCCCGAACAACCCATTATATTCATGCAGTTCTCATTCAAATTATTATTATAGTAAAGATCTTACCAGTACGTGGTACGACACAATGACTGGTGCAACAATTTTACATCATCCTACAACTTAGTCGATTAGTTAAAAAGGTCCATATGTCATTTTATATTATGTTTTGCTATGCTTTATTATGTTATGTTTAGTAAGGTTATGGGATTGGAGTGACCAATATAGCTCCTAAAGAGCCAGATCCAGTCCTGATTTTCTTTTTTTTTTAAATCTTTTTTTTTGTCAAACTTATCTTTATTGAATTTTTTTCCAAAAATACATCATTAGATCAGCACCGTCACGTCACCCCTCGCAGGGGGTGCTGCAGACTTCGACAAGGCTGTAATTAGATAGAGTCATACCTTGCCCAGTAGGAGCCCGACTCCGTCCCCAATGATCTGCTCAGATGACGGTTACAGTGTCTAACAACAACGGAGCTGGGGGTAGATCTTTAAAGTCATTGAGTAGTAGCAAACAATGCAGCATATGACCTATCTTTCTCTGCGAAGGGAAATGTACAAAGTATGCCAATCGGAGGGTGCCACTTGGAAGAGGTAACACTCAGAGATAAATCAGCCCCCAACAGGGAGGCAACCTAAACAAAAGAAAAGAAAACCCCACCCACCTCCCTCCCCCCTCCCCTACCATGGTGGCGGCGACTAACCTATAGTGCATTAAACCTGTGGTACTAGAGGGAGCTTAAAATTGAAAGAGATGAAGGGCTCTGATGGTGGAAGGACAGACAGCCGATGGTAGCCCACGTGAAAGGAAGTTGACCAGGGGCCCCCATTTAAATTCAAAGTTCTTATAGTCGTCCCTGAAGATGTCTGACATTCGTTCCAGACTAAGCAGCTTCCATAGTCGAGAATGCCAAAGGGGCTTCCTTCCTCTTCCAAGCGGCTGCTAAAGTAACCTTCGCCGCTCCTATACATAGCCACATGATCTTCTTATCTACTCGGGACTGGTGCTCAAGGGAAGGATCCCGAAGCCCCAAAAGGACACCTGCTAGGGTAGTGGGGATGGGATATCCTAGTATGTCTTTGATGTGTGCAAGTATTTCTTCCCAGAAGGGGCGAATGGTCGGGCAGTCCACCATATATGTTGAAAGTCCCCCAGTAAGCCACACCCTCTCCAGCATCTATCGGAGGTGTTGGGGAAGATTTGCCTAAGTCTGGACGGGTGAAGGTACCAGTCCATCATGGTCTTAAGGTGGGCTTACCGCAGCTCGGTGGAATGATTGAGTCTCGTGATGTCAGTCCATAAGTGCGTCCATTCGTCACCAGAAATACCGCTCTGTAACATTCCCTCCCACATGGACATGTATCGTGGTCGCGGGGCAAGTGTGGTAGTGAGTAGCAGTTTGTATATGAACGAAATCACCCCTTTCATAGAAGTGGTCTTGGTGAGGAAGGACTCAAACTTTGTGAGAGGACGGGTGGCCGACTCTCTTACTTGGGGTGTAAGAGCCCAGTGCAGTAACTGAGTATAGTGGTATCTTTCTGTATTCCCTAGACCATAATCCCGCTTACAGTTGTCAAAGGTGAGGGGGTCAAGATTGTGAAAGAGATGAGTCAGAGCAAGGCACCCTCCCTCCAAGCGTCAAAGGGCCCCTCTCGTAGGCCCGGGGGGGGGGAATGCGGGGTTAAAATGGAGAGGTGTGAAGGGTGAGGGGAAAGAGGTCCACCTATCGTCTCCAGCAATCGTGTCCCATACTTTTAGAGTGGTGCGTGTAGGAGTGCTAATGTAGGCATTTTTGGGTCTGTCCTTTTTTGGGCGCCAGATCAAGTCCCATATAGTCCTACCCGTCACACTACGGTCCATATGTATCCAATGTTTATCGGAGTCCCGTTTTGTCCACTCAGTCAGGACTCGCAGTTGTGCCGCTTTGTAATATAAGTGAATATCCGGGAGCCCAACGCCATCCTCTGTTCGGGAGCGACGCAATAGAGAGAAAGAAAAGCGGGCGCGCCCTCCTTGCCAAATAAAATGTAGGATCATAGTCTTAGCTCGCCGGAAAAAATCTCTCTCTAGTTCTATAGGCAGGGCCTGGAATAAGTAAAGAAGCTTGGGAAGAAGTGTCATTTTCACAGCGTGTATCCCGCCTAGCCATGACAAAAAGAGGGGTTTCCACTTTGTGAGTTCCGTTTGGATACGCGTAAGAATGGGGGGAAAATTAGCGGCGTAGAGCCCTTCCAATTTCGGTGTCAGGTGGACTCCCAGATATTGTATGGAGGATGTGGCCCACGAGAGGGGAGTTAGAGACTGGAGTCTGCGGCGTTCCGCTTGTGGGAGTGTGAGGTTGAGAATATATGACTTGCTTAGGTTGACTTTAAAGCCAGCCACCGCTTCAAAGTGTTCAAGTACCAACTGTAACGGTGGGAGGGACGAGGCAGGGTCGGAGAGAGATAAGAGGACATCGTCCGCGAAAAGGGAGATTTTGTGCGGGTCCCCAGTGAATGGTATCCCCTGAATTTCAGGATTGGCTCTAATCGCCGTCGCTAAGGGCTCAATGCTAAGAGCGAAGAGTAGGGGAGAAAGGGGACACCCCTGTCTGGTGCCTCTAGAGTGAAAGAAGGAGGGCGAATGCACCCCATTGACTGCCACTTTGGAACGAGGTTGAAGGTAGTTAGCTCGAATCATAGTGAGAAATTTAGGTGCAAATCCAAACGCCGCAAGTGTGTGGAACATGAATGCCCAATCAACCCTGTCAAAGGCTTTCTCGGCATCCAGTCCCACCAGTATAGCGGGGATGTGACGTCTCTGGGCCTTCTCTATCAGATGTACAATACGGCGGGTGTTATCATGTGTTTGACGTCCTTTAATAAATCCCGATTGGTCAGGGTGTATGAGGTCAGGCATAAGGTCGTGCAATCTTTTAGCTAAAATGGAGGAGTACAATTTCGCATCAAGATTTAGCAAGGCGATAGGCCGATATGAGGCGCAATGATGGGGGTCCTTCCCTGGTTTGGGTATCACGGAGATCACGGCCTCAGTCATGGAGGCAGCGGTCTCGCCCTCTTCAGCCATTTTGTTGAAGAGCCGCGTGAGGTGGGGGCAGATGTCAGGAGCAAAAGTTTTATAAAAGAGAGCGGTATATCCGTCTGGGCCCGGGGCTTTGTGGGGCTTAAGAGCTTGAATCGCAGTATTGACTTCATCTTGGGTGATAGGGGCAGTGAGCAACTCATTCCATTCAGTAGAAACCCGAGGGAGGTGAAGTGTTCGGAGATATTCCCGTTGGGCGTCTGAGTCTAAGTCGTCCCTAGAATAAAGGGTTTCGTAAAATGAACCGAAGATCTCGGCTTTAGCTTCATCCCTGTGTGTAAGCTCCCCGGTGGGCCCCTGAATGCCACCTATGTACTCCTTCTCCCATTTATCTTTCAGCTGTCTGGCAAGATGTTTACCAATCTTGTTGCCCTGAGTATAAGATAAGTGGCGCAGTTTAAGAAGCGTGAATTCTGCCCTATTGTTATATATAGCACGAAGTTTGCCACGGAGCGCTGTCAGATTGCGGAGGGTTTGCCTTGTGGGATTCAGTTTGTGAGTGTTTTCGATAGAGGCCAGCTCCTTCTCTAGTTGCTCCCGCTCCCTAGTGCGTTGCGCGTTGAATTGAGGGCAATGCATTTACCCCGAACGACCGCCTTAAATGCGTCCCAGGTGATAAGCTCCGACGTGTCCTCTGGTTTATTAATATCAAAGAATTCCTTGATAGATTCTCTGAGCTTGGTACAGGATTCTTTGTCTCGCGCAAGCGAAGCCGGGAAGTACCACCTGGGCGTAGTCGAAGCGTTCCCAGACCAGGACACACATATGGATAGTAGGCTATGATCTGATACTGAAAGGGGGAATATCTTGGCCTCTTGAAGGGCACCCAGCATGGATTGGCTAACGAAGATATAATCAAGTCGGGAGTATGTGCGGTGGACATGAGAATAAAAAGTGTAGTCTTGGGTGCGGGGGTATAAGGCACGCCAGGCGTCCAATAGGCCCATGTCTTGGATGCGCTGTTGAGTATCAGTGGAAAAGGAGCCCGTATCTGAGCGGTGGGGTTGAGTGCTGTCCAGTTCTTTCTGCCAAGTCAGGTTAAAGACACCCATGAGTACCATCTGGCCCTCCATAAAATCCAGTAGCTTCCCCAGTAGTGTGTGTAAGAATACCGTCTGACCAGTGTTGGGGGCGTAGACTACCGCAAAGGTACAAACCTTCCCTCTCAAGCGCCCCTTGACCATAACCCAGCGGCCATCTTTATCGCTATGTACTTCTAAAGGTTGGAATTGTATGGAAGAACGGAACATGATCGCCATTGGATGTATGACGATACCACACATGCATTACATCGCATGCCATTAGATCGCGGTTTTAACAACGCAAGTCGTTACAACGACTTGCGTTGGAGGGCGCTGGACTTAGGAGTAGTTTAATTTACTATTCCAACTCCAGCCTACGTACAGTAGGGAAGGTGTTGGATAGTAATTTAAACTACTCCTTGTCCTATAGCGCCCTCCAGTGCAAGTCGTTGTAACGACTTTCGTTGTAAAAACCGCAATCTAATGGCATGCGATGTAATGCATGCGTTCTAAAGGTTGTTTCCCTAGTCAAAATCTTTAGAAAGCCTATGGTGTTTTATGGCCTCTGGTTTTCGACACAGATGTGCGGGATGTTTGTTCCCTGGCAACTCAGTTCATTTCTGTGTCTTTCAGTTTCTATTTATCGGCATTGTCTCACAGAGATTGGTTTGCGGTTCTGTGACACTTCTTTACATGTATTCTCGTTCTGTTTGCTGCTTGTCGTAGGGGGACCAATACCGTTTCTGTGCCTGTTCTCCCGGAAGGGGGGGGGGGGGATTCTGTTTGTTTTCGCAGACACATTGCAATTGTGGTCATGCCTGTGCATATTATTGGCCAGGTAATGCCCTTCTCTGTTATTGCTGTGTTGGTGTTACAATGATTGGGGCCTAGTGCTTTTGGTCTTACTCACTCTTTCTGAGGATTAGGGTGGTTGAAGGTTAGTGCCTTCATCCACTGCTGGCTCATTGTGTCCCTTCTTTTGTTATTTGGCTCCAGATATGCCCTCCTATTATACGGTTGTCTCTTGCTACATGTATGATGGGTTTCATGGCTTCTACGGTTCATAAAGCACTTTAGAACTGTAGGCCGGTGTGGCTTCTGCTGCACCCCACCTATTCAGTGGTGCTCATGCCTTTCGGGTTGCTGGCCTTGGGGCTCACTCCACTGGTGTTGCCAGGAGCCATGGGATGAGCGCTCTGGTGACCTGTTGTTCGGTGCTACTCGCCCTATCAGTATATAGTGCCTTTTTCCCCATCCTCCCATGATGAGGGGTCCAGTGTTCAGCTGTGCTGCACTGTCCACCCGTACGTTCTCTAGTGTATTACTCCCAGGGCTACTAATTTATTTACACCCTTGATGGCTGTTCTTCTTGTGCCAGAGATTTCCGTCTTCCATGTGCAGTCAGTGCTGGCTCTTCTGTCGTATGAGGGTTTTTTTGTGATTGCGAAGTAGTCGCAGTTGGCTTGTTCCACTAGTGCCGACAGAGGACTTCATGGCGATAGTCAGTCTTCGGGATGCGTGTGTCCTCTTTCCTGTTTTGCCCAGTCATCTGGGGTTTCCAGGGTTCGCTGTGTGGTCCCGGCTTTTCTGATTCCAGGTTCGTTCATTTGGTCTGTGGTCTGCTCCCCCGGTGTTTGTCTCTGTCTCGGCACCCATGATGGCTATTCTTCATCTGCAGGGGATGTTCTTCTTCCTTTCTCTGGTCATCTGTTTGGTCCAGGGGTGTCGGTTCCACTGATCTGTTTTCTGGTGGAAACGGTGCTCTTCTGTCATCTCAGGGCACCTTGGTATCTGCAAAGGAGTCGTCGTTGGCTCCATCTCAGGATCTTGTTTCACTGGTGCCCGGTTCCAGATGGATCTGGACATTATCATTGCATGACTCGAGCGTGTTCGAGGTTTGGTCTCCTCTATGATCTGTTGTCAGTCCCTGTTCGGGCGCTATTTCTCTGGATAACTGAACAGACGCTGGCTGCCACAGTATTTTTGGTGCCCCATGGCTTTGTGGGACTTCTTCGTCCTTCTGTGATTCATGCTAGGGCTCTGGTTTCCACATGTACGGGGTTTGTCATGCCTTCTGCTATGTCACGGTGGAACCTGTGGGGCCGGGGCTGGTGATGGTCACAACGGATGCCAGCGAGAGTGGCTGGGGGGTGTGGTCAGGGTCTTTCACGGTCAAGGGTCAGTGGCTGGTGGGCCAGAGTCTCTGGTCCTCCAACTAGAGGGAGTTGGAGGCTATTCGTCTGGCTCGCCTCCATTTTTCACCTCATCTGCAGAGCAGGGCTGTCATGGTCCAGACAGACAACGCAACAGCCAAGTCCTATGTTGATCTGCATGGGGGACGTGAGCTCTGTCTTTGTCGGCTATTGCTGATCAGATATTCCGATGGGCTCAGGCATCTGTGGTTTAGTTGTGGGCCGTCTTTATTTAGGGGATTCTGAATTGTCAGGCCGATCACCTTGGGGGTGGGGGAGATTCCATCCTCTCAGGACTTTTGTCTCTCTCCCCTATTATTTGCTGAGATGTGTCGGTTGTGGGGTCACCCTCGATGGACCTGTTTGCGAACCTGGGCAATTCTCTTCTTCCCCGGTTCTTTACCAGAAGAAGGGAGGTGTCAGCTTCCGGGCTGGGTGCTCTGGGCTGTCCTTGGCTTCTCTGCCTTCTGTTTGCTTTCCCTCTGTTTCCTTTGATCCTGAGGTTTCTGGTTCGGGTGCGGAAGAAGGGGACTCAGGTTGTTCTGGTGGCTCCAGCATGGTTCCACTCTGTTTGGTTTCCTCTGTTGATGGAGGTGGCCGTAGGTCTGGAGTGGAGGTTTCTGTTTGTTCCATCTCTTTTGAGGTATCCGACTCCCCAGATGTCCTCCCTTTCACAGCTCTGGTTGATGGCTTGGTGGTTGGACGGGGTGGGTTGATGTTCGGACCTTTCTGCCTCCGACTCTTATTTGGTGCAAGCCTCTAGGAGGTTGACGCCTCGGTCTCCTTATGCTCAACATTCAAAGACGTTTCAGGTTTGGTATGATTGACTGATGGTGGATCCTCTTTCTGTTACCCTGCCACTGGGGCTGGAGTTTTTCCAGGATGGGTTTCGTTTGGGCCTTTGTACTGGCCTCTTGTGGTGCAGTGGGTGACGTTTGAAGCTTTTCGGTCTTCCTGGAGGGTCTGGTGGATGATCAGGGTCTGTTCTCCCTGAATTTTACGGGGTTTGCCGATCTCCGTCCCGTCCCTCTGGTGGTGTGTCCTTCTTGGGATCTGCAATTGGTTTTGCAGGTTTTCCAGTGTCCTCCTTTTGAGGCTCTGCTGTCTGTGAGTTTATGCCTTCTGACTTTGAAGGTCTTTTTCTTGGTAGTAGTTGCGTCTTCTCGCCGGTTGGGTGACCTGGGGTCGTTGTCTTGTCTGTCTCCTTTCTTTTGAGTATTTGATTACAGGATTGATCTTCAGTTGGACCATGGCTTTGTGGCCTCTGTGAATTCTCTTTTTCATTGTCAGCAGGATGTGATTCTTGTGTTGTTTTTCCCTGATCCCCAGCCTCCTGAGGAGCTTGTCCTTCATTCCCTAGCTGGGGGGTCTTGGGTTCCCCGATCGGGTGAAGGAGTTTAGGGTGTCTTCCATCTTGTTTGTGAACTTTGGTCTGGCCCAGAAGGGGATAATTCTTCCACTCAGACCTTGAGCAGGTGGATTCGGTCTTTGATCCTGCTTGCCTATAAATGGTTTGGGTTGTCCTCTCCTCTGGGATCCAGGGGAGGTCTACTAGGGGTATGTCCCCTTCTGTGGCGGAACTCCAGGGTGCTTCTCCACGTGAGATCTGTTGAATGATCACTTGGGTGGTGCCTTCTACTTTTATGTCCCATTTTCGGGTGCTTCAGGGGATGGAGGTGTCCAACTTGTTGGGTTCCAGGGTCATGTCTGCTGTTTTTTAAACTGTTTTTTTTGCTGTGGATTAAATCTGTGTTTGCATTTCTGTGCAGTTGTCCTATGTGATTCATCATGGCGAGAGTGACGAGGAGGTAATGCTGCAATTACTTACCGGTCATAGCATTACTCTGAGCCCTTCTCTTGCCGTGATAAATCAGGCCCTCCCTCCCGCCCTTTCCTCCAGTCCAACTGTGTGGTGTTTGGGCTTCGTACAGAACAGGTAGTGAGGAGGGAGCGAGGGTCTTTTATTCATTGGGAAATGGATTGTGAATGGAGGCACAGGGGTCTCACTATGTGATTCATCACGGTGAGAGAAGGACTCAGAGTAATGCTATTACTGGTAAGTAATCACAGCAATACCAGCTGCCCAAACCATTCTTACAGCTTTGGGGGCCTGGAATAGTCTGAATTATCAAACTTGTAGGGTGGGATGGTTAGTAGTCATGTTAGTACTCTCATTGGCAGCACTGGAAGGGGCAATGGGTGATGTAAGCTGCAGTGGCCTCCTGAGGAGGGCCCTCACACTTATCTTTTTACAAATTAAGCACTGACTCCAATCACCAACTCTCACTCGCTACACCACTCACCACCAACTCCTACTCTCTCTGTGGCTTACCTTCTATCTTTCTAACCTACTCACACTTACAGTTCCACTTGCTGATGCTCACTCTCTTCTACTGTAGTCCACTTTCATTCAAAAGCATGTGTTATGATCTTCATTATAAAATGATATTTCCTCCTTTTGCTTTCCGCGTTCAATTCATTTTGCTCGTGTAGACTCGGGATAGGTGTGTCCACTTGTTTTATGACATTGTTGAAGAGTGGTAGTCAAAATCTTTAGAAACCTATGTGAAAATGCATGTTACATTTCTGCTGGAGCTAAAATAAAATGTATGGGAAGGAAATCTACAGAAACAATAGTGAAAATGTATATCAATTATTTTTAATTAAAGTCCACAAATAGTGAAACTGAGTACACCAAACCGCACTTATTGGGTCTATTCATGAAAAAAAGCAATAAAAGAATGGATAGAGAAGTAACATACTTTCATGTTGTTTCTGTCTTTTCATAAACATTCCCAGTAGTACTCCTGGAAAGCAGGCGCGGCCGGCACAGGTAAGAGCGGTGAGGCGGGGGGGTGGGGGAGTCGACAGTCGATAGACTAGGTAAAATTAAATAAAACCACTTACCTTGCGCTCGCCACATCGGCGATGCGGCGAGCGCAAGGTAAGTGGTTTTATTTTTTTTAGTTTAATTTTACTTATCCTGTCGTCTGTCGATTACCCCTCCTCCCCCTACGCCGCTCTTACCTGTGCCAGCCGCACCTGCTGGAATGCTGTGCTAGATGCAGGTTTCCAGCAATAGCATTGGGACATATCCCATGGCCTAAAATTTCCAATTTGCGAGAAGCTACATAGCTTGGAACTGCACACAAGAGGAATGGAGCCCCCTGTGCAACCACACACTTTTTTATTATTTTTCTCCACAAAGAAACAATTTTTCCTACAGAGAAAACCCTTTCCTTACACCTCCACCACATATGGGGTGATCCGTTCCCTTACCCAACTTGGAAGGGGGTTACCCATCACTTGACTACTGTAAATCTCCGATGGTTTTCTGGTGGGAAAAGGTCAGATCAAGGTTTTAGAAAGCCTTCAAATGTTCGTTTGCGGGTAATCCCAAACTTCCAAGGAAAACGACACCTCGGAATGCCCCCTTCCCAACTCTTGAGTGGGATTTACAAATGTAGATATAGTGGAGAAATCCGCAGCAGTAAATCCATTCACTCCTGCCAAGAATATTTTTATGGTCTCCTAGCAGGTGCAAATGGAAGTATTTTCAGTTGTAAACATATTTTTATGACCGAAAATACTTGTGTGGTGGGCACAGTGCGTTTATTTATTTTCTACATGCCTAAACTTTTAGAAAGCAAAATAAATGAAATCAGGGTTCTGCCTGCCTGGCACACATCTCTGTTCAGCTCAGCTTTGTAAGTCCTGATAGTGGGATCTCTCCCTTCACTCACATCTCCTCTCAGCCTTTCTGTGGTCTAGTGTCAGATTCTCCACACACTTTGCCTCAGTCTCCTTTCAGGGCTCGAGTCTGTTGTTATTGCATTCAGTAATGGGGGAAAGGAGAGAGTCTCTAAGGGCCTGGGGCGAGGGAGTGGCTGAGGCTGGGTGACTTCCCTCTCTCGCATACAATTTTCTTCACTTGTTTTTTTATCAATTTTATAACAACATTTATTTCTGTGTAATAATTCATATATAGGCTTGGTGGCAGTAAAATACAAGCTCCTCATATAGTGCCTAGGGCTAATTGAAAAACTCACTATTTGCAGTATTCTCACCTCATGGCTACTAAGATTGTGCACAGCTCTGCCAGTGTCATCTTAAAGATTTTGGAGGTTGGGGCAAGACAAGTCTTGGGGCCCCTGAGTGGAATAAATTAGAATTGTATTACTCATTTCCTGCTAATTCAAGCCAGCATGATGCCAAGCAAGACACAATTATATGTTGAACTGTAACAGGGCCCCAAAAACAGTTCAAATGTGTCTTGCCCGGGATACTGGTTAGAGAGACAGAGTCAAAGATAAAGGTTGGTAGAGAGGGAGAGGGGTTTATATAGAGAAATAGAATAGACATAGGTCGAATAAAGAGACAGTTTGCTTTCCCAGGGTAACCTTGGAAGATGGGGGCCTTGGGGAATTGCCCTCTTTGCTCAAGCCTTGAAACATCTCTGGGCTGTGCCCCTGGGTGCATGTAGAAACAGGGGCGTAGCTTAGCCAGTGAGATTTTGGGGTGGGGGGGGGATCTCATCTTTCCCAACTAAAAAAAGCCCAGTCCCCAAAATGTTAATTGCGCTTCGTTACCTGTTCCTTTCTAGTTATTGTTTAACAGCCCTTCAGTTCCTGGAATGCCGGCACTCTGGTGTCCATCTAAAAACTTATCACAGGGGCGTCCAACATATGTTCGGGGGAGCCAAATCCACACCAGATTTTCAAGATAGTTACAAAGCATATATTTAAGTACAAGGAATGTAGATTTGTATAGCCAGTAGTCACCTTGAAAATCAGGACTGGGGGGGCGTGGCTAGCAGCCGCGGAAGATGGCCGCCAACTAGGAGAGCTCCGCTAGCCAACGGCGCTCGAACCCGAATATCCGACATAATCCGCACTCATAGTGGCAACCAGTACACAGTGGGCCACCGCGGCGACATCAGGGAGACCAGGGGACGGTAATCGGCTCCCGACACGGTGCCGGCAGTGGCGGCCAGACGGCGGTGGAAGGCGAGGAGGGAAGGGGGGGTCCCGCCACCAGCATTCTACATGTGCTTGTCCTGCGTCCTGGGGCACTGCAAAGCCCACTAATCACTGCGGCAGGAGCCGCCAGCAGCCCACAGCACCGCAGCCAATAGGAGCGCCAGGAGGCGCTACAAATCCGAGCGCGGGCTCCCTCAGCGCGGGTCCTGCCACCAGCATTCTACCTGTGATTGTCCTACGTCCTGAGGCACTGCAAAGCCCACCAGTCACCGCGGCAGGAGCCGCCAGCAGCCCACAGCACCGCAGCCAATAGGAGCGCCAGGAGGCGCTACAAATCCGAGCTCGGGCTCCCTCCGCGCGGGCTGCGCCCGGGCAAAGCCCGTGCCAAGGGCAGGCCCATCCTTGCCCGTCACTGACTGGAGAAGGCTGGGCAACCCCTCTGACATTGTGGACATCATACAGTTGAATCAAGGTACTGTTATCTGCCTGAATACAGTTGAGTTATCGGCGAGTAGCATCGCGCAGTAAATCTGTGCCCAATTACTAATATAGCGGGACTCTATGTTTTAAATGTAACTATTCAAAAGCTTGCCTATTTTTGAACCCCTTTGGTGGTAATCACTTTATTTTATCTGTGCACCCTGTGTATAACTGGAAATAGGTCCCTGACATTCAGGTATCAATGGGTAGACGCAAAGCAGGCAATGTACCAACAGTGCCCGACAGCGGCCGGTCAACCATTGATTCTTTCCTGGTGAGGGCAGTGAACGTGATCTCCCAGGAGATAGATAGTGTCGAACGCCGTCTTTCCATAGGCGGAGTGCAAGGGTGTGAAAATGTTAGACCATTGGTGGATGCAGTAAGCACGCCGCCATTAATCAACAGCCCAACCAGGGAAGATAATGCCCTGAGACCCATAGATGGCTCGGCTAATCTAGCAATAAACGAGACAATAGGACCCTCAAGTAATACCATCTCCCCTTTGAACCCGCCCCCCCCAAAAAGGAAAAGGAAATGCCAAAAGACCCCTCCCATCTCCAGAGGCCTCAAGAGATCAAATAAATCTAAGATCGTAGGCCATCCGGATACAGAGGCGGGGACTACACCACGTGATATGGGGGACTTTCAATGGGCGCCATTATTGGCAGAAATTTCCACCAGGTTAGAGGTATTGTTAGCACCAATACTAGAGAAATTAGAGGCTCTATCCACTGAAGTTAAACTGATTAAGACAGGCTTTTTTAACATGCCACCGGGTCAAATAGAGGGAGGGCAAGATAGAACTGATCGGACACCAGCACTACCAGCACTATCTGCAACCCTACTGACTAACCCATCAAGGGATAATGTACTGAGAACAAGCGTCAATATATCAAAGCGGGGGACGGTAGGCATTTTAAGCGAAGCAAGCACGAGGGACAATACAGCACCACTAGTATCTAGACCCCAAGTAGAGACACAATTGCTGCCACGTAACACAACCATTAAGTACCCAGCGCACAACACAAGCCAACGAGATCCTATACCACCTGAGGTTAGCTCTGCCAACATAATGGAAGCTAATGCTGTAGACGCTAGGACTACTATTAACCTACCTCCAGAATGTGTCCCCTATGTAGCAGTCCTAGTTAATGTCCCCCCATTACGCCGGGATCAGTCGGAATCCTGAGTCCCTAAAGAATAGGGTAACCCATTGGCTTAATAGAAACTGTAATTTTCCGGTAAGCGACGCTGAACAAATATTGTTCGCAAGATGAGTATGCTGGATAGGACCCCTGAAGAAAAATTACAATGGAGATTGAATAGTAATCAATTTCAGGGATGTCCGGTGTGCTAAGGGTATACTTATGGGAGGGGCATGTCACGCACAATCGGCACATAATATGTCACTCCAGCCATTGGGTTTCTTTTATAGGCACTTCCAGCCCACTCGACTTAATACAACCAGATTGGGCCCACTACTTAATTATCCTGTTAGAGTAAACCCCCCACCCGATCCACTGGCAGTCACTAACAGATACCAGGCATTGAGTGACCTCCAGGACATTTATTGACTTGAGACGGGTAAATATATTAACTTACCAAAATCCAAAATGGATGTGCCTTCAAAGCATGAAGGGCGGGAAGACGATACCCATTTGGGTATTGGGGGCCTCTGTAATACTAGTATCCCATCTGTCACCTTACCGCCATCCTGTGAGGATACAGTAATTCATACATATATAGCAACTGTCTCACCTAAATTAGCACAACATAGTAATAATGATGAAGGAACGAGCAAAGGGTATAGAATTGCCACATGGAATGTTGGGGGTTTAGCTAAGAAAGCGGGAACTTTAGGATGGACAGAGTTTACAAATAACTTGGATATATTATGTATCCAAGAAACTTGGTGTTTGGAACCTGTCTATTTTGAGGGCTTTACGACACATTAGAGTCCGAACCATCGGCAGCAGGGAGAGCCAAAGGAGGGCTTATGATCCTAATATCAAATAAACTCCCTGTAAGATTGAAGAGAAAAATATCAGTTGGTCCCCATTCACTAATCCTATGGCTGTCATTTAGGGGAGGACAGGATTTGCTTTTGGTTAATTTCTATAATGTTTTTAATAATACTCGGGGTAGGGTAGTCTCGGCCCTCACCAAGTCAATTACAAATAATTTTAGACTATTGTGGGTCGGAGATTTTAATACTTATACATGCCCCCATTCGGACATACGGGTATGTGGGATAACAGATGAGGTAGGATCAGAATATTGGCATTTCCCTCATAATGATTATGGCACCCAATTAAACACCTTGATCAATAAATTCGACCTCTTACTACTGGAAGGTGCTTTGGATAGTGAGGGGAACTATATCCCTACCTTTATAGGGAGAAACTCAACCTCTGTTATCGATCATGTCCTAGTTTCAGCTAATGTACGTAAGTGTTGCGACCCATTACGGGTTGCTAGTCCGGGCATGAGCGACCACAACTGTATAATATTGTCAGTCTTTTTCTGGGACAGGGCTATTGCAACCACCTCTAGATTGGTTACTGATGTTACTCCAACCAGACCCAATGGGACCTGTATTAAATGGAATGGAGTGGATCAGACTCGATTTCTATTAGACATATGTATAAGGGGCTATAATTTTATAATGGGTTGCCTGGAGGACGTGGTCACCCTGGATCAGTTATTTTTTAATTTTACTGGTATTGTCACTGTGGTCGATGAACTTCTGACCCGCCCCATTAGTACTGGCCGAACAAAATGTAAAGGCTGGTTTGACCACACCTGTACTACTGCTACTAGGGACCTAAAATTTGCTCTTTCCAAGCGACCGAGGGACAATTTATTGATTAAATCCCTCAGATTTAGGCATAAAGAGGTATTGCTTGCTAGAAAAAAAGAATTACAAAATGAAGCATGGTCAAAATTGTCCCAAGCAGCAGATACAGGCAAATGTAAACTTTTCTGGGATACTGTTAATTCCCCGGTATTACAAGATGGGTCTTTCCCAGAACTGTTGTCACATGTTACATGTGAAGCATGGGTTTCACACTTCTCCAGTATTTTTAGCGCGGGCATGGTTCAAATGGACATTCCTCGAATCGAGGAACAATCAATATATGTAGAGGCACCTCTAAATATCAGACTACCAGAAGTGACATGGGCGCTAAAAGATAGTAAAGGAGGGAAAGCCCCGGGTGCGGACGGGGTCCCCGTAGATGTTTTTAAAAACTACCCCGAGCTATGGGCCCCAATCTTAACAAGGGTTTTCAATATGGCAGCAGAGACTAAGACTCCACCGACATGGGGCATATCGACCATAGTCCCCATTTTTAAGAAGGGCAACAGATGGGACCCAAAAAATTATAGGCCGATATCACTCCTAGATTCATCACTGAAAGTGATGAGCAAAGTCTTGTTAAAACGACTAGAGGAATGGGCACAGGACAACTCAATACTCTCACCTGCCCAGTTTGGCTTCAGGAAAGGCCTGGGGACCATTGAACAATGTGTGAACCTTGATCTACTCATAGGCAAGTACACTCGTGCCAAAGGCGGCAGACTTTACCTCTGCTTTGCAGACTTGAGCAGCGCCTTTGATCTAGTAGATCACGCTATTCTTTGGCGCACCTTGCTTGCTATGGGAGCGCCCAGGCCTATTATTCATTTCCGGGCCAGATTATACGAGGATTTAACAAGCAAAGTCCGCTATAGCCCTAGGGGAGAATGTACTAACACCTTTGCAGTCAAGAGAGGCATTCGGCAGGGTTGCGTACTAGCGCCACTGCTATTTTCGTTATTTATCAATGGAGTAGATGAGACCTTACAAGCAGTGCCTGCCGATGCCCCCCAAGTGGCTGGGTGCCCTATACCTGTACTTTTATATGCAGACGACGCCGTCCTGTTGGCCCGGACTCCTATGGGACTGCAACGTCTAATGAATGCTTTTAATGTTTTTATTACTACCAGGAAACTGATTATTAACAAAATCAAAACTTACACTATGGTTTGCGGGGCACGGGACAAGCAAAATAGAACTTTTTTTATGGATAAATCACCTGTGAACAGAGTTGACACCTTTTGCTATTTGGGTATTACCTTCTCAAGTAATGGGTTGTGGACACGTGAAATTATTAACGTTAGGAGTAAAATGGCCAGAAGTACCCACAGCATTTTAAAATTTTCTGCAAAACTTGGCTCTAGGCCGGTCAAGGAGATGACAACTATTTATAGGACAAGGGTTTCATCGATTGCAACATATGGTGCAGGTATTTGGGGCCATTATAACTGCTCCACATTACAGATAGAGGAAAATAGTTACCTTAAACGCCTCCTTAGTTTACCCCCTCTGCATCATCTGAGATTATACACAATGAAGTGGGGCTTCAGTATCTTATAGATATAATTACATCCCGCCCATTACTGCTTTGGCATTCCATCTGGTCCAAGGAAGAAACAAGCTTTACAAAATCAATTATTTTAGATTGTTTAAGCCTGGACAATGTGATGAGGATTCCTTGGTTAAGATATACTAGTTCCCTGTATAGCAAGCTATTTGGGATGTCAATACAGACTGACCCTACCGAAGTATCCCAGCTTAGGAAGTTGGTTATTAAAGAAACATTCATGAACCACAGGAGGGAAGCCCGGCTCGATTGTGAGTGTAGAAAATCTACTGTAAAAGTTTACTTATCACTGACTTCCAGTGCGGGCTGTCAAGATTATCTAACGTTAATCCCTAATCTTAAGCACTGTTTTGTTTTAGTTAAATTTAGATTAGGAATTGTCCATCATCTAGTGGCCTTCCCTAATATGAAAACCTGCCCTCCGGCCACGACCCCTTGCCCATGTGATGGGCAGAGTAGACAAAGTACGGTGCATTTTATGCTGTTTTGTGGTTTTTATACAGGTTTTAGAAACTATTATCTAAAACCACTATTACGTGCGTATGGCAGTGGTTCACATCTTGCTGCAGTAAAATATTTGTCTGAACTTAATGACGCCAGGGTCTGTCTTAATGTAGCACATTTTATTATAAACGCTATTAATGCACGTAAGAGTATTGTTGTATTACTTTAGCTACGATCTCCTAACGTCTTTCTAGATTTTGTGCTGTTTTTGGAATACTATTTTAATTGTGATTGACCTTGGTCCCATGTTGCACCCCATGTTTCAGTTGCACTGATTTTTAATATCTAACATAATTTTTAAAGTGATCAATTTTTGCCCTGTGTCGCAGCTTTCGTGTCATCTGCATTGTTTTTTTAACACTTGAGTCCTTCTCTTCTTCCGTTGATTATATATATAATGTACTCAATTTTAAGGCATATTTGCTCTAGGTATGATCAATTTGACCCCATTCTGTGGACCGGATGTTAATGTTTTTATGGTTTATGTGTTATTCATGACTGTACACTTTTATGGTTGTTTTTATACACACCGAATAAAGTTTTGAACTGAACTGAACAAGCTCCTCACTATAGTGCCTAGGGCTAATTGAAAAACTCACTATTTGCAGTATTCTCACCTCACGGCTACTAAGATTGTGCACAGCTCTGCCAATGTCATCTTAAAGATTTTGGAGGTTGGGGCAAGACAAGTCTTGGGGCCCCTGAGTGGAATAAATTAGAATTGTATTACTCATTTCCTGCTAATTCAAGCCAGCATGATGCCAAGCAAGACACAATTATATGTTGAACTGTAACAGGGCCCCAAAAAACAGTTCAAATGTGTCTTGCCCAGGATACTGGTTAGAGAGACAGAGTCAAAGATAAAGGTTGGTAGAGAGGGAGAGGGGTTTATATAGAGAAATAGAATAGACAGAGGTCGAATAAAGAGACAGTTTGCTTTCCCAGGGTAACCTTGGAAGATGGGGGCCTTGGGGAATTGCCCTCTTTGCTCAAGCCTTGAAACCTCTCTGGGCTGTGCCCCTGGGTGCATGTAGAAACAGGGGCGTAGCTTAGACAGTGAGATTTTGGGGTGGGGGGGGGATCTCAACTTTCACAACTAAAAAAAGCACAGTCCCCAAAATGTTAATTGCGCTTCGTTACCTGTTCCTTTCTAGTTATTTTTTAACAGCCCTTCAGTTCCTGGAATGCCGGCACTCTGGTGTCCATCTAAAAACTTATCACAGGGGCGTCCAACATATGTTCGGGAGAGCCAAATCCACACCAGATTTTCAAGATAGTTACAAAGCATATATTTAAGTACAAGGAATGTAGATTTGAATAGCCAGTAGTCACCTTGAAAATCAGGACTGGGGGGGCGTGGCTAGCAGCCGCGGAAGATGGCCGCCAACTAGGAGAGCTCCGCTAGCCAACGGCGCTCGAACCCGAATATCCGACATAATCCGCACCCATAGTGGCAACCAGTACACAGTGGGCCACCGCGACGACATCAGGGAGCCCAGGGGACGGTAATCGGCTCCCGACACGGTGCCGGCAGTGGCGGCCAGACGGCGGTGGAAGGCGAGGAGGGAAGGCAAGATGGCGCGGCCCTAACGCTCCAACGCGCCTTCAACGAGAATAATATCCGAGCGGAGGACAGGCAGCAGATTAGCCCAGGCGCGGAGGTGCGGAGTGAGGCAAACGCCGACCGGAGTGCGAGAGACTACACCAGCAGCCGGGATACCAAGGTAGCCGCGCTACGGCGGCACGGCGCACACTAACCAGCGGTGGGGGAGCGGCACCTCCCGGGGGCGCAGAAAGCTCGAGCGGCCAGCGTCCCGGGGGCTGCACTGAAGCCCAATTAAGGATTGAGACTTGACCGGTGGTGGCGGCAGAGCTACTGCCGGCGGCGATCCAGCGCACCAGTGTCCACGAGGACCCGCGGCGGCAGTGGAGGCTACAAAGTGGGGGGGCTGGTGACCCCACAGGGAGCGGGTAGTAGCTCCTGAGACGACGCATGCAGTGAGGGGAGTCGATGGACAAGTGTGGCTGCGCAGCGGCCTGATTTGGACACAGGCCTCCATTCGTCTTTCGTTCCCCGGGCCGAGGGGGCCTGGTGAGTTGCTGCAGACCCCGGGGGGGCGAAGACGGACAGAGGGACCGGCCGGGACGCCACCTGTCCCTCACTGAGCCTGGCGGGTAGTGCAGTAGAGGCCCACGAATACAAACAGACACCACTCCTTCGGCCAGGTTGCCCCATCCGGCTGGCTGTGTAAGGGGCCTTACGACACAAGACCTGTTCCGTACCACAGCCAGAGCTGAACGGAGAGGGCGCACGACTGGCACCCCCTAGGCCTAATTCACGTGTGAACCAGGGCTCTCCTCCATAGAATTCACTGGGGTAAGGCAAGCGTTGCGGGCTTGGGCCGCACGAAAGCGATGGCGACAGGTCAGACGAATCAGATTGACAAATACACAGTCGCCAGGCATCGGGATGACAGTGCAACGGGCGGGGAACCGCAGGGAGACCTGGAAGATCGGCTCCCGGATCCATCCTTAAAAGACATTATGAAAGCGATCACGGACCTGCGGGGAACACTCAAACCCAAACTGGACTCGGTCACTGAAGAGGTGGCCCTGCTCCGGGCGGACTTTCGCAAACTGTCGGGGAAGGTATCGGCGGCGGAAGCAGACATAGGAGGACTGTTGCAAAATATATATGTATATCCATATAAATTCATGTGTATGCACTTCAAAAGATATCATGCTTAGATATATCACATTAACATGAGGCCTGGAGCTCCAAAGGGCTTCCTATCTGAGCTTGCCTGGACAAGCAGGTTCTAACTTCATGATAGTTTCCTTATCTGGGTGGGCAAATCTGCTTACACAGGGCCAATCCAGCTTTTCTGGTCTGCCCATATCTAGCTGTTTATAATTGGCATAGTGCAGATCTTGCACATCCCTGTTAGCCATATTTGGCTTGGTGCCTTATTCTAGTTCGGCTGACATGGCATTACTAAAACGTATATAGCACCCAGAAACCAGCCGCTCTGGAAAGAAGCGGTCTGAGAGCCCTTAAGGCAGGAGACCTGACTTCTTCCTTGCTAATTAGCAATGATGCATGCATTTGGTACCAATAAATATATTTCACTCTGTTTCTGAGCAAACCTGCTATGTCTGGTGAGTTTCATTCATTTGCTCCTGGGAGGGTGCCAGTATTTCCCCATCAAGGACTACAGGCCAAAACTAAACGTTTGGAAGAACAAGTCACACGCCTCACTAAGACACAGTCGGCGATCACTGCCCGGCTCGAAGATCAGGAAGGGAGAGCCCGGCGTAACAATATCCGAGTGGTAGGTGTGCCGGAAGGAATGGAGGGGCAGTCGGTAGATCTTTTCCTTGATGACTTAATCCTAAATAAGCTGAAGCCCACGCGCCTATCCTCGCTCTTTTCCATTGAGAGAGCCCACCGGGCGTTGGGAGGCCGGCCGCGGCCAGGAGCACCACCACGCACGATCATAGCGAGGATATTGAACTTTAAAGACTGAGACGCCATACTGCAGGCTGCACGTCAACATGGGGATCTACATCTCGAGAATGCGACTATCCGCTTCTTCCCGGATTTCACCCTACATGTCCAGCGCCAACGGCGCATGTTCGACGCCGCAAAGCGAGCTCTGCGAGACGCCAATGTGAAATATATGATGCTCTTCCCAGCAAAACTTAAAATTATAGGTGAGGGAAAATCATATTTATTCGACTCCCCAGCAGAAGTAAGTGACTGGCTTGAAGGTTGGCGCAAAGTTGGTTGCAGAGGAGGGAAGCCTCGGGGCCCGCCTGAGACAGGAGACGCCATTGAGGGTCGCAAGGTGGCGCAGGAAGCAGATGGCCCTGAGAGGGACCACTGAACGAGGGACAACGCAGATCCTCTCTTCTCCAAGTATTGTAACTGCATACTGAAACCTCCGGGACCTAGGGCCGTGCCAGAGGGGGGAGGGCCAAGGGAGGGTGCAGAGAGGTCCGTTTTTTCACTAAGGGTGGACATTCAAAGGTACTCCTGGGACCTTATCTTGAGTTATCGCCTGTGAAAGAAGAGAATGGAGTGTTGGGGCATCAATAGATCTAGGTTGCTACTAAAGCGTATTTATGGGGTTCAGGTATATCCTGTTGGACATGTAAGGCGATCTGCGCTGGCGGCTGGCATGCTGCCCCAACCTTATTGTTTTACTATGACACAGTTTGGGCGACAGGCACTCTGTGTGTGGGAGGTGGGAGGTGGGAGGTTTTTACTCACCAAGCAAGGGTGCAGGGAGGGGGGAGTTGGGTATGTTGTTCAATGTTTCTTAACATGTTTGCAGATTTGCTCAGGACCAATATAATCACAAAAATGCACCCAGTTCGCACACGATGGAGCTGTGCAGGGGGAGGGTCACAGGTGGTACAACTCAAACTCTACATCATGGGGGAGCAGACTAACCTAAACGTATGGACCTGGAACGTAAACGGACTAGGTAATAAAATTAAGCGCACTCTGGTCCTTCAGTACATCAAGAGGCACTCCCCGGATGTAGTGCTGCTTCAAGAGACACACCTGAAAGGCAGCAAATGTAAAGCGCTGGACAGATTTGGCTATAGGCTGGTGGCCCACTCTGGGTTTTCCTCTGGGGCGCGGGGGGTGGGTATCCTACTCCGTAATGCCTTCCCTCTGACTGTCACTAGTGTACACACAGACTATGCGGGCTGCCTGGTGGCGGCGGTGGGTAGATGGGAGGGGCGTGCGATAGTGTTCTGCTCACTCTACATTCCCCCTGGGCTTCACAGGGTAAACTTTCCCAAGATCAGTTCCTTCTTGCTCGGGTTGCCCCTAGGCACCCTCCTCTTGGGTGGCGACACTAACGCTGTTATGAACCCGGAACTTGATCGCTCCGCTGCCGGGGTGGGTAAAAGGGGGCGCATGACCTGGCCGGCTTTATGTTGGCCCTTGGCATGATAGACATATGGCGGGCACATAATCCCACGACCAGGCAATACACATACTACTCAGCCAGGCATAACTCCTTCTCCAGGATAGACTACCTCTTTACATGGAGCGATAAGGTAGAGGAGTTTACTACTCCAAAACAGATGGCTCGGGGTATCTCCGACCACTCTCCAGTGGGGGTGGCCATTAAGGGACTAGTACTTAATAGGGCGGCCTTCCCGCGGATCGACCCCTGGCACCTGAAAGATCCAGACCTTCGAGACCAGATCCGGAAGTGCTCAGAGCAATACTTCCAAGAGAATACAGGCTCAGTCGCCTCCAGCATCACTTTATGGGAGGCGTATAAAACAGTCCTGAGGGGACAAGCACAGGCACTCATTGGGGGGGAAAAACAAGGAAGAGGCGCTTCAAGCTAGATCCCTTGAGCTGGAGATCATGGAGATGGAGAAAGAGGCAGTGGAAGACACCTCGAGGGACCTGCGACATAGGCTCGCACTGAAACAGCATGACTTGCGAGCACTCGCAGATGGGGCAGCGCGGGCGTATGCACTCGCGACGCAACATAGGCTTTACGACGTAGGGGACAAGGCTACGCGGCTCCTAGCTTGGCTGGAGAAAGACAGAGCGTTCTTGGGTGACAGGAGTGTTGGATCAGACAGGAGTGCTGCAGACTACTAGTCCGGGTATAGCAGAGGCTTTTGCAGCGCACTTTGAAGGTGTTTATACGCCGGCTTGTACTAGAAGCAGGAGCGATTGCGAGGAATTTCTAAGAGACTTCTCCCTGCACACGCTATCCGCTGACTCCCGGCTACTCTAGAGGCAGATTTCACAAGAGAGGAATTGACTGCGGCCCTAGAAGACCTTGACTCAGGGAAGGCGGCCGGTCCCAACGGGCTTCCGGTTGAGATCTACAAGAACCAAGCCACCATAATAATACCGCCAATGCTGGCTATGTTAGAGGAAGCCTGGGAGAAGGGTGAGCTTCCGTCAGATCAGAGAGCAGCCATGATAACAGTTATACACAAGGCCGGGAAGCCGCCAGACCAGTGCGCCTCCTACCGCCCGATCTCTCTGATCAATGTCGAGGTGAAGGTGCTCGCCAAGGCATTAGCTAACAGATTGGTGCCAGTTCTATCTGAAATAATACATCTCGACCAGTCGGGATTTATGCCTAAAAGAAGCACCCGGCACAACCTCAGGAGACTCTACGGAGTGCTCCACCTCACGGGCAGCCCGGAAGCACAACAGACGGCAGTAATGTCATTGGACGCTTCAATGGCATTCGACAGTATAGAATGGCCCTACCTATTCGAAGTTCTTTGTAAGTTGGGCTTTGGCCCCAATTTTAATCAGTGGGTGAGATTATTGTATGAGAGTCCCAGTGCACAGGTGCGAGTCAATGGAGTAGTCTCCAGATCCTTCCGGCTAGGCAGGGGCACCCGGCAGGGTTGTCCCCTGTCCCCATTGCTTTTCGCCCTTGCGCTCGAACCACTGGCGCACTGGATTAGAAGGGATGCGATGATTTGGGGGATAGTTGCCCCGGGTTAATGGGAGGAACGCATCTCGCTGTACGCAGATGATATCCTCCTATACTTGGCGAGACCATACCACTCTATGGCAAGGGTGCTTCATATTTTTGAGCTCTATGGCAGTTATTCTGGATACAGCATTAATTGGGCCAAGTCGGTGATATTCCCACTCTCGGGCCCCCCGCCCAGTGTACCGGCTAGCTGTCCTGCCCCGATACTGTTGGAAGGGTTCAAATACTTGGGCATATACGTAATGAGAGACCCAGACGGGTTTCTGCGGGCAAATCTCGAGCCCCAGCTGGAGCGCCTCAGTACGGATGTACATCACTGGCGCACCCTCCCGGTATCATTGATGGGAAGGGCAGCACTGTACAAAATGATGGCCTTGCCCCGACTTCTGTATGTTCTCCAAAACACCCCGTATCGAGTCCCCCCAACAATTTTTAAAAGGATCTCACATGAAGTTAGACTGCTACTGTGGCAAGGAGGCTCCCCAAGAATTGCACTCACTAAGTTGCAGAGAGGCGTGTATGATGGAGGACTGGCAGTTCCAGATATCAGATTGTACTATTGGGCCTCCCAGCTCAAGGTCATTAATGACTGAGTATATACGGACGAGAGCGAACCGGCCTACAGAGTCGACAGAGCGGGTATGCCTGGTGGCCGATACGCCTCACTCCTGTACTCGCGAAAGAGGAAGCTGGAGTGCCCGTTACATACAAAAGTAGTGGTGGACTGCTGGAGAGAAGCAAATAAATTACTGGGATGGGCTGGGAGTTGACTGGCCAAACCCCGCTATGGGAGGCGTCTTCTTTAATGAAGTAGTCACATTAACAGGCTTTGGGAAGTGGAAATTGATAGGGATTGAGCGTCTGGGGGACGTGTGAAGGGGGGCGGCACCACTCACATTTGAGAAGCTGCAACAAGAATACGCCCTGCACAACACACAAAAATACCATTATCTCCGGCTCATGTACGCTCTACAGAGGCACATTCAGCACGGCACCTCACTCCCGGTTTACTCGCTGCTAGAGGACCGGCTACTCCTCGACCCCATTGTAGAAAAGCCCACTTCCACTGTTTACCGTAAGTTAATCAATAACATGCCAGACCCCCTAGTTGCGCTGCGAGTGGCGTGGACTGAGGACCTGGGAAACTTAGACGACACGGATTGGCAGGAGGCAGTGCAGAGTCCAAGGGAAGTAGCAATCCGGACGCGATTCAGGCTAGTGCAACTTAAAATTCTGCACCGCACATACTACCCGCGCACACATTTGTACACCTGGGGTAAAACACACTCAGCGCTCTGCGTTAGGGGATGTCAGCAAGAGGGTACATTTTTTCACATCTTGTGGGAATGCGCGAGGATAGTTAGTTATTGGCGGGAAGTTACAGGCATACTGTCCAGAGTCTCCGGCGAGTGTGTCCCTGTGGACGCGAAATGGTTACTCCTGATGATCAAAGGGGATTCAGATTGGTCCAGGTACACGGGAATCTGGCTGGCTCTGGCGGCCGGTATCGCTAAAAGGAACATTGCACGAAGGTGGGGGTCACCCCTACCACCCTCACTGAGAGAGTGGAAGTGTGACATGGACTGGTGCCAGAGGGCAGAAGAGACGGTGTATAAAGGGAGAGGATGTAGCAAAAAGTGGGAGAAAATATGGGCTCCATGGCGTAAATATAGGCTGGTGTTGGATTTAGATGACGATCAATTATAAAGTCAGGGACACGAGACAAGGAAGCCCAGTCTTCACTGCCGGGGGAGTTTTACCAGCTCTATGTACACATGGATTGGCTCTATACCTATTGAAAAGAATGCTGTTGATGACCTTCTGTCCTGCTGAGAATTGCATGTGATCGGACTGTATTGGAAACTGGGGGCTTACTGTAATAATTATGATTGTCTGTGGTCATTTGAGCAAAATGTTAATAAAAAGATTTTAAAGGGGTGTGGCCGGGCAAGATGGCCGAGCGGTCGTAACCCGTCTCGGCTCCCAGTCCGCGCGCTGTTCCGGAGCTGATTTTGGCGGTCCCCCGGAGTTCTGAGGGCTGAGCTCGACCCCTACGCGCAGCGGAAGATGTAGTGCACTGTTGGAGAGTCCTCACCTGCTCTAGTTCACGCGGGATCGCTCCAGGTTCGACCTCGGAGGAACCTCGTGGCCGTGAGACAAAATGGCCGTGAGACAAAATGGCGGCTGCCAGGCTGTGTTGATCGCCGGACTCTGCTGGTGCCCGCGGGGGACCCTGGCCTTCAGTGTCGATGCCATCATTGGAGGTGAGGCTGGGTCCCAACGCGACGGCCGGGGCGCCCTCGATGCTTTCCCCAGAAGCGCACTCCAGGCCACACTGCGCCGCGACCCGCCTGCCTGACTCTAAGATGGCGGCCCATTAGGGACATCGGAGCCGCCGTCCCTCCAAGCGGACTCCCAAACCCGTGCTCAGCCCTTACTAAACGGCGCCTAGAGGGCCCACGACCTGGCGGCACCCACCTGGCCCAGTGGCAACTCACCCTGCATATTGTGCCCTTCTCTGCCACATGCCGGATGACATCTCTGCTCCCAGATGGCCCCAAAATGGCTCCGTTCCTCTCCTAATGAGGGGCCTGTAGCTGCTTCTGCCTACTCACGCTGAGACCTGTGGATACCGAGGTTAGTGGCTGCCTCCACCTGCCGGTGCCCTTAGTTTCCTAACAAACCTCCTGGACCCAGGCTGTCCTGCGCCACATTCACCCTGAGGCGACCCGTCTAGCATGCTCCTGCTCCACACCCTCTCTGGGGCCTCCACCTCTTGCACACCATTCTGGGACTTACAACAACTTGTACACTTGCTACACCCCAGCTGCCTCGGCCCCACACATCGCTAAGCCGACTCCGCGGCTGCCTCCCAGCGCAACGAGGGAGGGCCCCCTTGGGCCGGTCCGCATGCCGCCCAAGAAGGGGACGACCAGAACAACCACTAAGGTCTCTGACTTCTTCACGGCCTCAGACAAGCGCCCAGGGCTGCGCGCGGACGACGAAGCAACCGCTATGGCCCTCACGAAGGCGGATCTCCTGGCCATGTTCAAGGACTTCAAGACAGAGCTGCGTAAAGACCTTGGCCAGGACATTAAATCATCCATGGAGCAACTGCGGACGGATTTGACCGACAAGCTGACCTCCCTCCAGCAAGACGTGGATTCCGTGGGCACCCGAGTGCTAGATTTGGAGGCTCATCATCAAGAGCAAGACAACCTCACAACGGAACTCCGAGAAGATGTTCGATCTCTCCGTGACCAGTTACTCCAATCACAACTCAAGACAGAAGACCTGGAGAATAGGGCTCGGAGGGAGAACATATGCATTAAAGACCTGGAAGAGGACGCAGAAGGGCCAGACCTGGGGGCCTTCCTGGAGGGGCTCTTTGCAGAAATCTTGAGTCCCCAATCCCTCAAAATAAAACTTGAACGGGTCCACCGAGTGGAAAGTTTGCAAACTGGCGAGAAGAGGAGGCCCCGAGACATTCTAGCGAAGTTCCACT
Source organism: Calotriton arnoldi (assembly GCA_963921515.1). Taxonomy (NCBI): domain Eukaryota; kingdom Metazoa; phylum Chordata; class Amphibia; order Caudata; family Salamandridae; genus Calotriton; species Calotriton arnoldi. Next base: position 2,020,135 of record CAWUFW010002629.1, read on the forward strand.
CCTTCAAGGTCAAAGAAGCAGTTCTTGTGGGGGCTAGGTCGAAAGGATCCATCTCGTTTCAAAACCATACCTGTGCGATCTATCAGGACCTAGCACCAGCCACTTTAGCGCGGAGGCAGTTGTTCAGACCAATCACTTCCAAACTCCGAGATGATAAGATCAGATATCGATGGACTTATCCCTTCGGTCTCAGTTTTGAATTTCACAATAGACACGCCATATCTCTGACCTGCAGGAAGGTTTGGATCTTCTTGGTCTCTCCACAGAGGACAACGATGCCACCCAGGACAAGAACGGCGATCTTCACAGGGCTGCGCCAAACGCTTCTGCGTGGTCGTTGTGCTCGCGCAGAGGCCGCAAATGACCCTTTCACGCGAACCTCATGGATCTGTAACATTTCTGTACCTCGATGGAACGGCATCTCGCACTACCTTGACCACTGGATGCTGAACGGGGCACTGCTTGGACTCGATGTGGAAGGGTGGCACTATCTCACTCCGGTTGGCTGCCTTACCCTCTCTGATCACTTGTTATTGTCTGCCGCTCAGGGTTTGCTGCACCCTGCATCGCGACTGTGACTGGGAACTGTGAACTCCCCCCTTGTTGACGTCAGGTTTGCTTTGTTAATGTTCCATAAGGGTAAAATGCCTAGTTTCTCTTTCTCAAGGTCAGCCGTGGTATTGCTAGTGATGGCACATATGAATAGGACCTACCTATAGCGAGTGGAGAATTGTCTTAGCGACAACTTATCAGCGCCTCAAAGACGCTTCTCCATTGATCCTCTTTGCACTGCTCCGGGATGGGTGCGGACGGGGACCTCGGACTTGCCGCCTCACCGTATTCCTGGGGGGTTTCATTACCCCTAGCAGGGATCTGACAATGTTCCTTGTATTGTTTTCAAGATTCGAATTTTTTGAATTTGTGTTCTTGTTTGTTTTCTTTTTTTGGGGGGTTCAGGGGTGGGACGTGGTGGCGGCTTTTTAACATTTTGCTCTGTTAGTCTTCTCGACATGTGTGTACTTAAGACTTCTACGAGATGGCGGTACATGCTTCTTTGTGGGCCAGCGGAGGCGCGGGGCACGTTGGGGCTCCTGGGGCTCTCATGGAGATGTTATTTTTCCCTCTAACACCATGACGATCACTATCGGAACCTGGAACGTTAAGGGTCTTAATTCCCCCAAAAGCGCCAAAAGGTATGGAAATACATTGTTGATCATCATCTTGATATAGTTGCCCTACAAGAGACACACTTAGCTAGAGCCAAGGACACACGCTTTAGACACAAACAATACCCTTTGATCTACAGGTCCTCAGCCCTTACGAAACACAGAGGAATGGCGAGGATGTATGACGATACCACGCATGCATCACATCGCATGCCATTAGATCGCGGTTTTAACAACGCAAGTCGTTACACTCTTCACCAATGTCATAAAACAAGTGGACTCACCTAGCCCGAGCCTACACGAGCAAAACGAATTGAACATGGAAAGCAAAAGGAGGAAATATCATTTCATAATGAAGATTTTAACACATGCTTTTGAATAAAAGCGGACTAGAGTAGAAGAGAGTGAGCATCAGCAAGTGGAACTGTAAGAGTGAGTAGGTTTGAAAGGTAGAAGGTAAGCCACAGAGAGTAGTTTGTCTTTGTCGTCATATTTACTTTGCTTCAAAGATAGAGGTCAAATGTCAGGTTATGTCTTCTGCCAAATTGCTGCTTATTATTTTATCATGAAGATTTCTGTTTCCTTTTCCTTTTTGGACTGCAAATTGAAAGGATTTTGCAAAGTGAACTATGTGACAAGCTTGCTGGGTTACAGGGTGTGTCAAAGGAAAGGCTGTAGGATGTTTTTCCTTTAACACAGGACAAAAATGGAATACCTGTAAATGAGTGGTACAGTGAATGAACATAGTTAAGAAATGCAGTGATTGACTATAGTGAGTGAATGAGCAGTTACTGAATGTAAGTGAGAAGAAAAATAAATAACAGAAGGTGAGTGATTTTGGGAGAATGGATTGAAAAAGAGCGTGTGTAAGTAATATTGTAGAGAAAGGGGTGGTAAGTGCTTTTGGGTGAATGGAGGTGAAGAAGCAAGCAGCTGAAATAAATTAGCGAGGGTCTGTGTAAGCAGTGTCATCTTAAGAATATGGGGGGCTCTAGGCAACACCTATTTTGGGGGCACGTGTATGGAACAACTTTAAAAAAAAAATCCCATTCCTGCTAATTCAAGTCCACAAGATGCCAAACAAAATCAAATTATATGTTAACCTTTAATGGGGGTCACTTAAAGACAGCTGAAATAGGTCTTGCCTGGGGCCCAAAAAATGCTTAACATCCCACAAGGAAGAAATACAGAGTCAGAGGTAGGGAGAGAGTTTAGGTCATAAAATGGAATTGACGGGTCATATAGAGAGAAGGTTCACTTTCCTAGGGGGCCCATTGATAGGTGGAGCCCTGGGCAATTGTCCACTTTACCCATGCCTTAAAACATATCTGTGTGGAAGAAGGGAATACCTTCACTTTACTAAGCCATAATATCAGAAAAAGGAACCTCTGTTGCGTCCAGCCCTTGACAGGGAGGAGGAAGAGTTTTGTTGGTTTTGGTCGGGTCACATGGTGGTCTGGGAGAGATGGACCGACCTCAGTTACGTTAGGACAGGGACAAGGCACGGTTTAGGAGATGATTCTTGTGGGGCAGGCAGGATGAGTCCTATCAGGCTCCACTTTTGGAAGGACTCTAAAGCATGAGAAAAGAAAGCTGATTCTGCCATATTCGAACGTCCTTTCAGAGGCTCAAACCCCTGGTTTTCCTATAGGCCTGTCGATCTGTGGTTCACACTATACAGCAGTGTTAACTCAAGGGTTGTGTTCATGCCATTCTTTGAATTTGTATAAGCCGTCAATTAGTTGTGTACTCCTGCTCGCTTAAACGTGAGCCTTTCTATTCAAATACATTACGATTGTGTATATGCGTCAAGTGCAGAGTGAATGTTAAATATATGAAAAAGGCAATAAATAAATTGCCATTGAAGCATACCAAGGGCAGCTTGCTGAAGTCTCCGAAAACAGAAATGGCGGGCGAATGTGCAAGCCAGCTCTCTTGAAAGAGGCACGGCTTTATTGCTTTTTCAGTACAAGAAAGGCCAAGGAACGTTGTTACTTTTTTCTGAGCCAACCATGTTAGTGTTCTACCTTGTGATCTGGAAGCTACACGTGAATCTTTCTGCAGCTGGTGTGCAAACTCACTGAACCGTCTCACCATCAGTTAATGATAAATAGCAACTGAGCAAGGCTGTTTTGAATAAAAAAGCTGTCCTGTTAATACAGCTCGTAGACTGAAGCACACATTGCACAGAGCCGTGTGAAGGACTGACTACTGGCATATTTTACCGGTGTGCCTTGTATTTTCATGGTAATATCAATAACATGAGAAAAGCAATAAAAGCCGTTATTTTACCCTCTTTTCAATAGAAAACGAACACAGCAAACATACGTGTAAGTCACTTTTACATTATTTTAGAACTGTATAATCTAATGCTACATGGTTACAAAAGCAAACAGAGGAGGAAAGAATTAAGAAGATTTTACAAAAACTCTTATTCATGCACCAGCTGCGCCTGGTCTGTTGATCATCTCAAAACATGGACAAATTGACACTATTTTTCTACGGGAAAGGTGGCATCCCTAGCCTCGTGTACTCCAACGTCTCCATGTTTGATTCCCAGCAGGGTCCAGACCACAATGTCTCCACGACAGTAGCCATCTATGCAAACTAATGTGTTGTCCCCACAGCCTGGCGGACTAACAGAAGAGTTCCAGTGCATGATGTTCAGACTCCCAAATGAGCACTCCTCCTCACACCACATGTGCCCTCTCAGGAAGTCAGAACACCAATGGAAACGAAGAGACATGCACCTCTTAGTCAATATTTTAACTTTAGTCGTCACCCGCTCCTGCCTGTGGAGCTAAATTTATAGTTCAGAGAGAAACCCCTGCCTGTGGTCTCAGTTCAGGTGCTGCAAGAGGCCGAGTATCCCTCTAATACAGGGGCGTAGGCATCAATATTGCAACAGGTGCCTTTGCATCTGGGCACAGGGCTGTGACGGGCACCTTGACCCCTAATTATGAATGTTTATACTATCCAACATGGGTGTGGAGGCACATTTTCCATGCTTGGGTCCCATGGCACTCATACTGCGCCACCGTTCTAACAGTCTGTCTTTGGTTTTACATTCCCCAAAAATCGATTTTCCATCAACATACAGACACTTACTTTCACAGCCATGCCCACACAACACTCTCGAAACCCACCATTGACTTTCGTCAAGAGTTAATTTATCACAGTATTGCCAAGTCACCCTGGCTCACAAAGAAAATTGTAAAGTTAGAGCAAAGTAAACGTTCCTACTTTAAAGCTTTGAAAAACACAAACTAAGTAGGTCAAAGTTACAAAATCACCATGGGGACAGTCACCACAAAAATAGATATGACTATCTCTCCTTTTTAATCAGATCCCAATAGTGTTGCTAAAATGTTTACAAGCACACACTCTTTCTATTTACCACTTTCTCTCACTCCCTTTCTCACGGAGGTAACTGTCATTTGAGCAGTAGGTTGGTGGCACTAGAGCCGCACAAGGCTGGGAAGTGTCCACATAATCCCTGATTATTGCTACCTTTTCCCATCTAGCCAGAGGGGAGGGAGGCCCATTTCCTTGCTTGCTCTAGGGGCACCACTGCTACGCTTCTCTCTCGTTCCATCTCTCTCACTTTCCATCCATTCACATACACAAGATGTGCCATTCAGTATGCTAGCACTATGCTCCAAATCTCACTGTTGGGTTAGGAATATCCATTGCATAGTATATGGGGGGGATCCCCTTCTCTGAGAGCCTGACTACATGAGAATCTGGTATTGTGACTTATTTTGGCCCGGGCATCACACTTATCTAGCACGTGAGCAGAGGTCTAGGCCTATCCATGACTTATGCTCGATCCTGGACCTGTCCTGTGACCTGGTGAGGTGTACCAAGTGTGCTCTTATAGTCAGCAGACAATTACTGTCCCTAGTCTGGGTGTAGCACATATAGCGGAGGTGACAGCATACTGTGTGTTTGGGTTAAACTTTGACCAGACCTTTTTTTATCTTTTTTATGTGACCTTTAGTTGTGTAAAGTTCTACTGGTATGTGTCACCTAGAACCTTGTGTAGACATCACATGTCTATGCTGAGTGCATGCCCATATATAGTGACCCTGCAAAACGTTTGGTAGTGGGAGAGAGAGAGCAAGAGAGAGTGTGTGTGTGCATGCGTGCATGTGTGCGTTTGTCTGTCTGAAAACTGTAGCCAGGACGATCCATTTTGGATGCTCCCAGTTCAGCTTGGCACAAGATGGTGGAAGAGGATAACATCACCAGACAGTCAAAGTATACGACCTGCATTGCTGTGGCTGGAAGGTGAACATCCAGCCACTGAAGTTAGGAAGGTGGAGGCAGGAATACCTTTAGAAATTCCATGAAGATTTTGTTAACAAGTGACTGCTGATTAGTTCTCCCTGAGCATTGCCATTTGGCAGATGGAAGGGGTGAAGCATGGCACTTCAGTGTCTATTTTTCAAGGTGAGGAAGTTTCGAGCCAAGGCCTACTCTATTGTCTGTCCCTGAGTACTGCTTTAGAAAGGCTGAGGACAGCCAGATGCTGATATCTCTCACTTCATTGTGCCTGTGTGGCGGATACTCCTATTTGGAGACCGCCATAGTGCTACCTGCTGTGAAAAGTATCACTTTACACACAGGCTCTGTCTAGAGAGTAGCGTAAGAAGAACACTTGCAAAAGAACCACCCAATACCGGTTCTGAATTTATTTTGAGACTGGGGATCCACATCCTTTATCAAGAAAATGTGCATACAACTGATATCCAAACCACTCAAATTTGTTCCAGTTCCAAGTTCTTCATGAACAAGGAGGGAAGTGATCCTCAGAGTACTTGAAATCTACTGTGCAACCAGGGCTGGTGTCTGTCTTTCAGTAAGTCTCTCAGAGGTGAGGGGACATCACCTGAAGTCTGCACTTTCTGCTGGAAGAGTTGAGAATCTGCCTGGTGCATAGAAGCCTGCCTGCTAAGAGAGGGAAGGGAGGTGCCTGGCCGTGCAGGAGGAGAGTGTCAAGCAGGAGAAGTCCAGAGTATTTCCAGTGTGTGGGGCACCCAGAGAAAGCGGATGTTGACAAACAGTGAAGCCAGAAGCGACCCATATAGTGAGGTGGTCCCCCAGGCCTCTGTGTGAGATTTATGATAAAGAACTGACCAAAACACTGTGCCCAGCTTGGCTATGATATCTCCCCTGCCCATCGCTGCTGTGAATCATGCATCACAACTGCACCTTTTCACTGACTCTATTCGATCTCGAAGGCTGAAACTGCACCTCACCATTCAATGCCAGATCGACTTGAAGATACCAACGGCACCATGCCACTGGACGCAGGATTGGCCTGGGAAGCTGCAAATGCACTTCACTTTTGAATGCCGGATTGGCCTAAGAAGCCAAAACTGCACCTTACCATTGGCTGGCTGATCAGTGTGGGAGGCTGCAACTGCACTGCACTCTTGAAGGCCTGATTAGCCCAGGAAGCCACACCGGTACACCACCAACGTGCGCCTATCTGGTCAGAGAGACCGCCGCTAAGGACAAGGCAGTACCACAATATTTGGACCCATGCTGCCTTCTGCTGCCACCAACCTCAACCTTCCCCCCTGAGAGTGGCCCAGTGAGCATGGAATGTACCCAGCTAGCGCCTCACCAGTGGGAGCCTGTCCATGAGTATTGCAAGGCTGCTCTGCAACCAGAGCTGCTAATCAGTGGTGCGCTTAAAGACAACGCGCATCCCAGACTTGATACTTCCTGTTCCAAAATGACCACAGGTAAAATCAAGTGAATGTATTACTTATGAGCCCCCAGGGGGACTGACTGTGGTAACTTACACCTAATTCAGTTTATGCCTCTGCCGCTGCTAACGGCTTTTATAGCCTGTAGATAGTGCCTCGTGGGGAGAGGACATTAGAGTGTGAGGGAGTATCATTGTTCAAAGAATGTAACTGGGGAGTCAATCATGTATTGACCACTGGATTGGGTAGTATTTAGTTTTGTTGTGTAAGTAGACTGCTTGTGTTTTTTTGCCAAAAGACAAGAACGCGCCTGAACCTTCAAGTTATTGTGTCTGTTGGTTGATTGTTCAGTTCTTAGCTCTTGACCCCCACACAACCTCTCTGAGAAGCTTTAGACTGCTCACTACCCTGAGAGTCAAATGCAGAAAGGGTTTTACTTGGCCCAATTTGCAGAGCCTTAGAAGAAAATACCCCAGGACTCTAGTGGCAAATGACTTCAAACACCAAGTTGGGGCCAAGTAGACCCTGTGTCCCCCCAGAGTCCGGCAAGCACCTAATTCCAAGACACACCACACAATATAAGATCTTCTTGTAACAAAATGCCTGGTCTCTCCCCTGGGCCCATACCTATTGAGATCAGGGTCAGTGCTACATAAACACAATCAGTCCTCTTCTAAAAATGACAATAGTACAGTTTGGTCAAACATATACACAGCACTATGTTATGAATTGCATTGGTTCCTGAACACCACGAAACACGTCTGTCATCATCTCAAATACTTACAGTAAATTCAACAAGCTGAGTTAACACACATACTTTGCAACAGGCAGCTTTGTGACTAGCAGTGACATGTTCATACAGAGCCTTGTGTTGGTTTCTTAGACATCAGGTAGAGTGTCACAATGTTTGACTCACCTTTGACGGAATTGGAAGCATGGTGTGAGATTACTCTATTGGGGACTCATATGAATAGTCGCCCAGGGATGTGTGTTTTTAATAGTCTTACCCTGTCTTTGAACTTTCATTTTGTGGGCTAGAAGAGCTGTATCATATGAGAGAAATATCTTCCTGCCTTTGAGAAAGATAAGTTCACTGGGCTTTCAATAAGGGAAATAGCACTTCTCTTCCTACATACACCTTGACACCCTATAATCTAGGTACTTAAAATAGGAGCAGAAGAGGAGGAATCTGACAGCACTGATGAGGTGTCACAAACCCATTCAGGGCTACAAAATGCATTACATATATCATATTGGGAGTCAAGACGTGTCGTGTAGTTCCTCCAAATCTATATGGGATCTGTGCGTTTAGACAACATAAACTGAGGGATTGGTGTCCAGACTGATTCCAGACACCCCCAAAGGATATGTTAGCCTGTAGACCAGCTAGCTCACAGTGCCACTATGAGCCCCCAACCTTTCCAAGGAGCGAATAGTTTCTGGCAACTATCGAACATGACAACCCTGACCCCTCATTGATTGTGTATACAGAATATACGGTGGGGACGTTTTCAATAAGCATTTATTGAACCAGCGTCATTCTAGTATAAAATATGTGTGCTGCAACAACCATTAGACAGAAACAGATATATACGGTTATGAGCACCAACAGAGTAAATAAAAGGTAGAATTCTACCATGGTGCTAAAACAGTGAATATATGCAGGCATATAGATATATGGCAGTAATGCGTACTCATACGATGCTGTCACAAGGGGCCTATAGACAGCAAGGCTACAAAAGAAGAAACAGACGTGTTACCTCATTTAACCCTCCCTTCCCCTCCTTAAAGCCCGCGACATTCTCCAATGACCATGACAACAAAATCAGGGTCAAGACTGATTTGCATTTAGCTGTGTCTGAACTGGGGTGGCGAAGTGAGCTAAAGAACGATGATGGATTCAACCCAGATCTGTGACTGGAGGTGAGTGTCTGAAAAGTTTCAGTGCTCCGTCCATCATCTCCTTGTGTTTGCTTTGTTCGCCCTAAGTTGGCAGGATATGCCCAGACGTGGGTCCCTTGCTCACTTTGCCACTGGATGCAAGCTAGCCTGGCTGATGAGGGCTGTTAGCCCGAAACCGGTCCAAGGATGCTTGTTTCCGGTCCAGGGAAGACATGGCTTCGCAGTTCGGGCTGAACTGTTCCCATGAGGCACAGGGTCAACACTGATTTGCATTTAGCTGTGTCTGAATTGGGTGGTGAAGTGAGCTAAAGAACGATGATGGATTCAACCCAGATCTGTGACTGGGGGTGAGTGTCTGAAAAGTTTCAGCGCTCCGTCCATCATCTCCTTGTGTTTGCTTTGTTCGCCCTAAGTTGGCAGGATATGCCCAGACATGGGTCCCTTGCTCACTTTGCCACTGGATTCAAGCTAGCCTGGCTGATGAGGGCTGTTAGTCCGAAACCGATCCTAGAATGCTTGTTTCCGGTCCAGGGAAGACATGGCTTGGCAGTTCGGGCTGGACTGTTCCCATGAGGCACAGTGTCAAGACTGATTTGCATATAGCTGTGTCTGAACTGGGGTGGCGAAGTGAGCTAAAGAACGATGATGGATTCAACCCAGATCTGTGACTGGGGATGAGTGTCTGAAAGGTTTCAGCGCTCCGTCCATCATCTCCTTGTGTTTGCTTTGTTCACCCTAAGTTGGCAGGATATGCCCAGACGTGGCTCCCTTGCTCACTTTGCCACTGGATTCAAACTAGCCTGGCTGATGAGGGCTGTTAGCCCAAAAGCGGTCCTAGGATGCTTGTTTCCGGTTTAGGGAAGACATGGCTTGGCAGTTCGGGCTGGACTGTTCCCATGAGACACAGGGTCAAGACTGATTTGCATATAGCTGTGTCTGAACTGGGGTGGCGAAATGAACGAAAGAACGATGATGGATTCAACCCAGATCTGTGACTGGGGGTGAGTGTCTGAAAAGTTTCAGCACTCCGTCCATCATCTCCTTGTGTTTGCTTTGTTTGCTTTAAGTTAGCAGAGTATGCCCAGACGTGGGTCCCTTGCTCACTTTGCCACTGGATTCAAGCTAGCCTGGCTGATAAGGGCTGTTAGCCCGAAACAGGTCCCAGGATGCTTGTTTCCGGTCCAGGGAAGACATGGCTTGGCAGTTCGGGCTGGACTGTTCCCATGAGGCACAGGGTCAAGACCGATTTGCATATAGCTGTGTCTGAACTGGGTTGGCGAAGTGAGCTAAAGAACGATGATGGATTCAACCCAGATCTGTGACTGGGGGTGAGTGTCTGAAAAGTTTCAGCGCTCCGTCCATCATCTCCTTGTGTATCCAACAAATTAAAACAATAATAGCCTCTTTAAGAAAGACGATCCGGTGGGCATGAGACCATCACAGGAAGATACTGAAAGGGACGAGGTCCCTTTAAGAAAACGCTCTGAGCGGATGTGACGGAGCGAATCCCAGCAAACCCCGGAAGGGACTTAAGCCCAGAACGCCGAGAGAAGAGCGGAGCCGAAGGTGAACACGTATCGGGGCGAGAACCGACGAGTGTCTACGTGATCAAGAACGGCAAAAGAGAGAGAGTCGAAGAGGATCGAGAGGCGTCCCGCCATGTTTTAGGAGGGACGTGGCTCTCGCAGGTGCGTAGCCGTTTATGGGGCATCTTCAGATAAAAGAGAGAAGCCTGACAGTGGGAAGGTCTGGGGTGTGGGGAAAGGTGAGAGGGGAAGAGGGACAGATACATTACCAAGACACCCTAAGAAAAAGGGAATTAAAGGAAATCACTGGTGACGGTTTAGGTGAAAAAGAAAGAGTGTTTTCCCCCTTCACTCCCAGTCCCAAACTAATTACGTAGATATAGGAAAGAAAAGACATACAACTTACTTGAGCCACGTTTTCTTCTCCGAGGGGCGTCGGCGGTGACAGGACCCACAAGACGCTGCTCCGAAGATCCTAGAAGAGGAAGAGAAAAGAAACGTTATTCTATATAAAGTACTGTGATTATATAAGCAAAAATAAAAGAAAATTAATAAGAAGGAAGATTTTGGTCTCCACTATTTTTACTACACTATCGGGTATAAACTACAGTCTGACAAATTTGGTGCCGAAACCCGGGATTTCTTCCATTTAGACTGTCAAAATGGAGAACCTCATACAACATTTAATCAGGGGACAAGAAAAACTAGAGTGGGCACTGGAGTGACAAATGATGTCTGCACAAGCCGATCGGGACCTTTTTAAAGCGTCAATGACTCAGCAAGTGGAATGTATTCAAAAGGTTGCAGAAAAACAAGCTTAATTCAGTACACGGGTGCATGTACCTCAAGGGGCCCAAGCAGGGTGCCCGAATATCTCTCTTCACAAATATATTCCCGGAGAGGACCCAGACGCGTTTTTGTTGAACTTCGAAAGGGCCGCAAGAGCATGCGGATGGCCGGAGGCTAAGTGGCCATTTTTTCTAGTCCCCTTGTGTTAGACCTGGCACCATTGACGTGGGTCTCCCTTCCATTTTTTCGCTGTTGCCTCCTATGTTTTTGCTATGTTTTGCTGGTCTAGATGCTTTGGTGCACTTTGCCACTGCTGTTTAGTGCCAAAGTGCAAGTGCTCCCTATTGTAAATTGTTGTAATGGATTAGTGACTCCATGATTGGCTTATTTGATTTACTTGTCAGACCCTAGTACAGTGCACCATGAGTGCCCAGGGCCTGTAAATCAAATGCTGCTGGTGGGCTTGCAGCACTGATTGTGCCACCCACAGAAGCAGCTTTTAAAATATGGCTCAGGCCTGCCATTGCAGAGCCTGTGTGCAGTCTGGGACTGCCATGTCGACTTGGCAAGTGCACCCACTTGCCAGTTCCTAAACCTTCCCATTTCTGCATGCTAGTCACCCCTAAGGTAGGCCCAAGGTAACCCTATGGGCAGGGTGCATTGTATGTGAAAGGTAGGACATGCCCTGGTGTGTGTGTGGCATGTCCTGATGGTGAAATACTGCCAATTTCGTTTTTCACTATTGCAAGGCTATCTGTTCCCATAGGCCAGAATGGGCAGTTTGATTATAACATCTTATAAGCATAACTGACCCTAGGAACAAGATAGAAAAATAAAGTTTAGTATGCCTGAACTCAGAATGTTAAAATACGTCTTTTAGTGTGGGTGATTTTTACATTTTGTGTTTGAAAATACCACTTTTAGAAAGTAGGTATTTTCTTGCCTAACCATCCAGTATGCCTCTGCTAGGTTTGTGTATTACATGTCTGGTTTGTGAGTGACAGGGGGCTGGAGAGGGCTTTGGCTCCAGCAGTCTGATGAGTCAGGGCTGGGCTGAATAGGACCTGGGTTGAATAGAGAGTAGGGGAGGAGATTTCCTTTCACTTGCCTGAGCCTACATAGAATAGAGAGTAGGGGAGGAGATTTCTTTTCAGCTACCTGGGCCAGGTCTGCTTTCAACAATGCTGTCTCCACCTCCTGCCAGGAAGCTGCACCAGGGAGGACAGAACTGGTTTGGGCTGGGTACAGGCACTCTCTGCCTTCAGAGAACAAAGGATTTTGGAGTATAAATATTGGGGCCCAGACCCCAGAACTTTAGATCACTTCTTGGAATCAAAACAAACCTTTGCCAAGGAGAGAAACCAAGGAAGCTGAAGGAGGAGACTGCCCCTGCTCTGGTGACTGTTTGGGGTTGGCCTGCAGTGGTTACTTATTGCCAAGGAAAGGAGAAAAGGAACTTTGTGTGTACTTTAATCATCTTGAGGAAGATCTCCAAGGGCTTGAAGCGGAGCTTGCCTCCTGTTCAGAAGTCTCAGGGACACAAAGACTTCACCCCCAGCTCCCCCTGAATTTCCTTGCTGGGAATTCTACCTGCAGAGAGGTGCCTGCTGTTGTTTTGGGCCCTCTAGAGACTGCGTGTCGCTGGGAGAAGCTCGCGCAACTAGGAAGAAGCGTGTCGCCGCCGCAGCTGTTGCCGTCGCATCGCCGAAGAAGCGTGCCGCAGCTGTTTGACGTCGCATCACCGAAGAAGCGCGTCACATCGCCGGAGAAGCGTGCCACCGCAGAGGTTGCAGTCGCATCACCGGAGAAGCGCGTTGCAGGGCCTCTCGCGGCTCAAGAAACCACCGATTTTGCCGCACGACCGTCGGGCGTCCACGCATCGCATCCAAGTTGTCGCATCGCAACAAAGACGCCATTTTGACGCATCGCACCGCATTATTGCATCGAGGCGCCATCTTGTCGCATCGTAACCGGGACGCAGTAAGAAACAGACGCTTCGCTCCTCTCCGGTAAGGAACAGATGCATCGCCTCCCCTGAGCTGCAGTAAGAAACAGGTGCGCCGCCTCCTCCGAAGTGAGGAACTGCCGCATCGCCTTCCCTGCAACCCTTTTGTTTATATTGCGTTACGCATCCAAGGTACTTTGAGAGTAAAGTGTCGCATTTACCATATACATTGAACTAAGCTATTTCTACCATTTGAAAGTCATATTTTGTTTACTGTATTGTGAATTTTTGTCGTTTGGTCTTGTGTTAAGACTAGATAAAGATTACTTATTTTTCTAAACTGGTGTGGTGTCCATTTGTAGTGTTTTCACTGTATTACTGTATGTGTTCACAAATGCTTTACACACTGCCTCTGAGATAAGCCTGCCTGCTCGTGCCAAGCTACCAAGGGGGTGAGCAGGGGTTATTTTAGGAGTGTAGCCCTCTTACCCTGACTAGAAGCAAGGGCCCCTACTTGGTCAAAGGTACCTACCTCTGCCAACTAGAGACCCCCATTTCTAACACCTTGTTATTAGGTGAAGCTCAGGCGATGTATCAGGTCGCTAACCCCACCGGAAATACTTCCTATAAGGAGATTAAGGAGGTTATAGTAGATCATCTGGGCATGGACCCGGAAGCGTACAGAGTGAGATTCAGGAAAGAAAGAGGCTCTCCGGGAGATAATCCAAAAACCTTATTTTTCAAATTGAAAGCTGCGGCAGATAAATGTCTCAGGCCACAGGAAAGCAGCAAAGAAGAGATAATGGATCTTATCTATGTAGAGCAATATTTAGAAGCCCTCTCATACGCTACCCAACGTTGGCTAAGACAACAACCTCATCTTACAGTTGAGCAAGCCATGGATATGGCAACTACTTTTGCACGGGCTCAACCAAAATCTAATTTCGGGGAAATGGAGAGGCAAGCTCGTCCCTCATCAATACATGGAAAAGGAGAAAAAAAGAATCCCAAGACCCTTATAGAACCACCCAAAGGCCAAGTACCAAAGACAGAGTTTCTGTCCTCTAGGGGACCACAATGTTTTAATCGTGGTGAGTGGGGGCATATACCCAGACTCTGCCCGCACAAGAAGCATACGGAGGAGCCAATGGACATCAGCTATTTGCCTCGGTCCCTTTTATACACGGAAGAACTAGGTTCCTGCTTCTACGTAAGTCTTTTTGTCAATGGGGAAGAGGTCTCTGCCTTATTAGATTCAGGTTGTCGTCAGTCGGCCGTACAAAAATCCTTAGTAAAAACCTCACAAATACATCCGGATGCCCATGTTCCTACACGTTGCGTTCACGGTGATATTAAAATATATCCCTTAGCAAGTATCCCAGTCCAAACATCCAAAAGACCACCGATTCAGATTAAAGTAGGGGTGATGGACACTCTTCCTGAAAAGATTATCCTAGGAACAGATAACCATACTTTAAATTTTTTTTTTTACCATTAAGCATTTTTATTATTGAGGTATCAGTAAATAAGCAATGCAACATGAAAGTTAAGGATGTTTTAAGGGTGAGAGTTACTTGTAAGGCCATGGTTATAGTCGGCAGTGGTATTCATAAGGACCATGGGTGCTGGATCCACTTTAGATTTTGAGGAGTCCCAATTGCAATTGAGTTCAACTGCAATTAATTATATGTAAATGCTTTGTATGATGAACTCCACTGCCTTTCTAACCCCACACCGGTCTCCCTCGGTGTCCCCCAGGGTTCTATTCTCTCCCCCTCTCTCTTTAACCTCTTTATGGAACGCCTTACCCTCATTCTAAAACAAGCTGGAATCAGCTACCACCTCTACGCTGATGACACCCAACTTTACTATAAGATCAGATCCCACTCCGACGTTCTACACCTTAACCCGTTTGCTGTTGCTGTCGGCCAACGGCCGTCGCGAGCACTACCTCGGTAGTGCTGCGCACGTCCGTTGGCCGACGCGGCCCCACCCGTTTAATAGAACGTTCCGCACTGGCGCGGAACGTTCGAAGCAGCAAACGGGTTAATAACACCCTGTCTAAAATCCAATCCTGGTTCCACTCCAACCATCTCAAACTCAACCCCCAAAAAACGGAAATCATTCTCTTCTCTCCAAAAAACAACCCTCTTCCTATCCAATCATGGATCTCTGACCTTAACGCCCTCAACTGTCCGCTCACCTTATCAAACTCAGTAAAATCACTTGGCATGACCATTGACAATAGCCTTACCCTCCAGGCCCATATAAAAAACTCGGCCAAAGGAGCGCTCTTCACTCTACGCCATCTCAAGAAAATCACACCCTTCATCCCAGCTGATGACTTTAAATCGGTCGTCCAATCACTTGTCCTCTCGAGTATTGACTATGGTAACGCCATCCCCTCCGGAACACCAAAAGTTCACCTAACCCCACTCAAATCTGTGCTAAACCTAGCGGCCAGGCTAATCACCGACTGCAAACGATTTGACCACATCTCCCCAACCCTTAAGGCCCTTAAATGGCTGCTCTTCGAAGGCAGATCCTCCTACAAGATGGCTTGCATTACGCACAAAGCCCTTCACCAAAAGGCCCGCTGTATCTCACTGATAAACTCAACAAAGCAGGATGCGCCCGACCGTTGAGAAGCACCAACACCCTCCTCCTTGTCCCACCCCTGACAAAAAAGAAAACCACACAATCTCGCTCTTTCTCCGGACATGCCCCCAGCATATGGAATGCCCTCCCTAAAGACCTGCGCTGTAACCCCTCCTACATCAGCTTTAAAAAAGACCTCAAACTGCACTTGCTCAAGAAATACTGGGGTCCATAATTCTTTCCTTTCCCTACTCCTCCCTCCTCTCTCCCTTTCCCCTCCTTTTTCCTTCCCGCCTTCCCCTTTCTTACCTCTTCCTTCCACATTCCTTTGCCTTACTACTACCCCCCACTCCTTTGTCTATTTTTTTCTCTTCCCCCATTCACGCCTGCCCTCCGTCCACCCCACTACCACCTAGCCTCCCTCCACCTCAGGCTACTATATATAATTTGACTACATGTATCCATTCTACTTATGTTTTATATCTCTTTTGCTGCGACATATGCTAATTTGTACTATGCTACTGGTTATCTTTAAATCGAACCTATATGAGCTCTACGTTATGAACAATTGTATTATGTCTGAACTATCCTCACTCATGTAAAGCGCTCTGATACCCCCGGGTCAAGCCAGCGCTATATAAAACCTTTAAAATAAAATAAAAAATAAAATAAATAAAACTCCTGTACATCTGCACTGGAGCCGTACCTCCTGGATCTTCACTATACAGGTACAGGTTTAGGGTTAAATATAAGGCCAGGAATTAGAATTACAGAAAGGTTTAGCATTTGGGTTAGGGTTAATATGAGTAATGTTTGTTAAAATGCATCGTCTTCAGAAAGGAATGAATTCTAGGAATTTCGTTATTATGATCCAACTACTGTTAAGTGAATACTATGTTTTTGAAGATTCTTTCTATTCGAAATCTATTTTATTATTTTCTCATTTGAATACAAACTTATAACATCTACAATGACATTACAGGCAATAGTCTTGCAAACATATCAGCGCCTAATAGGTCAAATATAATGCCTATCGACGCTCAATGACCACCGAGCCCTGCCCGGGCCCAATAGCCGTAAGGTTTTAAATGCGATTGTGTGTGAGCGTGCTTGGAATACTTAACCGGCATAGTGAATAGAGTGTCTTCTTCTGTCAGGAGCTGTTTTGCCAAGATACAACAAAAAAAGAAACTGGGAACAACAAAGGGTGGGCGAAAAAGAGGAAAGGTTGGGGGGGGAGGGTTCCCATAAAGACATCGCTTGGAGATACGCCCTAACCCCGATTTGTCGTGTGCGCCCGTGTTAGGGGGGTGGGGGAGGAGTGCTGGAGGAAAGGTAAGTCCTTGGCCCGCCCTAATACAATCTGGGAGGTCTGCCCCTCGCGGAAGTATAGGATCTTCGAATAATTGAAGGGCCCGTAGGCGCGGGAGTGTTCTAGTTTGGATAAGTGTTGCACTAGGGGTTGCTAAATTTGCACAAATTTAGTATCAGAGTGCTCAAGGCGACTGGACAAGAGCTCCATCGCCATTATGTGCCAGAGTCGGGTGAGCCACACCGGAGACGGAGTGGTCAGGGCTTTTTTCCAATGCAGAGCAATGACCTGCTTTGCCGCCCCTAGTATGTGAAGGATCAAACACCAGTCCAAGTGGGTCATAGCTTTGAGAGTTTGAGGTCGGAGACCAAGGATCGTTATCCCTGGCGTACTCGGGATAGGGAACCCCACTACATCTTTGATGTGGCTCAACACCTCCTTCCAGAAAAGTGTCAGTAGTGGGCAGGACCACCAAATGTGAATGAACGAACCCATGTCAGTCTTGCAGCGCCAGCACAGGGATGTGGAGGTGGGAAACATTTTCTGGAGGCGAAGTGGAGTGTAATATCAACGGGTCATAATTGTATATGCCGTCTCTTGTTGCACAATGCTTTTGTAGGTTTTGGGGATGTCTCTCCACAGCTGTTCCCATTGTTCCAAAGGGGCATCTGCTGCAATATTTATGTGCCATTTCTGTCAATAGGAGTGAGGGGGCAGAGGGTGAGAGTGCTGCAGGACTCGGTAAGTGCGTGAAATCAGGCCTTGCGAGCCATCAAAGGAGTGTACTAGCGTCTCGAATGAGGTGAGTTGGCACGTGGCTCCCTGCTTGTTTAGGGGGGCATGTAACCAGTACCGAATTTGATAGTATTGCAAGTGCACCGTGGCTGAGAAATGGAATTCCTGCCTGCACTGGTCAAAAGATTTAAAGACCTCTCCCTCAAAGAGATTAGCGATCCTATGACACTCTCCGCTTACCCAAGCCTGAAAAGAGCTGGGCTGTAGGGAAAACAGGATTGCGGGCTAGGGGCGTTTTGGGGTAGGGGGAGGAAGTGAGCCCACGGCTAATCGCTACTCTATCCCATATATCCAGGACCATTCTCGTTGGGGTGGCGATGTAGGCACTGCGCGGCCGGGCTCTTTTTGGCAGCCAGGCCAAGTCCCACAGTGGGCGGCATGCCACTGCCCTGTCCATGTGAAACCAATGTTTTTCGCTTTTGCGAACCACCCACTCCGAAATATAACGCAGATGTGCCGCCTTGTAGTAGATGAGAAGGTTGGGACAGGCAAGACCCCCCGGTCTTTTGGCAACATTAAGAGCCTGTTAGAAAACCTTGGTCTTCCTTTGCCCCAAATGAAAGTATTGACCTCTTTCTGGAGGCTTATAATATCCCCTTGAGGAATGGGCGTCGGGAGTGCTTGGAAGAGATATAATACCTTGGGCAGAACAGACATTTTAACCGCATTAAGGCGGCCTAGCCATGATATGGGAAGCGATTTCCATCTCCTCAGATCTTCCCTAACGGAGCGTCTGCAATCCGGCCAGTTTGCCTGGGTCAATGAGTCCAGCGTGGCCGTGATATTAAGGCCCAAGTACTGAATCGAATGATGAGCCCACTGGAACGGGTACGAGCACTAAGCTCGACATTCTCTTGGGGGGAAAGAGTGAGATTCAATGCCTGCGATTTACTGACATTAATCTTTAGCCCCGAGATACGTTCAAAGAGAGAGAGCATATTGAGCAGCGCAGGGAGAGAGCTCGCGGGGTCGGTTAGGGTAAGAAGTAGGTCGTCCGCAAATAACGCAATCTTGTGTGCATCACTTCCAAATTGTATCCCCTTGATTGCACCCGACTGACGTATGCTGATCGCTAGGGGTTCGTTTGCCAGGGCAAAGAGCAGAGGTGACAAGGGGCATCCCTGACGAGTTCCCCTGAGGATCTGGAAGGGAGGGGCCAGTAGCCCATTGACTCTAATTTGTGCCGATGGGGCCATATAGGAATCCATAATACGAGATATCATGACCGGACCCAATCCAATCCTCTGTAGTACAGCTCTAAGAAAGGTCCATTCTACCCTTTCAAACTCTTTCTCAGCGTCAAGGGAAAGCAGAAATGTTGGAATACTGCGCCGCTGGACCTTTTCCACTAGATGGGCTATCCACCTAATGTTGTCTGCCCCCTGTCATTGGTGTATAAATCCCGCCTGGTCTGGGTCTACCAAGCTAGGGAGGTATGGTGCCAGGCGCTGCGCCAGAATTTTGGTATATAGTTTAGCATCCATGTTGAGCAGAGAGATGGGGTGGTAGGAGGCACAGGACGTTGGGTCCTTTCCCGGCTTAGGGATGAGCGCTATATCTGCCCTGGACATGGTAGGGGTCACACTAGTGGTATCGGAAAAGGAGTTAAATAACCGGAGTAGGGGGGCCTGAGCCTGAGGAAGGAACAAGCAATAGAAAGAAATCGTGAGGCCATAACGTCCAGTAGATTTGCCCAGCTGGAAGCTTTTTAATGCTTTTTGAAGTTCTTCTAGGTGTTAGGGTCTTCCAGTTGCTGGGCATGAACAGGGTCAAGCGGTGGCCAAGTACACGAGGCAAGGAATGGCTCAATCTCTTCTTGGACAATATTGCCCTGGCTATAAAGAGCTAAGAAAAAAGTGCTGAATGCCTGTTGTTTGTCTGTTTATGAGGTAGCCCATGTGCCTCCGTTAGTTTCAACTCTGGCAATATGATTGCGGGATATACGCATACGGAGTCGACGGGCCAGTAGGGAGCCCACCTTATTGCCCCCTTCGTAATATTTTTGCTTCAGAGCAAGGAGGGAGTGTTCGGCTTTGTTTGCACGGATCGCTTTTAGTTGGCCCGAAGAGAGGCCAGACGCTTTTGGTGTTGCCTTGACAACATTGTATGCGCCTGTCTCTCAAGCGCCGTAATATCTCTGGTGAGGCCCGCCTCTACCAAACGGGATTCCCGTGTTCGAGCGATTGAGATCAAGGTGATGGTGCCTCGAATGGTTGCTTTGAAGGTATCCCAGAGGGTGTGGCCACTAGTGTCAGGGAGATCGTTCATTTCAAAGTACGTTTGGATTGCCTGGCGTAATTCTGCTACATTGACCTGGTCTCGTAGGATGTGCTGGGGGAGCCTCCAACGGGGCGCAGAGCAGGCGATCGCTCCCATGCCTCCCAAAATGATCTCCAGGTGGGCGTGATCTGATATAGATATGTCAGATATAGTCACTGATTCCAGCGACCGAATGAGTGACTGGGATATAAAGAAATAATCTATACAGGAATATGAGCGGTGGACATGAGAGAAAAAGGTGTAGTCTCTCGCTTCTGGTTCTGCATACCGCCACACGTCAACTAGGCCCAAGGCTCGAAGTCCTGCTTGAGCGCTGCAGACATAGCCCCAGTGCCCTGGAAGGAGGTCGCGCTACAATCGAGTTGAGGGTCCCAAACTAAGTTAAAGTCCTCCCCAACAAGAAGCATGCCCACCTCCCGGGAGGCCAAGTCTTTAAGTAGGCTCCTGATATATGTGTCTTGAGATTGATTGGGGGCATAAATGTTAATCAATGTGAGGGGCCTGTTATTAATTAGTACCTTGAGCTTCACATAACGTCCCTCTTTGTCTCGCACTATTCGAGTTCCCTGTATGTGTATGCCCACTTTAAGAAGGATAGCCACCCCCGCTGTTTTGGATACTGAGGACGCCCATATTTGAGTAGGATATTTGGGGTGTGCCATGCGTTGCGTATCTGCCCGTAGAAGATGAGTCTCCTGTAAGAAGATGATATCTGGGTCTTGGATCAGGAGGTAGCGCCAAACCTGCTGCCGCTTGTTGGGGGCATTAAGCCCTTTCACATTAAGTGAAAGACATTTAACCTGCGCCATGATTGTTTATGTATGAAGAAGTGTACAGCTCAATGTGAGACCCCACCTGCCCTTAGTGGCCGAGACCCCGGCCCAATTAAAAGTGTGCCACTTCGGAGTGTAACATATGCAAGGAAACCCATCTGTCTGATCGGCTCCATGTATGGTGCTCCCTATAGAAATTTGCATCCTCCGTGTTGAAGAGACCGGATGACATGAAAGAGTGCTCTCCACCACCCTCAGGGTACTCAACAGGAATGAAGGGGGAAGTAGGGAAACAAATAGAAAAAATGAACAGCAAAAAGCCAACCGGGCCACAGTAGTCCATTCCAGTCCTGGAGCGACCCTTTGGTATGAACCAGGGCGGCTCTGAGGAAGTCACTCCTCCTGGGGACCAGTTGAATGGTGGGGGGTGCTGTCATGTTTGTGCTATTAGCCGCTGTCTCCCCATCCAGTGGCCGGCCCACTCTGTAGATTCAAGGAGGGGGGGTGAAAGCTCCCCCCAAGAAACTGGGACCCCCTACTACAAAGCCTGGCCCGGAGGCGGCCAGGGCGAGGGGACAAGGCCCTCCCCAGCCGGCCCATTGTAGGTACATAGTGGCCGAGTGAACAATGAGACCATCAGGAGTAAGGAGTCAAGGTGTGCAACGCCTTGCTTCCGGGATCCGAGGGCGTTCAAGAGGCCAGTTTCCTGTGTCTAAGATGCAGTGGGAGGGGGGTTAGAAGGAGGCTGGGAGTGTCCTGGGGATTGTGTGCTGTCCATGGACTTAAGGTGCTGTATGATGTCTTGCTTGGCCTGCTGTGACACTTCACTTGCTCTTCGAGCCCGATTGCGAGGACGAGGGACGGTTGACCATTCCGGTCGTAGAGGCGCCCTAGACTGGGCGAGTCCAGGGTTTGGGCTGGGAGGACGAGGGTCCGACTTGAGTTGGAGTAGCTGCTGGGCTTCCCTCAGGGATCTTAGCGATTTGCGCTTGCCCTCCTATGTTTATATCAAGGCAAAGGGATGACCCCACTGATATTTAATTTTCAAGTCCCTCAATTTGTCCGTGACAAGCTTAAATTCTCTGCGCCTTCGCAGTGTAACAGGAGCAAGATCCTGGAAAATTTGAATGTGCTGTCCGCCATATGTCAAGTTGGTCTTATCCCTGGCCGTGCGGAGGATTGCCTACTTCTCGGTGAAGAAGTGCACCCGGGTCAGGATGTCAGGGACAAGGCTTGTGTTTCCACGAGGGGATGCTACTCGATGCGCCCTGTCCAGTGCCGGAGGGGAGGCATCGTCGTCACCCCATACCGCCTGGAGGAGGTCCGCCGTGAAGGTCATTATGTCCGGTCCCTCCGTGCCCTGAGGGACCCCCCCTGATGCAAAGTTTGTTTCTCCGACTCCTGTTTTCCTGTTTGATTTGCAGTTCAATGTGTTGTTCTTCAAGTGCCTTCATGCGGCGCCGAAGCTCTTCCTGGTCCTCTGTTCGCATGTCGAGTGTTCACTCGAGGTCATCTACTCTGCTCCCATTTCTGTCACATTGCGCCGGATGTCCTGCAGGCATGTTTTGAACTCGGTTTTGAGTGAGCCAATTTCCGCCTTCATCTCTTGGAGAAAGTTAGTGATAAAGGCCTGCGTGAGGGGGCTCGCCTCGGGACCCTCGGGGGACGCCGCCATCGCGGGGACCTGCTGGGCCACTGCAGCAGAGGGGAGTTTTGGCCATGTTGATGGTGATTGTTTCTTTAGAGGGACCCGGGATGGTATCCTTTCCCGCCTTAGTGCGGAGCATGGTTTCCCGGAGGAACCCTTCTTCGCTGTATCGCACGAGTCACGAGTTGCTGGCCCAGGGAGGGCAGTTGGATCACCTACGGGACCCCCCGGCACAGGCGCGCCAGCGACAACACCACAGGGCCCAGCAAAGACCAAGGGTCACCCGGATGTCCGGTGGGCTCAGTCCCAGGCCCCCGGGGTAGACCGATGGGGGGCGCACTCCCGCCGCCCAAAAAGACAGCCGAACCCTCCACCAACACTCCAGGTGGGGGGGGAGGCCACCCCCACAACCAGATCCCGATCCCTCTCCTCCAGG
The DNA here is from genome assembly GCA_963921515.1 of Calotriton arnoldi. Classification (NCBI taxonomy): domain Eukaryota; kingdom Metazoa; phylum Chordata; class Amphibia; order Caudata; family Salamandridae; genus Calotriton; species Calotriton arnoldi. Next base: position 2,043,022 of record CAWUFW010002629.1, read on the forward strand.
CAGGAACCACTTGAAGCAGTTGATAATGAGGGGGTAAGGAGGTGCAGCCCCGGTTAATCCCTGCGAGGCTAGGATAGACAAGGTGCAGTTAAACCAGCCCCCACCCCTCGGGCCAGAGTCCCATTAAAAGCCAAACACGAAGGGCACAAGAATGGGGCAGGCTCGCTGTCTGAATGCACAGCCGGTTGCCTCAGCCCCCCTCGGTCCAGAGAGTCTCACCCCCGTTGCCTGGGGACCCGGCCCAGGTTAATCACTGCTAGGCCAGGATAGTCAAGGGGTCGTTAAACAAGCACCCACCTCTCGGGCCAGAGTCCCACTGAAGGCCGAACTCAGAGGGCACAGGAATGGGGTCAGGCTCGCTGTCTGATTGCACAGCCGGTCACCTCAGCCCCCCCCCAGGCCAGACAGTCGCACCCCCGCTGCTTGGGCACTCGGCCCAAATCTCACCTCTTAGTTCATACGGCGCTGATACAGGCCAGTCCCCGGATCCAGTGCGATGTTCACTGGGGCCTCTGGTGAGGGCTGGCGATTCCCCCTCCGACACTCTCGTTGGGGCCCTTCCCCCGAAGCAGCAGCCCGCAGTGTGGCGTCAACCCCGCCCCGGGGTGCCGCGGAATCACCACTCCCGCTCTGTCTGGGGTCACCACGATCAGTTGTAGGCAGCGGCGGCCAGGCGACTTCTCCTCTCACCCGGGAGGGCCCAGGGCAGCAGACCCTCTGGAGGGCCGCCCGATGACGCCACCGGCTCCAGATGACGGGGACCCCTCCAGGCGACGGGCCGGCCCTGCAGAGCCACACCCCTGCGACAGCCCCCAGGCGCGATGGTCCTCTCAGGACTCCAAGAGTGAGGAAGGCCCGTTAGGGTGCCCAGCAGAAGAGGCTCGTCTCGGCCCCGCCACTCGTCCGGAGACCCGCTCGGCTCCAGCCGGGCCCGGCGACCAAGGCTCACAAGGTGGGGGTGTCGGAGGCCTGCCCACGGCCAAAAGAACCAGGTCCCTCACCCCGGTCGCCAGAGAACGTCACCCAGGTCCCCCACAGTGGGACCTCAGGTCTCCGCCAGACAGGCCTCTCCCTCAAGGCCTGGATCTAAGATGGCGGATCGGGCCTCTCTCCCCGGCAATCCGTTATGGGCCGGCCTCCATCCCAGGCCCGGAGGACAGGACGCACTACGAGCGTGGGGCGGATGGCTTGCTGGACATTAGGTAGGAGTCCGTCAGCACTTTCGCTGCCCCGCTGTTGATGGATTCGTCAGGCCGGCCGCTGGAGGAGGGAGACACCGCGACGTGCGTCCTACTCCATCGGAGTCTTGGTCACGACCCTTCAACCCAACTTTTCTTAACCTTATTGTAGATAGAATTAAACAACAAGTGACCAACCATACTCCCACTCCAAACTTACTTACGCAAGCCCCGTGGGCATCTGACAGGAGTTTCGATATCCTCAAACCCAGGATCCTACCCTTAGAGCAGCCTGGCAACAAGCGGAAAATTCTTCATCTTCTTCTACGATCTGTTACCCCCACTTCTTCATCAAAAACGGTTTGCTATACCGGCTCGGGAAACAAGATGATCCTCCCCAGTTAGTAGTACCCCAACCATTCCATGAACAAGTACTCTTTTTTGCCCACACCCACCTCTTCGCCGGACATTTTGGAGCCTTGAAAACTACTCAGAAATGTTTATTGGCCTGGCATCTTTTCCAATATAACGAAATACTGCCAGGAGTGTGAGGTATGCCAGAAAAAGAAACCTTACAGACCTCCTTCAGTACCCCTACAATCACTTCTGATAATAGGGAAACCATTTGAAAGAGTTGGTATGGACCTTATAGGTCCCCTCCTTAGAAAAGGGTAACTTATACGCATTGGTAGTAGTGGATTACTGAACAAGGTACCCAGAAGCGTTTCCCTTAAGAGCTCCCACTACCACTAATATAAGTGATAAGTTATTAGATCTCTTTCCCAGAGTAGGATTTCCCCGAGAAATCTTAACGGATTAGGGGACTCCTTTTGTGTCCCGTTTTGTGGGACAAATCTGTAAAACCCTCAATATCTCTCACATAAAGACTTCGGTTTACCATCCACAAACGGACGGTCTATGTGAGAGATATAACGCCACCCTGAAACTAACACTCAAGAAAATTCTGATAACTGAAGGAAAAGAGTGGGATCTTCTCCTGCCCCTCACGCTCTTTGTCATCAGGAGCTAAGTACAAAGCAGTCTCAGAGCTTCTCCCTTTGAACTTCTCTATGGGAGACACCCACAGACTTTACTAGACATGACAAGTGAGGCTTGGGAACAAGAGAAACCCGAAGATACTCAAAATCTCCTGGATTATACTCAAGGGTTAAGAACTCGTCTACATACATTAAGAGACTTTGCTCATGCTAATTTAGAAAAGCCCAAAAACGACAACAAACCTTCTATAATCGGGGAAAAAAATGGAGACATCTAGAAATCCATGATTGGGTGTTGGTGCTGCTGCCCCCTCCATAACAAAAAACAGCCAGAGTGGAAGGGCCCTTATGAGGTTGTAGACAAGATCGGCCTTACAAAGTATAAAGTACAAATCTCTCCACGAAAAACACAAATTTACCACATTAACCTTTTAAAAAATGGTTAGGAACCCCTCCTAAGAACAACAGTCTTGTAGTCCCAGATACAGTTCCCTCTTCCCTGAACCAACTGAAGCTTTAACTGAAGTCCAAAAAACTTCCCTTCAAGAAGTCCTAACCACTTTTGCTCCCATTTTTTCTGATATTCCGGGTAAAACAACCCTCGTTAAACACTCTATAATCACTCCTCCAGGAAAGGTAGTGAAACAACGCCCTTACAGAATCCCAGCAGCTATACAAAGAGCTATATCCACAGAGATAGAGAACATGTTAAAAATGGGAATTATAAAGCCATCACAAAGTAATTGGTCTTCTACCATTGTCATTGTGCCAAAACCTGATGGCCCGTTTTTGCATCGATTTTAGGGCAGTCAATGCCATATCAAAATTTGCCTCATACCCACTCCCCAGAATTGATGAGCTAATTGAAAAACTTGGAGAAACCCGATTTATTTCTACCCTTGACCTTACAAAAGGGTATTGGCAGGTACCCTTAAGGGCCGAGGACCAAGAAAAAACCGCTTTCAGTACCCCCGCCGGCCTGTTTGAATTAACAGTCCTACCTTTTGGCTTACATGGTGCCCCTGCCACCTTTCAAAGGCTCATGAATAAAGTGCTCCATGATCATCAGTCCTGTTCATCGGCTTATCTTGATGACATCGTAATATTTAGTCCCACTTGGGAGCAACATTTTTTACACTGCCGAAGGGTCTTTCAAGCCTTACAAGCTTCAGGCCTCCATATCAATGCAAAAAAATCTAAAGTAGGCTTCAACAAAGTCCAGTACCTAGGGTACCTATTGGGAAATGGTATAATATCACCCCAACAAGAAAAGGTCAAGGCCATTCTGAGCACTCCCTTCCCAACTACTAAAAGAGACATTCAGGCTTTTTTAGGATTATTAGGATATTACCGTAGATTTATAGCCCAATATTCCGAGATTGCAGCCTCTTTGACAGATCTGTTAAAAAAAGATATAAAAGAGAAGATTCTCTTAACCCCGCCCCCGGTCAGCTCAAAAGGCATTTCAATAGCTCAAGTCAGCCATAACATCTAGCCCCATCCTCATAACCCCCAACTTCAAAGAACCATTCATATTACAAACAGACTCTACTGACAAAGGGTTAGGTGCCGTCCTTTCTCAAAAAACTAAAGATGGTATCGAACTCCCAGTACTGTTCACTAGCCGAAACTATACCCTCGTGAGCAGAAGTACCCAGTCATCGAAAAAGAATGTCGTGCCATTAAGTGGGCTGTAGATAAACTACTATACTAACTGGAGGGATCACCCTTTACCTTGTATACCGACCATGCACCCTTACAATGGGTGAGTCGCAACAAAGGGAATGATCCCAGCATTTTACATTGGTTCTTATCCCTACAACCCTTTGTGTTTGAAATCAAGCACCGAAAAGGCTCTGACAATGTAAATGCGGACTTCGTCTCCCGTTTTCCTTTCCCCGATCGGGAAAAGACTGGGGTTGGGATATGTCACGAGGGGCCCATAGACAGCAAGGCTACAGAAGAAGAAACAGACGTGTTACCTCCTTATATCTCTCCCTTCCCCTCCTTACAGCCCGCAACATTTTCCGATGACCCTGACATCAAAACAAATTAAAACAATAACAGCCTCTTTACGAAAGAAGATCCGGTGGGCGTGAGACCATCACAAGAAGATACTGAAAGGGATGAGGTCCCTTTAAGAAAACACTCGGAGGCGGATGTGACGGCGTGCGTCCCCGCAAACGCTGGAAGGGACTTAAGTACAGAACGCCGAGAGAGGAGCCGAGCCGAAGGTGAACACGTATTGGGGCCCGAACCGATGAGTGTCTACGTGACTAAGAACGGCGAAAGAGGATCGAGAGGCGTCCTGTCATGTTACAGGAGGGATGTGGTTCTCGCAGGTGCATAGACATTTACGAGGCATCTTCAGATAAAAGAGAGAAGCCTGGCACTGGGAAGGTCTGGGGTGTGGGGAAAAGTGAGAGGGGAAGAGGGACAGATAAATTACCAAGACACCCTAAGAAAAAGGGAATTAAAGGAAATCATTGGTGACGGTTTGGGTGAAAAAGAAAGAGTTTTCCCCCTTCACTCCCCGTCCTAAACTAATTACGTAGATATAGGAAAGAAAAGACATATAACTTACTTGGGCCACGTTTTCTTCTCCGAGGGGCGTCGGTGGTGACAGGACCCACAAGAAGCTGCTCCAAAGACCCTAGAAGGAGAAGAGAAAAGAAACGTTATTCTATATAAAGTACTGTGAGTATATAAGGAAAAATAAAATAAAATTAATAAGAAGGAAGTTTTTGGTCTCCACTATTTTTACTACACTATAAACTACAGTCTGACAGATGTAAACCTTAACTAAATGTATCTAAGTGTACATAGCATGTATGTATGTAGGTGTATAGCCAAGAATCCCCCTAGGAAAGAGCCAATCCTATTACTCACATCAGTGAGAGAGCGAAACACCCTGTCTTGGTCTCGAATTGGACACCCCGCGAGGGATGTCAGACCACTGTGTGCTGGAGTGTCTGGGTGCAGGGACTTCAGCGTCTCGTGTCAGTATGGAAGCTTTTTCTCCTCTGGTTTACTCAGCGAAGATGTGGTACTTATATACCCAAAAGGTACCCTCAGGGGTTTTACGTAGATGTGTCATGGTACTGTGGGCATGTCGGCTAAGGATGACAATAGCGGTGACCCTTATACAGAGTTATTACGCAGAAGATGGTAATCCTGCTGTGATACTAAGAAACCTCATGCATAATAAATGAGGCTAGTTTTCGGAGAAAACCACACAACATTTATTCGCCACCTAACTAGGTAAAAGGTCGGCGCCAGAACCGTTATGCAGAGCAAGGGAGGACAAATGTAGGTAAAAGGTCGTGCAACTACCTAGGCCTATAGGGGGTTCATAACACTCACTCCTCATCCGACTGGACGACAGAACTAACAAATGTTATAATATGCCTAGTTAATAAGCAAAACAAATAGCTAAAATATGAGTATAAAAAATAAAGCAAAAGTCAAAAAGCTCTAAGAGTCCTCTAAATAGTCAATATACTGCTAGACTAACTGAGCACGTCGAAAGCCATAGTGCTCAGTGGGAGCAAAAGAGAAAAATAAAACAAAAATCATGTTTTTGAATGAAAAAGTTAGGTTGTTTATGAAAAAAGGCCGAATTGTTCCCACGCACACGGAGAGCCAAAAGTTTATGTGTCCTGTGTGGGAGACGCAACATCACTGCTGCTTGTCTTCACAGACAACGGTCCCTGTAACACCTCTTGGATCAGGTCAATGGAGCAAAAGTGATCTTCTCCGGTTCCCACATCCGCTGCTGAGGAAGAACTTGATGCCTGTAAGCCTGGTACAGAGCTGGTGTCCATTCCGACAGGAGCTGAAGCATCCCGTGGTGGCTCTAGGAATGCCGACATCAGAATTGGAATACGCTGAGGACACTGCACTACATGAGCCTTTAATGGGATCAGCAGTACAGCCACGTCTGGAGGCCAACCGATGGAAGCGTTAGACAGATGTCCAACACGCATTCGTATCCGCAGAACAGGCAGCGGAGTACAAGCAAGACACAGTCGACCCAGACTGATCGGAATGACAGAAACCAATGCTCGCTTAGCTCCCGATGCCGAGGTGTGCCCAGATGGAGTACCATGCGTTCACGGCAATGTCGCTCCAAGAGCGCTTTTTCCATCTCTTTGGAATTTGGGACGTCCATTGCGTAGCAGGAAAATTAAAACCAGGATACCCACTACAAGTAGTAGGACCAGCGGAAGCCCTTCAAAAACACTTTCCAACACGGAGTTTATCAATGATGGAATAACTCTGAAGATCGTCTGAAAGGTGCTCGATAGTCCAGAACCTATGTTCTTAAATAGGTGAACTATCCCACTCGGCAGCCGCGGTCCATGCAGGTAACTGCGGTGGGGCGGCGGGGCCATGTAACGGGGGATTTCGAGGCACGATGCAGAGGAAAAATTAAATAAATAATTAATTTTCCCTCTGCATTGTCCCTCAAAATCCCCCCTTACACGGCCCCACCACCCCGCTGCGGTAACCTGCACGGACCGTGGCTGCCACTCGTATCAGACATGTTAAAGATACGATGTACCATTTCCCTGAAATGGAGCAGGAAGTTAGTTTGGACTAGTGCCTGTATCTCAGCTGAGGACCTTGCAACCTGGAGATCAAAAGTCTCTCGAGCTGAGGTTAAGGCCACCTTCTTCGGTAAAAGTATGGCTTTCAGTCTGCTCAGAGATTCAAACCGTATAAGGGAAACATTCAACGAAGGCCATTGCAGCGCCTCCCTGACTGTGTGGGTCAGAGGAAACTATACTTGCATACAACTAGTAACCCTGGAACTTACTGTGACCAGATATGCAAATCCCGGCAGCATCCCACAACAACTTGATCATTCAACATCAAATAATTCCCATTCGAGAGTAGTTTGAACACCGGATGAATCACTGCAGCTGGGGATCCTTTCAAGTGACAAGATAGGCTTGCAACCGAAGCATTACAAGCTCCGTGAAGCATAATATCCTGACAAATTAGAGACCCACTTAATGAATTCTCACAGTCGGAACCGCTGAGAAAGACTTCAGTGTCCCCATTTCTGCATCTAAATCTGTAAGGTAATTCCCAGATTCATGTATGTATTCCCTACCTAACGCTTCATACCTGCCTACTTGATGATACTGTAGACAATATTGAAACTGGAATGTTGTGACTGGTAATGTAATATGGCCATGGATTAACCATTCTGTGGAAGGTGACTCAGCCATGGTGAAAGATAATTGGTCACATTTTTCAATGTGCTGTATTGTATACTTTGCATCTCTTTGTGCCATTGTTGTTTGCCTTTCTGTTAGATTATAAGCAGAAAATAGAGACGTACTGTTGATATTTGGCCAAGGCACGTGACCAGAGCGCAATGATTGTAGTGCCCAGCTTAATAATACAATGGATCGTAACTGCGATTGCTCATGTTGAGGAATGGACAGATCCTGTTCCATTATATCTATTGCAGAAGACACAATGTTGCCCAGTGAATAAATCCTGGATGTTAGTGTGGTCATGCCATTGTCGACCACTGCCAAAGCCTTTTCTAGGTTAACCCTGTCAATTTCACGCAATCTCTCCGCAGCTTCCTGTTGAGAGATTTTCAATACTTCATTGTAAATAGCGTATAAGAAGCGCTTACGACGTGGTTTCCGGGGACCTAACAAAAAATCCCTTAGATCCATGTCATCTGAAAGTAAGGACAAGTGTTGTTTCACCTGGGACAGTGTTGAGGTTCTCAGCCACTCTAGGCATAACTTCCCAACACTGTAGGATGTCACCACCCCCAGATGTTCTCGTTGTACATAGCGTTGGTCGGGTCTATGGATACTAAATCTTTCAGTGGTAACCTTGAATCTTGATTGAAACCTATTTGTGTCGATAGGCCAAACCAACCATCCCTTCCAATTGGGTTCTGATGAATTGTATGAACCCTCATGTATAATGTCATCTATTCTCACTATGTTGTGTATAATTTTGCCATCCCACAAAGTGTGAAAGCAAGGAAATCTGAGGTGTGTTCAAGTCCTTGATCTTGGCTAGTCCAAGACAGGAAGTCTGTTGCACTGTGTTGTTCAGGAAGATAATTTGCAGTGGTATGAGGCACGCTCTAAATAATGCCTCAGTTCCCTGAACCTGCCATTCTTTAGTCCCCCAGACTGATTTTGTGTCTATGGTGTCTCTCCAAAAGTCGAAACCTTGTAAAGACAGCTCAGAAACAAAGGAAGCAGAAAATGTTTGTTTCGTATTAGTGAGCATATTTTTCTTTGCAGTTGTAGGTGCAACCTTATAATAATATGAGGTCGGGTCTGAAGTGTTAAACCCAGAAAAAAAGGAAACTTTTGTGCAAACGTTTGTGAACTACCTCCGGGTGGTGTTGGGCAATGTTCCCGTTGATGGTAAGTAAAAACATTACGTGGGATACTTGCTTTGTGCAAGAAATGATGACCATAGTCTTGGTAACAATACGTGGTATAAAAATCAGATGTATCATCTTACAATTCATTTTTAGAGACTGCAGCAGATTGTTCTAAATCAGACAGCATACTATACACAGTTTCGAAGTCCCAATCATCAGAGAATGTACTGGAGGTGATGATATCTTTCAAAGAAAAAGTTCATCGGGACCAAATACATCATATGAAACCCTATCCCAAACTATTCCTTCAGGAATCGGAACTGCTGTAATGTTCGCAAAGGACAGGTCTCTTCATTCACGATGAGATGGTGTATGTGGTTTCAGGACCAAGTTCACATGTTGTACTCCGGAGCGTTCTGAGAGATAATGTCCATTCAAGAGCAGGAAAAAGACAGTCACTACACCTATCCAAAGGACTAGGAAAAGTAGACCAATTGCCATCCAGAGCTGTAGCCAGGGAGAAACAAAGTAAGTATTTTCACAACCAAAGGTAGAGTTTAAATATGTTTTCTTTAAGGGGAACAGAAGGTGGTGGTGACTCAGGTTCACTAGGATCCAGAGAAAAGGTGTCAAAATTGATGAAGTAGCCAGACGCTGTTCGATCTATTTTTGGTAGCTCAGCAAGTTTTGTTGAACTGGCAGATGACTTGTTGCGAGACATATTCACATAGATGTCGGTATTAGGCCGAATTGAGATCTGTGTTTCATTTGTATTTTGTTGTTGTTCAATTTCAACAGGAAGAGTTCCATTCCATTGTTAGCAACTCCGTTACTTCGTACAGTAGAATCTTCAAATGTTATTAGTCTTTCTGTCTGAACTTCCTGTATGGTAGCGAGAGGAGATCTGCGGCTACCCAGGAGCTCACGCAGCCTGCTATTCAGTATCTGCCACATAGTGTAGTTTGATCAGATCAATGGAGACAAATCTCTTTTCTTTCTTTCCGGCAATAGGCGATTGAAGTACTGTTCTTGTTCCTTCAACAGCCAGGACAGGTACAGGCGCTCTGTAAGATGGCCCAAATTCTTTCTTGTCCACAATCTTTTCTCTGACCAGGTCCCCGATCTTCGGGACCCAGGCAGGTCTTGCCGAAACAGCTTTCACTTCCCTAATGGCTGTGCAGTTCACTTGGACGTTGCTTTGTAGTGCCCAGACTTCATTGAGTTCCTGTAAAACAGCCAAATGATCATTGATGTCAAATGCTTTTTCATCCGCCACTGTGCTGCCACAATCGAGGTCGGCTACCCACATTCTTGTCCCAAACAGGACCTCATATGGAGTTCGGCCTCCTAGGGAACTTCTTGGCATGTTATCAAGTGCCCTCTGAACCCTGTATAGGTGATTGACCCAACTACCGCCAAGCGTAATACCCTTGCTTCTAAGGATTGCTTTAAGTCCCAGTTTTTCCTCTCAACAATCGAATTTCCCTCTGAATGATACGGAGAGGAGTACCGCAATGCAACACCCAGACTTCCCATAGCTTCTTTGTAGGCCCGAGGGCTAAACGCTGGGCCACGGTCAGAATGTAATTTGCCAATTGCGTATGTCCCTATAAAATCTTGCAAATCCTTTATAACAATTTGAGCATCAGCCAAGTGCTGGGACCAAACCCACAGGAATCTAGAGCATGAATCCAATGCCACCAAGATGTACTTGTAAGCCCCATCAGATTGTAAGGGGCCACAGTGGTCCAAATAGACACATGCGAGAGTTCTGTCCGATATCAATAGTGGTGTTTGTGGCGGACGTGATACAGTGGAACCCTTCATCTGCTGACAGATGTCGCACCTAAGGACAAAGCCCTTGGTCTGCTTGGTAAGACCTGGCCACCAATAATGTTGTTTCAGCAATGAAACTGTTGCAGTGATACCTGCGTTTACTGAACCCAGACCCTCGTGTGCAGCTAGTATTAAACCTAATCTGTGATCCATGTTTGGTATTACTTTATCCCCCACTCCTGGAATTTGAGCATACGGTATGTTTTGCACTTGTAGGAATACTTGAGTGGAAAACCTTTTGGCAAGGCTGAGCTGTTTTTTACGTGAGGCAATGACAGCTACCATTATCTTTCCGTCTATCGTTGTGCTAGAATGAGTGATTGCAGCAACGGCAGCAGTTTGCACTATCACCTTAGCAGCTTCATCAGCCAATGAATTCCCTTCAATGTGCACGCCAACAAGCTGATGACTCAGCTTATGAATCACATGAGACCGCAGCAAGCCCATTTTCAGCTCGGTCACTTGTTCCCAAAGTAACTTATGCTTCATTGTGCAACCGTTTGAATCTTTAAACCCATTCTGGCCCCGGTAGTGAAGATATTCATTGTAAGACTGGACACAATAAAATGAATCACACACAATTAGTGTGGGGAATTCTCAATCTGTATTTTTTTGCGCCAGTATCAGGGCTTTTAGTTCTGCCAGCTGTGCCGTGCCATCTCCTAGAGACCGCATCTGCATATTGCTAGGACGGAACTTACCGTCCCACATATGTCCCTTTACAATCGCACATGCGGCGCTATATTGCGGTTTGCTTCTTATGGCAGGTTGAGCAGAACCATCAGTGTAAATAATATAATCATACTGATCTAGAGGCACTATTTCATTTGGAAGTGGATATTCTTGTTCATACTGCAGGAACGCTTGTTTTTTAATGTAGAATCAAATTTGTAGTCTACATCTGTTGCAGTGAGAGAATTAGCTCATTGTATCCATCGTGGATGCAGTGCTTTCGTGTTTAGAACGCTTGCTTTTGTAACAGCCTCTAAGGTTGGTACTGGAGTCACAGCAATTATGCGTTTCCCCTGAGCTAGTGCTCTTTCTCTCACTAAGCAAACACAAGGAGATGATGGACGGAGTGCTGAAACTTTTCAGACACTCACCCCCAGTCACAGATCTGGGTTGAATCCATCATCATTCTTTAGCTCCCTTCACCACCTCAGTTCAGACCCAGTTTTATGCAAATCAGTCTTGACCCTGTGCCTCATGGGAACAGTCCAGCCCGAACTGCCAAGCCAGGTCTTCCCTGAACCGGAAACAAGCATCCTGGGACCGGTTTCGGGGTAACACCCCTCTTCAGCCAGGCTAGCTTGAATCCAGTGGCAAAGTGAGCAAGGGACCCACGTCTGGGCATACCCTGCCAACTTAGGGCGAACAAAGCAAACACAAGGAGATGATGGACGGAGTGCTGAAACTTTTCAGACACTCACCCCCAGTCACAGATCTGGGTTGAATACATCATCATTCTTTAGCTCACTTCGCCACCTCAGTTCAGACCCAGCTTTATGCAAATCAGTCTTGACCCTGTGCCTCATGGGAACAGTCCAGCCCGAACTGCCAAGCCAGGTCTTCCCTGAACCGGAAACAAGCATCCTGGGACCGGTTTCGGGGTAACACCCCTCTTCAGCCAGGCTAGCTTGAATCCAGTGGCAAAGTGAGCAAGGGACCCACGTCTGGGCATACCCTGCCAACTTAGGGCGAACAAAGCAAACACAAGGAGATGATGGACGGAGTGCTGAAACTTTTCAGACACTCACCCCCAGTCACAGATCTGGGTTGAATACATCATCATTCTTTAGCTCACTTCGCCACCTCAGTTCAGACCCAGCTTTATGCAAATCAGTCTTGACCCTGTGCCTCATGGGAACAGTCCAGCCCGAACTGCCAAGCCAGGTCTTCCCTGAACCGGAAACAAGCATCCTGGGACCGGTTTCGGGGTAACACCCCTCTTCAGCCAGGCTAGCTTGAATCCAGTGGCAAAGTGAGCAAGGGACCCACGTCTGGGCATACCCTGCCAACTTAGGGCGAACAAAGCAAACACAAGGAGATGATGGACGGAGTGCTGAAACTTTTCAGACACTCACCCCCAGTCACAGATCTGGGTTGAATCCATCACTTCTCTCACTACAGCAGTCTGTACTGCTGTCAGTATTTTTTCAGTTGATGCAAAACACATTTCAGCGTTTGTGTGCAAATGAGATTTGTATGCATTGGGTGTACAGTTTCGCCATCATTGAAGGTTAGGTAAGTGTACCCGGATTGACCCGCGAATACACGGATCACCAAATTTGTAGTATTTACATGTGTATGTAAATGTTTGGACGCTATCATGTCAGCTTGTAGGGAACGAAGAATTTCTGTATGTTCCTGTGTCCAATGTCGACGGAGAAATCAGGTCTAATTAACTCGTGGAAAGGTTTTAATTTTTCTGCGTAATCCAAAATGTATGTTCTGCCAAAATTTAGGAAATCTAAAATGGATTGTATGTTTTTCAGGGTCTTTGGAGGTTGGAGCAGCGCACACTTTTCTAAAAAATGAGCTTCTAGGCTTTTCCCTTCACTTGAGAGCTCATATCCTAAAAATAGAACATTTAGGTGGGCAATTTTAGATTTTTAAAGTTAAATTTGTAGCCCTCAGAGATGAATCCCAGAATTATGTTGTTCACCCTGTTCAAGTAGTCCAATAATTCACTGTCCGTCAGATAAATATCATCTACTTAGGACAATGCCTCCTCATCAAAATTTTGAAGTAACTCTGATACTCTTGTTGAGAATAACCCAGGGCTATTCTTATACCCTTGTGGCAATCTACAGAATTGACGTTAAGAGCCGAGGGCCGAAAATGCTGACAAATATCTGCTTTCAGGCGCTATATTTTGGCAAAAAAACCCATTTGATATGTCTAGTGTTGTTTTGTATTTCTTCTGCACGTTATTCATTAATGCAGCACTGTGTGCATTTTGTACAGCAAATGTTTTTATGCATGTATTCAAATGCCTGTAGTCTAAAACTAGATGGTATGAATTGTCGGGTTTCATCACGGGAAACAAAGGATTATTCATAGACGAGGTGCAACATTCTATAACATCTTGGTATTCAAGTTCATCTAGGATCTCTCTGACTTGCTTTTTTGTGCCATGTTTTATTGGGTACTGCCTCTGTGGAGTTGAAGTAGTTTTAACTGGGATTTCATGGTGATGGCTCAATGGTTAGAGCGGCAGACCCTGATGCAGAGGTCTAGCCCGGGACCAGGGTTCAATTCCCGCCTCGGCGGTCTTGGGCTCAATTTCCTCGGACCTGATAATTCTCGCCTCGGTGCCTATTCTGATCATGGGTCCCACTCTGCAACTCTGGGCAATAGCTTGCTTAATCTCCACAACGGCCCCCACAACGCTAGGATGCCTGGCTTCACCTTGGGGGTGCCCAGGAGTGGGCATCTCACAGGGAAAGGCCAGGAAGGGTTCCACAGCGGTATGCGTACAAGCGCCTGAGATACCCCTTCGGGGGTCGATTCGGGCGCTATACAAATACTACTACATTTACATTTACATGGGACTCAGCATCCCACCCTACATGATTGCAGTATAATGCAGGAGCTAGTGCTACTGCCCACTCCTGCGCATATGAATGTTTTAGTGATTCTGGAAAGAGGTCGGGGAAAGCCAGTAAAATGACTGTTTCTCCTTTGGGGCAGTCCATAATGAACTCAGGTTGCCAATCTTTTTCAGCCCAAGAGGATGTCATATCCATATGTCAGGTTCTCCCAAAAGAGACCTTTCACTTTCCTGGGTATGTCCCCTTCCATATGGAGTATTATTTCATATAACTGGTGTGGGACACTTACCCTAGTATCAGGTGTCTCCACCGTGATATGCTCATTCAACGCTGCTGTCACCAGAAATTCCATAAGGTTCTGGTGAGCTATTGTTACTTCTGCTGCGCTGTCTGGCATCGTCAGAGCCCATTCCCCGTTCAGAAGTTGAGTCCTCAGTAGCCTGGGCATTTCTTATCTTAAGGCCAGCTACTTTCTACTTTAAATTGAGGTTTACTCTTGGGTTTATCTTCTTTTTTGATAATTTAGTCTGAAGTGGGATGTCTGTCTCTGGGCTTGACTCGCTCTTCTGATCTGTGTTCTGACCATCCTTCCCTCTCTGAGTTTTTTGATGAATCCTGAAAGGAATGCGAGGAATGTGTATCAGTATCCTGATACCCGTCAGGTTTTTTAATGTTATCATGGTTCCTAAGGTTTTACCTCCTGTCAGAGGGCTCCTGTTGAGGAGACCCACCCCGTGATTGTGATGCATTCTGCCTATTTTTTTGTTGATTATTATCCCATTTCTTTTTTAGAAGAATCGGGTGCTTGCTTAGAGCTATCCTTTTCAGGATTACCCATTAATTGTGGTTTCTTAGGTCTAGCTCCCAAATGATCTCTACCCAATGAAGCATAGGTTTATTCAATAATTTTAGGTAATTCTCGCTCCTGTCGTGCCGGAGTGCATTTCCTCAGGCGTTGGTGTATAGCCACCGCTGCTGCCTCCCCTTTTATGTTCGCTGACATAATTGTAGATATCTGGGAAAAACTGCCTATTAATTTCATTCCTAAGTTCAGACCAGGTTCTGCCCCATACTATTTCTGTATTTGTCTTACTAGCTCTGGTATCACTGCTATTAAAGGGGTACCATGAGTCCTGGTATAGATGGCAGCGAAAACTGTACCCCAAGTGGTACAGTCTTCTAACTGGGGAGCTATCCCCATTGGCAAGCAGATCGTTAGTATTCTGTGTTTTTCTTGTGGGCCTGTGTGTGGAAACACAGTCTCTAGCTGTGCTATTTTTTGTGCTATCCAGAATGGCATTTGCTCACGTTTAGTGGGCATTCTTCCCATAATAGCATTTAGTATTTGTGGGGTGATTTTAGTTGCGGTCCCTTGTAGTTGACCTGCTGGTGTAACCTTTGTTGGTTGAAGTGTAAGTGTTTTCATAACGAACTTTGTCAGATTTCTGTAAAGTTTTAGTATTTCTTTGTGAAGTGGACGTAAGTCAGCTACTGGCAATGTGTCAATTTCTGGACGCGGTGTGTAAGCAGCTAAGACCGGCCAAGTCACTCCGTCTCTGCTGAGCGGACCGAGTCTCACTTTTTCTGTGGTGTGTGGGAGGCTGCCTTTAAACAAGTTTATATGTTCATGGTACGTTAACGGGACATCTATGTCCTCGTATGGATTGTATTCTTCTGGTATTTCATCCACTATATAAGAATGAAATGTATGTGTATGTACATTTGCAGGTGGGAACTTTACCCAAGAATAGAACACCTCTGTCCTGTATGCCTCGTGTGCCTCAGTCACGAAGGTAACAGTCCCACCTAAAGCTGAGACTCTAAAATCTGCTAGTTTTAAAGTGAGTGCATTTCTGACATTTTCTGAAATGTTTATTGCACCTTCCTGCTCTCCTTCTTGTGCTGCATTTGCATTTAATGCAGGCGCAGCCTCATTTTGGACGGACATTTTTCAAGTAAGTTGTTTAGTATGGGAAAGAGATAAGGTTTTGCAAAATTTGGGGAACTATAATCCTTCAAGCTTGAATATACCTACACCCAATATATAGGATCTACGTACTCGGCTGTGGCGGATTTTCCCTTCCCACTCCAGACGTCTCTAGATAAATGTGAGTAGGGGTCTCTGAGAAAGCACGACTGAACTACTCAGATTTGACAGTTAAATAAGAACCAAATCAAAGTTGGGCGCCATGTTGTGTAGTTCCTAGAAATCTATATAGGATCTCCGCATTTAGACAAAATAAACTAAGGGATTGATTCCAGACACCCCCAAAGGATATGTTAGCCTGTAGACCAGCTAGCTCACAGTGCCACTATGAGGCCCCCAACCTTACCAAGGAGTGAATAGTTTCTGGCAACTATCGAACATGACAACCCTGACACCTCAGGGATCGTGGAAACAGTACAGTACTTTTTGCTCAGTCACTCTTGCTCACTCGCTCTCAGGTATACAGAATAAACGGTGGGGACTTTTCAATAAGCATTTTTTGAACCAGCGTCATTCTAGTATAAAATAAGTGTGCTGCAACAACCATTAGCCAGAAACAGATATAAATGGTTATGAGCACCAACAGAGTAAATAAAAGGTAGGATTCTACCATGGTGCTAAAACAGTGAATATATGCAGGCATATAGATACATGGCAGTAATAATGCGTACTCCTACGATGCAAACCCTAACTAAATGTACCTTAGTGTACCTAGTATGTATGTAGGTGTACAGCCAAGAATCCCCCTAGGAAAGAGCCAACCCCATTACCTGATGTGAGAGGGTGAAGCACCCCATCTTGGTCTTGAATTGGACACCCGAGAGCAGGGACATCTTAAGGATTTTGGGGGCCCTGGGCCAAACATATGTTGGGGGCCCTGGGCCAAACATATTTTGGGGGCCCCTGTTCAGAACAGCTTTGAATTTATGATCCAATTTGAGCCCCTGTTTCCCACACCGTTTCTGCTTCCTCAGCTGCGTTAGCGATCCAGTTTGCATCATAGGCATTAGCCTATATATTCCCGATGTGAACGGAAGTGCGCAGCTGACAGCGGTAGGATTTAGTGTTTCCTGCCCTGCTACTAGGTTTTTAATACTTTTTAAATTGTATATGTGTGGCTGAATTACTCTGTGCTTTTTAACAGTTTCTCCGACCTACGCGCACTTGCACTTTACTTTATTCTGCTTGCCTACACCTCCTTAGCTGCTCCAATTCGCATCTCGCTTTTCCTCCAGTTCAGGTCAGCCGCGGCTGATACACCGATTGTGCGGAGGGCTGGGGCTACTATCAGGCTCCTCACTTCCGCCCACGCAGTTTCCGCTTCCTCAGCTGCGTTAGCGATCCAGTTTGCATCATAGGCATTAGCCTATATATTCCCGATTCAAATGGACGCACGCAGCGGGCGCGCCACTGGCGCACCAAAGGCAAGCCCGCCTGCGTCCGCCAGCGTCCCGGAAGCGTCCGGCGCCGGCCATGCTGCCCAGTTCCCCTCCGGTGAGTTTCCTCCACTATATTACAATAGGGAAAAACTGCTCAGCCTTAGGCGGCTACCATTATGTCAGTGTACAGCGGCTGATCCGAGCTTGGAGGTAGACTTTCGATGCAATAAGTGCAACTGGTCTCTCCTC
This sequence comes from Calotriton arnoldi, assembly GCA_963921515.1. NCBI lineage: Eukaryota > Metazoa > Chordata > Amphibia > Caudata > Salamandridae > Calotriton > Calotriton arnoldi. The sequence goes on from CAWUFW010002629.1 coordinate 2,060,576, forward strand.
TAGCCCAGGAAACTCGCACACAAGATCCTCCCAATCAACAATAAGTGTTAAAACAATAAGAAAACAGAGGACTTAAAGGCCACCCTTTTAAATTGTCGCTCTATGCAAAAGCATGAACCACACATTTATGACCTACTGTTAGACGAACAGCCTGATCTTTTATTTCTCACTGAGACCTGCATGTCTGAAGCCTCGAACCCTACTATCACCTCGGCCATCCCTAAGGGTTATAAAATCCTTAGGAGGGACTGACCGAGTGGGAATGGGGGCCGGGTTCGCTATAATTTACAATCAAAAACTAGACTGCTCTCCCATCCCAATAGAAAACATCGAGGGTGCAGAGTCCTTAGGCTTCCGCTGTACCTTATCCCCCCATCATAGCATAGCTGGTTTTCTGATTTACAGACCTCTTGGTGCAATTGGAAATTTTATTACTACGCTTAATACAGCCACCACCTCCCTGGACTTAAAATACAACAACTACCTTTTTCTGGGAGATTTCAATATACATATGGACAATGGAAAAGACCCTCAAACAATTTTCTTGTTGGAGACGCTGCAGGCCTGCAACATGTTTCCATCTATTTCTTTGGCCACCCATGAGAAGGGCCATACCCTAGACCAAATCTTTCACAACTTTGACATATCAGTAAGCCTACCTCTTCCCATTACCTGGTCTGACCACCTTCTATTAAAATTCGTCATTCCCAACTCTGCCACAGCCCCTCGGGCTAACGCAGGGCAGAGGGTCCCTAATTACAGAACGTTCCATAAAATATCCATCCCGATGTTAGCAGACGCCATCGGTCGTTTCTCACCAGAGCTGTCTGGCTGCCCCGACTCGGACGCCCTCTCAATAGATTCATGGCTCCGAACCAACATTGGTGCAGTGGTACTGATTGTTTCCCGCTCCTCAAAGAGGTCGGCCCCACCAGCTCCATGGTTTAATGATTCCCTCAGATCTAGCAAAAGAAATTGTAGAAAAATGGAACGAAAATGGCGTAAATCCTATCTACCTGATGACAGGAAGGTTTATAAAGACACCTTAAAAGCTCATTACATTCTCGTGAAGGCAGCCAAGAAAAACTTCTTTCAAACCAAGATAGAAAATGCCCAAAATAAGAGTAAGAAAATCTTTAGCATAGTTAAATCCTATACCGCCCGAAAGCCAGCACAAAGGAAGGGCCATGCATGGAAGAATGGTCTAAGCAAATAGCTCAATTCTTCCACAAAAATATCTCCGTGATCCAACAAGCCTTCACTAACATCTCAGAGGAAGAACTGACCTTCTACCTTAGTTCTAATAGCAAATTTCACCTCTTGGATCCTCCATCTTTACTAACTTTCACTGAGTTTCAGCTTGAAGAGTCAGTGACCCTGCTCCAAAGCATTAAGTCTGGCTCTCCTACCGACCCATGTCCAGCGAATATCCTGAACCTATTAGCTCCCACCATAAAGCCCACGGTAAACCAGCTCTTTAATGCTTTCCTCTCATCAGGCAACATGCCGAAATTATGGAAGAATGCTAAGAATCTTCCACTGATAAAAAAGGCTAACGCCAAACCGATGGAGCCTGCCAACTACAGGCCAATCTCCCTTCTTCCGGCCCTCTCCAAAGTATTAGAGAAGCATGTAAACAAGGCCCTCCAAAAACACATTGAAGATGGGAAGCTCCTTCATGAGTCCCAATCCGGTTTTAGGGCTAACTACAGTACGGAGTCCGCTCTGCTGGAAGTGACTGAATTTCTCCAGGGTAAGCTGGACCAGGGAGGCAAGGCTGTTCTGATACTGCTCGATCTGTCGGCGGCCTTCGATATGGTCCCACATGAGAGGCTCCTGGAGAGACTTGCTAACATTGGCCTGGGGGGACCGCCTTAACATGGATGTCATCCTTCTTGGCAAATAGATCTCAGGACATCTGGCTCCCCCCTTTCTCATCCCCGGTTCCGGCCATGAATGTAGGTGTCCCTCAGGGCTCCATTCTCAGTCCTACACTTTTTAATATATATCTATCTCCCCTTGCATTTCTGGTAGAGGAAGAGGGCGCCAAAATTGTTTCCTATGCTGATTACACTCAGCTGATTTTTACATGTGAAAAAGGAACCGACTTTGACGGGGCAATGATTAGGTCTTGCCTCACAAAGGTTTTTAACTGGCTTAAGATCAATCAGCTGAAGTGCAATCCTGACAAAACTGAAGTTGTTTTCTTTGGTAATCCAGAAACGCCTGACTGGAGCTCTTGGTGGCCAAAAGATCTGCCGCCCCCGCCCGCGGAAAAGGAGAAAGTAAATAACTTAGGAATTGTCATAGACAAGACACTCTCCATGCGCATTGAAATCCAAAATCTAACTGGCGCTTGCTTTGGCATACTACGGATACAAAACAAATTCCTGCCACTGTTACCACTTGGGAGCAGAAAGATCGTGGTGCAGGCTCTGGTGACATCAAAGCTTGATTATGTCAACAGCTTGTACCTCGGTCTTCCCAAATCCCTTATCCAGCGCCTACAAGTGGTACAAAGCGCGGCGGCCAGAGCCATCCTGAGACCTAAACCCAGATCTAGTATGACCCCTATTCTTAAGTCTCTACACTGGCTCCACATAAAAGAACAGATCGACTTCAAAGCGATGACCATCTTCTTTAAAGCTTTCCACAGCTTAGGAGCCAGCTACCTAAATAAGCGCGTTAATCGCTACACAACATCTAGACCCCTAAGATCTTCCAATGCCAACCTGGCCATCGTGCCTAAAATATGCTGTGCCAGCACTGGAGGCAGATCCCTCTGCTTTCAAGGTGCAAAATTGTGGAATAGACTCCCTGAGTCTCTGAGACTAATCACAGACCTACTCTCTTTCAGGAAGAACTTAAAAACCTGCCTCTTTAATAACTGATGGGTCTTTTACGCACGTTTTCCTCCCGCTGTCACGCGCCAGGACACTCTAGTCTGAGTAGCTGCGCGCTTTATTAAATACACTATTTCATTTAATTTCATTAGGTCCCTGACAGTGCAAAGGAACACTCGCCCAAATTCTAAGGGCCTTATTTATGAGGCCTTGCTTCACCTTTATGCCCCAGGTGCGTCACTTTTTGTGACGCACCGGCAGCGTAAAAAATGTGCCATGTTGCGCCCTATTTACAAAGTGACGCATCTAGGCAGATGCGTCACTTTGTAAACTCCAGCACCACATTATACCTGCGCCAGGTATAATGTATGCAGGAGTGGGTGTTCCCCCGCAAAACGCCTCGTAGAAGTGGTGCATTGAAATCTATGAGAACTCAGTGCGCCACTTCTAGGACGCCATTGCATCAATATCTTACACCTGCCTCACAGCAGGCGTAAGACTGATGCAGGCCCTTTCACATGGGGCTTGCCCCAAGTGAAAGGACACATTGCTGGAGTTGCGTCTATTTTCAGACACACCCCAGCAATGCATCACTTTTGCGCCTACAGATACGTCAGAAATACTGACGTATCTGTAACTCCTTGCGACATGACGCGTCATACAGTAAATATGACGCATCCATCATGTCGCAAGGAGGGCGCACTAAGAAGTGACGCATCCCTGTTTTTACACAGCGATGCAACACTTCTCATAAATAAGGCCCTAAATGTGTTTACATCTAATATTCAGGGATGCTTATGTGTGTTTTCAATATTGTGAATACACAAAAGTGGGCTGCCCTTTGAATCAATTCCTATGTTTATCTACAGAGTTCTATAGAGATGCACTACCAGTGGGGGCATCTCAAAAAAAGTTACGGACTGGCCTCACACACCGCCCGGTGTCATGCTTCATCATCGGCTGTCCTCGCCCTCTAAAAACTTGGTTTGATAGAGGGCGGGCATACACCTGGAGACAGGGATGCACTTCTAAATCTAAGTGATGGCCGTGGGGGAGTGATAAGTGATTTAAAAACCATTACATTAGCCCATGTGCCATGCTTTATTCAAATGGTAAATGTATGGTGGTTAAAAACTAAGTGAACGGTGGTATGGGATATTAATCTCCCTTCACCGTATGAAATGAGGTCGACATGTTTCTGCTGAGGTGTCCCCGAAGGGTACGTAGCATTCTTCAGGACCTAAAAAAGGGGGGGAAGGAGCGGTTATATACCCTATGTGTTCACTTCCTTTTAACTAGTGAAAAATGGAAGGAAAATCCTGTCGCTAGATCAGGGGAAAACTCCCAATGATCAAATTGAGAATCAGATGACTCTGTGGAGCCAACCGAGACCAACAGGCCACTACCCATGCGGCAACTGTGTGTGCTGCCGGCTGACCACCACAACAAAAGAAGTCGACATAGGTACAGAGAGACCCTGGAAGCTAAAACATTCCAGCAACTGCAATACAGAAGGTGTGGTGTACCTCCTATCCTGTCCATGTAACCTGAAGTATGTCGGGATGACCACCAGGAAGGTGAACACGCGGATCAGCGAACACCGGCGTACGATTAGGTGCAGGAAGACCAACACCAAACTGACGAAACATTTCACGGAGAAAGGCCACAACGACCTGGACCTCAGATGGGTGGTGCTTGAGGTTATGAATAAGCAAAAGACTGATATCTCTAGACAACTCCATATCCGAGAACAGCGCTGGGTATACAGGCTTCGCAGCGATGATAAAGGCTTAAATGATGAGATGCAAAACACACAAGATGATGGACGGAATGCTGCACATTGGCAAACATTCACCCCCAGTCACAGATCTCGGTTTAATCCATCGTTATTTTGCTTCACCACGCCACCCCAGTTCAGACATAGCCATATGCAAATCAGTCTTGACCCTGTGCCTCATGGGAACAGTCCAGACCGAACTGCCAAGCCATGTCTTCCCTGGACCGGAATCAAGCATCCTAGGACCGGTTTCAGGCTATCAGCCTTCATCAGCCAGGATAGCTTGACTCCAGTGGCGTAGTGAGCACGGGACCCACGTCTGGGCATACCCTTCCCACTTAGGGCGAAATGCAAAACACACAAGATGATGGACGGAATGCTGCACATTGGCAAACATTCACCCCCAGTCACAGATCTGGGTTTAACCCATCGTTATTTTGCTTCACCACGCCACCCCAGTTCAGACATAGCCATATGCAAATCAGTCTTGACCCTGTGCCTCATGGGAACAGTCCAGACCGAACTGCCAAGCCATGTCTTCCCTGGACCGGAATCAAGCATCCTAGGACCGGTTTCAGGCTATCAGCCTTCATCAGCCAGGATAGCTTGACTCCAGTGGCGTAGTGAGCACGGGACCCAAGTCTGGGCATACCCTTCCCACTTAGGGCGAAATGCAAAACACACAAGATGATGGACGGAATGCTGCACATTGGCAAACATTCACCCCCAGTCACAGATCTGTGTTTAATCCATCGTTATTTTGCTTCACCACGCCACCCCAGTTCAGACATAGCCATATGCAAATCAGTCTTGACCCTGTGCCTCATGGGAACAGTCCAGACCGAACTGCCAAGCCATGTCTTCCCTGGACCGGAATCAAGCATCCTAGGACCGGTTTCAGGCTATCAGCCTTCATCAGCCAGGATAGCTTGACTCCAGTGGCGTAGTGAGCACGGGACCCACGTCTGGGCATACCCTTCCCACTTAGGGCGAAATGCAAAACACACAAGATGATGGACGGAATGCTGCACATTGGCAAACATTCACCCCCAGTCACAGATCTGGGTTTAATCCATCGTTATTTTGCTTCACCACGCCACCCCAGTTCAGACATAGCCATATGCAAATCAGTCTTGACCCTGTGCCTCATGGGAACAGTCCAGACCGAACTGCCAAGCCATGTCTTCCCTGGACCGGAATCAAGCATCCTAGGACCGGTTTCAGGCTATCAGCCTTCATCAGCCAGGATAGCTTGACTCCAGTGGCGTAGTGAGCACGGGACCCACGTCTGGGCATACCCTTTCCACTTAGGGCGAAATGCAAAACACACAAGATGATGGACGGAATGCTGCACATTGGCAAACATTCACCCCCAGTCACAGATCTGGGTTTAATCCATCGTTATTTTGCTTCACCACGCCACCCCAGTTCAGACATAGCCATATGCAAATCAGTCTTGACCCTGTGCCTCATGGGAACAGTCCAAACCGAACTGCCAAGCCATGTCTTCCCTGGACCGAATCAAGCATCCTAGGACCGGTTTCAGGCTATCAGCCTTCATCAGCCAGGATAGCTTGACTCCAGTGGCGTAGTGAGCACGGGACCCACGTCTGGGCATACCCTTCCCACTTAGGGCGAAATGCAAAACACACAAGATGATGGACGGAATGCTGCACATTGGCAAACATTCACCCCAGTCACAGATCTGGGTTTAATCCATCGTTATTTTGCTTCACCACGCTACCCCAGTTCAGACATAGCCATATGCAAATCAGTCTTGACCCTGTGCCTCATGGGAACAGTCCAGACCGAACTGCCAAGCCATGTCTTCCCTGGACCGGAATCAAGCATCCTAGGACCGGTTTCAGGCTATCAGCCTTCATCAGCCAGGATAGCTTGACTCCAGTGGCGTAGTGAGCACGGGACCCACGTCTGGGCATACCCTTCCCACTTAGGGCGAAATGCAAAACACACAAGATGATGGACAGAATGCTGCACATTGGCAAACATTCACCCCCAGTCACAGATCTGGGTTTAATCCATCGTTATTTCGCTTCACCACGCCACCCCAGTTCAGACATAGCCATATGCAAATCAGTCTTGACCCTGTGCCTCATGGGAACAGTCCAGACCGAACTGCCAAGCCATGTCTTCCCTGGACCGGAATCAAGCATCCTAGGACCGGTTTCAGGCTATCAGCCTTCATCAGCCAGGATAGCTTGACTCCAGTGGCCTAGTGAGCACGGGACCCACGTCTGGGCATACCCTTCCCACTTAGGGCGAAATGCAAAACACACAAGATGATGGACGGAATGCTGCACATTGACAAACATTCACCCCCAGTCACAGATCTGGGTTTAATCCATCGTTATTTTGCTTCACAACGCCACCCCAGTTCAGACATAGCCATATGCAAATCAGTCTTGACCCTGTGCCTCATGGGAACAGTCCAGACCGAACTGCCAAGCCATGTCTTCCCTGGACCGGAATCAAGCTATCCTGGCTGATGAGGGCTGATAGCCTGAAACCGGTCCTAGGATGCTTGATTCCGGTCCAGAGAAGATATGGCTTGGCAGTTCGGTCTGGACTGTTCCCATGAGGCACAGGGTCAAGACTGATTTGCATATGGCTATGTCTGAACTGGGGTGGCGTGGTGAAGCAAAATAACGATGGATTAAACCCAGATCTGTGACTGGGGGTGAATGTTTGCCAATGTGCAGCATTCCGTCCATCATCTTGTGTGTTTTGCATTTCGCCCTAAGTGGGAAGGGTATGCCCAGACGTGGGTCCCGTGCTCACTACGCCACTGGAGTCAAGCTATCCTGGCTGATGAGGGCTGATAGCCTGAAACCGGTCCTAGGATGCTTGATTCCGGTCCAGAGAAGATATGGCTTGGCAGTTCGGTCTGGACTGTTCCCATGAGGCACAGGGTCAAGACTGATTTGCATATGGCTATGTCTGAACTGGGGTGGCGTGGTGAAGCAAAATAACGATGGATTAAACCCAGATCTGTGACTGGGGGTGAATGTTTGCCAATGTGCAGCATTCCGTCCATCATCTTGTGTGTTTGCATTTCGCCCTAAGTGGGAAGGGTATGCCCAGACGTGGGTCCCGTGCTCACTACGCCACTGGAGTCAAGCTATCCTGGCTGATGAGGCTGATAGCCTGAAGCCGGTCCTAGGATGCTTGATTCCGGTCCAGAGAAGATATGGCTTGGCAGTTCGGTCTGGACTGTTCCCATGAGGCACAGGGTCAAGACTGATTTGCATATGGCTATGTCTGAACTGGGGTGGCGTGGTGAAGCAAAATAACGATGGATTAAACCCAGATCTGTGACTGGGGGTGAATGTTTGCCAATGTGCAGCATTCCGTCCATCATCTTGTGTGTTTTGCATTTCGCCCTAAGTGGGAAGGGTATGCCCAGACGTGGGTCACGTGCTCACTACGCCACTGGAGTCAAGCTATCCTGGCTGATGAGGGCTGATAGCCTGAAACCGGTCCTAGGATGCTTGATTCCGGTCCAGAGAAGATATGGCTTGGCAGTTCGGTCTGGACTGTTCCCATGAGGCACAGGGTCAAGACTGATTTGCATATGGCTATGTCTGAACTGGGAGTGGCGTGGTGAAGCAAAATAACGATGGATTAAACCCAGATCTGTGACTGGGGTGAATGTTTGCCAATGTGCAGCATTCCGTCCATCATCTTGTGTGTTTTGCATTTCGCCTAAGTGGGAAGGGTATGCCCAGACGTGGGTCCCGTGCTCACTACGCCACTGGAGTCAAGCTATCCTGGCTGATGAGGGCTGATAGCCTGAAACCGGTCCTAGGATGCTTGATTCCGGTCCAGAGAAGATATGGCTTGGCAGTTCGGTCTGGACTGTTCCCATGAGGCACAGGGTCAAGACTGATTTGCATATGGCTATGTCTGAACTGGGGTGGCGTGGTGAAGCAAAATAACGATGGATTAAACCCAGATCGGTGACTGGGGGTGAATGTTTGCCAATGTGCAGCATTCCGTCCATCATCTTGTGTGTTTTGCATTTCGCCCTAAGTGGGAAGGGTATGCCCAGACGTGGGTCCCGTGCTCACTACGCCACTGGAGTCAAGCTATCCTGGCTGATGAGGGCTGATAGCCTGAAACCGGTCCTAGGATGCTTGATTCCGGTCCAGAGAAGATATGGCTTGGCAGTTCGGTCTGGACTGATCCCATGAGGCACAGGGTCAAGACTGATTTGCATATGGCTATGTCTGAACTGGGGTGGCATGGTGAAGCAAAATAACGATGGATTAAACCCAGATCTGTGACTGGGGGTGAATGTTTGCCAATGTGCAGCATTCCGTCCATCATCTTGTGTGTTTTAAATGATGAGATACCATGGCTGCAACTTGCGAAATAGAAAATGTATAGAATTGACCATGCACACCTTCTTTAGTCAACAACCAACTCCAAGAAAGCTGGCCTAATAGAGTAGGTTCTATTCTCTACTGCTACCCCTCTACTTTATTTTAAGTAGTTCACTAAAAGTGGGCCCATTGTTATGCTCGCAAATTCAAACAGATCAAGCTGGCATGGGGAACACATTGGTTTGTGTAAACCCATGTTATCAAACATAGATACCAGCTGTAGCAATTACCACCACTGACCACCACCCTGTATCATTAGTGTGTACTTCACACATATAACAAGTGAGGTACCATTGGCCCGTAATCCCATTATGAACAGAGTAATGTTGCTTTATTTTTCTCACAGTGTTTAGAACTCTTGGGGTATCCCCTCATTTTACGGGGATCTCGAGCGGCCCCTGCTGTAATCCACGCTGGTAGTTATCAGTGCGCAAGCATAGGACCCATAGCAGGGCAAGCGTCTCACGGAATACACCTAGGCGCATGCGCGGTAGCGGGTTTCCCACTACTTCAGCGCATGCTCAAATACCGGGAGACTGATCAGACCCGGTAATGAACATGGGCGTCCTCACAAACATGGGAGCTAATGACCTCGTAACTGCATTTGTTTTCCCGCAGGAAGGGGAAGGACCATAACATCGGTATCGGCGCCGTTTGACCAATGCTGAACGTAACCTTTTTGAATACACACCCTCTACCAGGCGGTCAGGCTCACGCAAGAGGACACAGGAAACAAACCTCACAAGCCCATTTTTAACTATCTAAAATGGCCTTGATAGTGTTGGAGGCATGTTTTGACCAATGCCGAACGTAACCTTCATTGAATACACACCCTCAACCAGGCGGTCAGGCTCACGCAAGAGGACACAGGAAACAAACCTCACAAGCCCATTGTTTACTATCTTAATGGCCTTGGTAGTGTTGGAGGCATGTTTTGACCAATCGGGTGGGGCGATTTACAGTTACGCCTCCCACCAGGCGGTCAGGCAGTCCCGTAGAGGGACACAGGAAACTCACTTAACAGGCCCAATTAACACTGATTAGCTCACTAATTAGTCACAGCTCTTTAGTATAAAAACCCTCTGAATCTCACCATTTACCATCAGCGGGGAGACAGAGAGGACGCCTCCGGGAAGAACGGCTGGAAGCACTGAAACTAGACAGTGAGAGTATGCCTGAAGGAATGCTGGTGTGAACTTGAATGAATAGGTGGTCCATTAGTTCTGGATTTCACCTTATGTTTGCTTTAACTAGGAACCTTGGTCCTGGTTCTTTCTGAATACTGGTGACTAACCCTTAACTACCAGTAGTGGTTTTATGTGTTTTTTCCCTACAGAAAGTCTAAGTAGGTCCTTCCACCTCAGCCCTCCCATGGAGCGTTTAGGGTAGAAATACAGGATAAGAGTTGGTTTACAACCACTTTTTAACGGTGTGAGTACACGTTGCACCTGCCACGTGTCTCATAAAGACCACTTCACACCACCACGCGCGCTATAGGTATGACGCGGGATGGATGATGTTTATAAACTATTTGTTTACATACTCACACGGTTTGGTTTGTATGTTTTATTTTTGTTTTTCCTTTCTCTACAGAGTTACTCTCAGTGGTACTATACCAAGAGGGAAGTATCCACCTACATAGTGTTTTTAACCCCTCCCTGATCTAGCGACAGGATTTTCCTTCCATTTTTCACTAGTTAAAAGGAAGTGAACACATAGGGTATATAACCCCCCTTTCCCCCTTTTTTAGGTCCTGAAGAATGCTACGTACCCTTCGGGGACACCTCAGCAGAAACATGTCGACCGCATTTCATACGGTGAAGGGAGAATAATATCCCATACCACCGTTCACTTAGTTTTTAACCACCATACATTTACCATTTGAATAAAGCATAGCACATGGACTAATGTAATGGTTTTTAAATCACTTATCACTCCCCCACGGCCATCACTTAGATTTAGAAGTGCATCCCTGTCTCCAGGTGTATGCCCGCCCTCTATCAAACCAAGTTTTTAGAGGGCGAGGACAGCCGATGATGAAGCATGACACCGGGCGGTGTGTGAGGCCAGTCCGTAACTTTTTATGAGATGCCCCCACTGGTAGTGCATCTCTATAGAACTCTGTAGATAAACATAGGAATTGATTCAAGGGGGAGCCCACTTTTGTGTATTCATGAGATAGTGGAGGCTGGCTCGCCCTTTGGCCCCGTGCCTCTGGTTCCCACCCTCAGCAACATTGCTGGGGTTAGTGTGTGTGGACTGTTTTCAATATTGTAACAGCAGCAGCTCACCAATATTACTGCAAATAATCTCTGTGACGCCCTCCCATTTCTTATATGCTAGGCCTTGTTTTGATCTAAAAGAAACTTTTTTTATGTATATTGCATGAAACAAACACAACATTTCTCTGCACAATGGCTGTACTGAACTCTCACACATCGGGTACATAAAAATAAATTGAAGGAAAACAGTATTTAATACAATCTGTTTAAGAAATAGTCAAGGTCATTAGGGCAAAACTCTGGAGAATGAAGCTGACTCTGTCAGGGGGCCCCCTGAAAGGCTGGGGCCCTGGGCCAGAGCCCACTTTGCCCATGCATTAAAACGTCTCTGCCCGCGAGGGATGTCAGACCACTGCGTGCTGGAGTGTCTGCGTGCAGGGACTTCAGCGTCTCGTGTCTGCATGGAAGCTTTTTCTCCTCTGGTTTACCCAGCGAAGATGTGGTGCTGATATACCTAAAAGGTACTCTCAAGGGGGTTCTACCTAGATGTGTCATTGTACTGTGTGCATGTCGGCCAAGGATGACAATAGCGGTGACCCTCATACAGAGTTATTATGCGGAAGATGGTAATCCTGCTGTGATACTAAGAATCCTCATGCATAATAAATGAGGCTAGTTTTCGGAGAAAACCATACAACATTTATTCGGCACCTAATGAGGTAAAAGGTCGGCGCCAGAACCGTTATGTAGAGCAAGGTAGGACAAATGTTGGCAAAAGGTCGTGCAACGACCTGGGCCTATATTGGAGTACATAACAATGAAGGAACCAAAACATGCCCACTTGTTTTAGTGATTGCCATAGGGGAATACAAAGAACACAATCCTTAGTCTACCTTAGGCAATTTTAATAGTTTAGTTGCTGGCACAGATTACTTTACAGGGCTGCTAATTCAATGTATAAAACAATATTTATTAATTAAGCCAGTCTTTGGATGGGTATGGGGTTTTATTCACCACAGCATCCCAACAAATCGTGTAAGTTCCCTCTCCTAAAACAAGGTGGATTACTTCAACTAATCCTAGGCCAGATATGGAGTTCAGTAACAAGGGTTCCATTTCCCAAAAAGAGCTCTGTGTTCTTATGATCACACCCTAAACAAATGCCACTCCCTCGGGCGAAGTACTAGCCCAATGACGGAGAATGTCACCTTGGATGGGCGAGGGCTCAGCATCTTTTTACTCAGACTCTGTTGATTAAATAGGATATAACTTTCAGGATGAGGCATGTCTTCTGGTCATGGGGCACAGTGGTTTTTCATCCTTGTTGTCTTGTTGGATTACAAAACAAAACAGTAGTTTGCAGACTGATATGGAAATTGGAGTCCTATGACTCCTCTTCAGTAAATATAGTATACCACCTATCCACCCAAGCAGTACACATGAAACAAACCTTACCACATGCTTGTAGTACTCTTCAGAAATACCATAATCAGCTACCATCAGACACCCAACAGCACCAGGATTCCACTCAACAATACTCACTACAGACCACCATTCCAGTTTTAATTATGATTCCCCTTTCCAAAATACAATAAGCAAGACCACCCTCTGAATCCTGCACTGCATAAGCATAACATGACACAAAAGTCATATAGTTAATTGATGAATTTATTTGAAGTCTTATATAGTGTGGACCAAGTCAAGCCAACATCAGATGGCTTTACAATAGGCATAGTAAAAATAAAAACAAAAAAATTGTCTAGGCATATTTAACTTGTGATTCTTCTAATTAGTACCATTTTTAAGCTTACTATCCTGAACATACGCTTATCTTTCATGGTCGGACTTTATTAGTCTTTCATCCAAATTGCACGTATTTTCATCAGAGCTCCTCAATAAGATTGGCTGATGACTGCTATGCATTTCTTCATCTTCATGACAAGCATCATATGTAGAAGCTCTCCTTTGAGAGCCCAAGTTCTTAGTACCAGTGAGATATAATATTTCTTTTAACTACTTGTAATATGTTGTTTCACTGAAAGTTGGTTTATCAAATATGAAACCAAGGGATGTTGCTTTTCTAACAATTGTTGCTTTGATCCCTAATGGTTTTGACTTCAAGAGCCACCGACAGAAATTCAGTTTCATCTAGGTTAAGTTTTAAGATGTATTTGGATATGCGTGTCTGAGTCACTGCAAGGTTTTTCTGTACAATTTTTACATCTTGCTCATTGCTAATTTTTAAATTTAGTTGAGTATCATCTTCACAGTTTGAATATTTATTCCTTTATTTAGGCCTAGTTCTCTCGTTTACTCATTAAATGATTCAACATGCACGTGGAAGAGTGTGGGGGCCAGAAAGGAACTCTGTTGTAATCCATTGGTGATGGTGAGGTTGGAGAGGTGCATTTTCCAATCTTTACTGTTTAAGATCTGTCTTTTAAATATGCCATTGCCTACTTTCATAATAGCGTCCATTCCCATACCAGATTCGAATCTGGTCACAAGGGTCTTGTTCTCGATCATGTCAAAAGTTGCTATGAGGTCAAGGAGGATCTTTAGAGCATTATCAAGTGCGGACAGAATTGTAATTTCAGTGCTGCAACTCTCACTGAAACCGGACTGATTTGATTTTAGCAATTTAATAATCTTAATGTGTTCTTTCTGCTCTAGTCCATAAGAAAGGAAGGTGCACTCTAAATGAAAGCAATCAGTAAACATGTATTGTCCAAAGTTTCTTTTCTTTATTTACGTAGTTTGGTTAAAACCGGCACACAGCCAACGCGTTTCGTTCCCTTGTGCCACGGGAACTTCGTCAGGGCTGTAATAATCACAACATATATAACATAAATATACATATAGAAAACACATATACATACACCATCCACTAAAGTAAAATTATATATAACACACAAACAAATTTGAAACACATACAATGACCAAAAAGCGAAAGAAAACATAAACCAACAAAGTGTTCAAGGATACACCATCCCTTAAAAGACAAAAACCTATTTTTAAGAAAATTTGTTTTTTTAAAAAGATGCCACTTGAATTTACTAAAATATCACATAAGAGAAGCGCAAGAGGATATATATATAAATCATATAACACCAAAATATACTAAAAAACATACAATATTTAAACAAACAAAAATCTGAACCAAATATATGAAAAGTGGGAAAATAAAAAAAATATATAAATAAAGAGAAAACAGTACACAAAAGGAGAAAAGAACAATAATGCAAAGAGAAAAATGAGAAAAGAGGACAAAGTAAAAAGCCTAAATAAGCAAGACAAAAAAAGGAGAGAGTTAGAAAGCAATGAACCTAAGAAGAATAAAAAGAAGAAAAGGGGGAGGACCATAATCCACCTGAAAGCACAAACCTAAAACGATAACAGGTTAAAAGGTCGTGTATAGATGTGGCCAAAACGTCACCATAGATCGCGATTAACAAGACCCAACAGGGGCAAGAAAAAGATATTCTATGTATCTCACCTTATGGGTAGTATAGAGAGAACGTACACAATTAAGTCACAGGTCCAATTGTTGTCACGGGGTGCCGTTTCAAAATCAAGATCGTACGTCCCCTGATATGGTCAAGACACACCCTATATAAACGGTCTTTGGAGAATACTCCTATAAATAAATTAAGATAAACAGAGCAAATACTAGACAGTATATAAGCAAGAGAGGTAAAAAGAGGCGAGATTTAAACTCGCCGATCTTTATCAAAAAATTAGAAAATTTCGGACCATGGGCTAGCTCACCTTTAGATTGATCGATAATAATGAGGGAGTCCGAAAATGGGGAGTCCCAAACGGCGCACTGCTCTTTAAATTTCAAGAAGTCAACTGCCAAGAAATAAACAGTTTATAAAGAAAAAGAATATATCCCAAAAAGCTACGAGAAAATTATTTATCTCCATGTGACACGTAACTATCAAACAAAAAACGGACCAGTATTTATATGACTTATATACCATGGCCCTGATTATATGAAAGACCAACATCCTGACAGTGATCAATTTATAAATAGTATCACAGTCTGAAAAATACAGGTCCTAAGTTACAACTGAGCCAGTATCCCTAACAATACACAGAAAAAATTCTCAGTGTGAGGCGGTCATGTATACGATAGACCACAACTAGGAATTAGCAGGCAATTATATGCGAGGGAACAAGCACCCAAGAAATAGCGATATGATAGTATCTCACCCAGCCTATACAGCCATATAAAAATACTAGAAAAATTAGACCAATATTCAATTATAAACAAGAGGCCTAAAATATTTCAATATCCATTAACGGTCAATAGACAGCCCGTTTTTGTCATAGTATATTAAAAGTTCCCAAAGAGTATTAAAAAAGGGTGGACAGTGCCCCGTAGAATTCTACAATAAAAACAAAGAGGTGGCACATAGAGCATACTACTAACCAGCGTAATATCGTTTAGTACGACTAAATACAAACAGACATGCTGACGTACCCAATAATCACCTATTCTCCAACGAGAAAGTTTTCCGACGGCATGATAACCGACAACACGATAATACAAGCTCCCACGCCATTGCTAGAATCAATTTAAGCAATTCCGAAGGCGCAAAATGACGTCAAGTTCATGCGACCGAAATGCATCACGTAAGTGCAAGAAAAAAGAACCGCGAGTCTGGCGGCCATCATGAAAATGTAATCCAAAAATGGAAAAACATATTATTGCCATGCAGTTTGAATATAACAATGATATGAAAGAGAGATATTTTCTAGTTGGTTTTGTAATACAAAAAACCCAACACGGATATCATGATTAACTGATTTACAGTTTTCAAAAAACTATACTGGTAAGTTTCCAACGTATCATAACCATAATACAATACTTTCTTAAAACGTTAAATACTCTAGTTTATAGACTTGACTCGAGACACGGTAAATAATTCCAAAAAACAGAAAACAAGATGGTTATGGGAATGTCATCTTATGCCGACAAATCTCACATAGATGATGACAAACCCAGGGGCCATCTTGTAGTGTGTTCAAAAAGCAGTTTCCAAAGTAACCTTATCGCAGTATTTTCTAACTCACTAACGAAACCGCATATTCTCAGGAAAATCTCTTGAAAATCAATATAAAAACCTTAGAAAAGGGATACATAGTGAAAAAGAGGGGAAAGGAAAGGATGAATTAGATATATACATTAATTGTCATTTTGAAACAAAAGAAAAAATAATAAAAGTTACAAATTGAAAAAAATAAATGAATAAAAACACAAACCCATTAGAGAGATTTTTTCTTCAAAGAATTTACTTAAAAGGCTATTCCCTTCTACAGAGATATGATGAAAAACCTTATTAGAGAGTATTTAACAGATACTTAAGCCACATCAATGTACACAATATACACCCTTCTATCCAAGAAAATAGTGTAATTCTTTATCAGTATTGTGGCCTTTCTCAGTGGCTTTAAGACGACATATCCATTTGGCTTCCCTCTGTCTACATAGCAGTTCACGATCGCCACCCCTAGCTCCCTGGGGTACATGGTCAATACCATGAAACCATTAAGAATTATCATCAGGATGTACCTTCATATAATGGTCGCTCACAGGGTACCGGCTATCCTTGTTGAGTATAGCTCTACGGTGTTCCTGAATGCGAACTTTTAAAGGGCGTACAGTGCTGCCCACGTAGATGATATCACATTTGCAACCTAAAATGTATATAACGTGGGTAGTATTGCAATTAATAAAATGTGCAATTCTATGGGAATTAGAGGTATTATACGAAAAATTGGTAATTTTATTTCTGCCAAAAGGACAGATGTTACAGGTACCACAAGTAAAAAATCCAAGTGGTTTGGGTGGCAACCATGTATCACGTGGATTCATTATATAACTTGGACACAACGCGTCGCGTAGGGACCTCCCTCTACGATATGTCATGGAGGGTTTATCAGTTATACTCTTACTTAAGCCAGGGATATCAGTCAGAATACCCCAATTTTTTTCAAAATATTGTATATTTTGCCACTGTTTAGATTGTATTGGGTGACAAAACTAGCTGGTCGTTCCTTCCTGTTTCCAGTTGTCACCGCAGGCTTATTGCACAGGGTATCCTCCCGTTTAAGGTATTGCGCCTTATCTATTGCTTTGTCAATAACCTTTCTGTCATAGCCTCTCTTTAGAAATCTGTATCTAGTGTCCTGAATGTTCTTAAAATAAGTGTCTTCCTCACTGCAGTTTCTTCTTAATCTCGTCATTTCGCCATAGGGAATGTTGTTGATGACTGTGCGTGAGTGGGCACTGTCTGCACGTAAAAGAGCATTACAAGCTGTTTCCTTTCTGTAGAGAGAGCTTTGTACAAATCCCTCTTTGACATAAAAATGTATGTCCAAAAAATTGATTTTGTCTTTATTATGAGTCATGGTAAGTTTCACATTGAAATTGTTGGAATTCAAGTAACTATGATAATGATCTAGCTGTTCCATGGACCCTGACCATAGAACAATGATATCATCAATATACCTCCCCAGAAAACGATATGCTCGGTCCAGGGGGAGGCACGTCTGTTCCAAGCATACTCCCTCTCAAACCACCCCATAAAGAGGCAGGCGTACGAGGGAGCAAATTTCGAACCCATGGCAGTCCCAAGTATCTGATGGAACCAGGTGGTATCATGTAGAAAGAAATTGTTACTCAAAATGAGATCTATCATCTCTAATAGCATTTCATTAAATTCGTAGTGCTCAGCACTTTCCCTGTCCAAAAGGAACGAACCGCAAGTACTCCAAACTCTTTACAAATACAAGTATAAAGGCTTTCTACATCAAATGTAACAAATGAAAGCTCATCGGACCACTGAAGGTCCTTAAACTTATTCAGGATATCTTTACTATCCCTGATATACGAGGGAAGGTCACTAACATATCCTTGAAGTCGAAGGTCCACAAATTCGGAAATTTTCTCCGTAGGAGAGTTAATCCCTGATATTATGGGACGGCCAGGGGAAATTTACCCCCTTATGAATCTTGGGTAAAATGTAAATACATGGGTATTTAGGATTTTCGATTCTGAGATATCTGAACTCGTCTTCCGTCAATAAACCGATGTCCCTCCATTCACTCAGTTTTATATTTATCATCAAGGTGACACCTTTAATGGGATTCACTGGAATTCGTTGATAACACAAAGTATTGTTCAATTGTCGCTCAATTTCAGACATATAATCACAGTGGTTCATAACCACAACATTACCGCCCTTGTCGGCTTCTTTTATGACAATAGTTTTGTCAGCTTTAAGTCTATTTAACGCCTGCCTTTCATTGGCGGTAATGTTGTGGTTACTACGTACTATTGATCCACAAGATGCCTCCAATTTGTACAGATCTTTACTAACTCTATCATAGAAAGTGTCTATGCTCGGAGGGTAATTATACGTGGGTACAAATTTAGATCTAGGTTTTAAATGACTATCAAAGTCACAGTTTTGTTCAATACCAAATTCCTTCAGTAAAGTCGACATATCGTTTTTGCCATCATCATCTAGACTAAGCAAAAGTTGTATATTGCGGATATCACTTACAGAGTGCGATATATTATCTGACTCAGCAGGGGGATTAGATGTTCTAGGGATTTGTTGAGAGAAGAAATCTTTCAGTTTCAAAGTTCTTACAAATTTATATAGATCAATATGAACTTCAGTCAAATCCCCTCCTTGTGTAGGACAAAAGTTCAAACCCCTACTGAGAACAGACAATTCATTTTTATCCAAATTTTTATTTGACAGATTTACAATTTTCAAATCATATTCATTGTTTAGATCGTCAAAACCCATGATATTACCAATTACATTATCATTCATTATTTTATTTTCGTCACACCACTCTGTTTGCTGGCTAGACCTCTTCCCATACCTGCCCTTGGACCTCCTCCCTCCCCTCCGGGTTTTGGTTGGTCTCGTTTTTGTTGTAGTCTGCTGCTGATTCTCAATTTGGCGAGCTCCTTCTGAAAAGAAGAAGCTCCTTCCCCCAAAGGGGTCTCAGATGGTATATTCGAGGCGGTACTGCTCATCGAGGAAGATGATATACTACTACCAGAGCGCACATCCTCACTTTCTTCCCTCTCCTCACGAGTTCTTTTTCTCTCATCCCCCCCTTGGACATTATCAAATTTCTTTGCGAACGTGTACACACGTCCGTCCCGATAGTCTCTATCGTCCCTCCTAATCTTTTTAAGTTTTTCTCCTTCAAATATACCTGATGCTCTTCCATAACTTTTTTCAGAATGGTAAAAAAAATTTCAATAAGATCTTTAGACTCCATATTGTTAATTTCTTTTTCCAGGGCCTCAATTTCCCCCTGTAGTTTTTCTCCTTTTTCCTTAGCATGACGTGTCAGTATTTGCATCATAACCTGTGATGCATGCTCAAGGTTACCCTCCCACTCATTTAGAAGATCCTCACTTAAATCTTCGAAAGTTGGGAAGATTAAAATTCTTAAACCCCTTGGTATTTTTTTATTAGCTAAATACTGTTGGAGTGTAACCCCGTCCCACCAACGGGATAGCTCCTGCTTTTTAATCGTTCAAGCCTAATGAATAATGTTTTCAAACTCGCTTTATTGGAAGTGCCCTGCAGTTGGGGTTCCTTTGAACTATCAGTGCCAAATAAATTGAGGGCCATCTCCTCTCTTCCATCTTCAAATCTAGGCATGTTACTATAGTTTGATAATAGTCACGAAGGGAATCAGTGCAAGACAGTCAAAATCCAAGGATTATAAAATACCAAAAAGCATACAGCAGCAGACCAAGGCCAAGCACATTAGATCCCACCAGTTTCATAAAATATTATTCTAGTGCAGCTACTTCCGGCATCCACTGCTGAAGGATGTCAATAATAGTACGAGTCCATAAGAAAGGAAGGTGCACTCTAAATGAAAGCAATCAGTAAACATGTATTGTCCAAAGTTTCTTTTCTTTATTTACGTAGTTTGGTTAAAACCGGCACACAGCCAACGCGTTTCGTTCCCTTGTGCCACGGGAACTTCGTCAGGGCTGTAATAATCACAACATATATAACATAAATATACATATAGAAAACACATATACATACACCATCCACTAAAGTAAAATTATATATAACACACAAACAAATTTGAAACACATACAATGACCAAAAAGCGAAAGAAAACATAAACCAACAAAGTGTTCAAGGATACACCATCCCTTAAAAGACAAAAACCTATTTTTAAGAAAATTTGTTTTTTTAAAAAGATGCCACTTGAATTTACTAAAATATCACATAAGAGAAGCGCAAGAGGATATATATATAAATCATATAACACCAAAATATACTAAAAAACATACAATATTTAAACAAACAAAAATCTGAACCAAATATATGAAAAGTGGGAAAATAAAAAAATATATATAAATAAAGAGAAAACAGTACACAAAAGGAGAAAAGAACAATAATGCAAAGAGAAAAATGAGAAAAGAGGATAAAGTAAAAAGCCTAAATAAGCAAGACAAAAAAAGGAGAGAGTTAGAAAGCAATGAACCTAAGAAGAATAAAAAGAAGAAAAGGGGGAGGACCATAATCCACCTGAAAGCACAAACCTAAAACGATAACAGGTTAAAAGGTCGTGTATAGATGTGGCCAAAACGTCACCATAGATCGCGATTAACAAGACCCAACAGGGGCAAGAAAAAGATATTCTATGTATCTCACCTTATGGGTAGTATAGAGAGAACGTACACAATTAAGTCACAGGTCCAATTGTTGTCACGGGGTGCCGTTTCAAAATCAAGATCGTACGTCCCCTGATATGGTCAAGACACCCTATATAAACGGTCTTTGGAGAATACTCCTATAAATAAATTAAGATAAACAGAGCAAATACTAGACAGTATATAAGCAAGAGAGGTAAAAAGAGGCGAGATTTAAACTCGCCGATCTTTATCAAAAAATTAGAAAATTTCGGACCATGGGCTAGCTCACCTTTAGATTGATCGATAATAATGAGGGAGTCCGAAAATGGGGAGTCCCAAACGGCGCACTGCTCTTTAAATTTCAAGAAGTCAACTGCCAAGAAATAAACAGTTTATAAAGAAAAAGAATATATCCCAAAAAGCTACGAGAAAATTATTTATCTCCATGTGACACGTAACTATCAAACAAAAAACGGACCAGTATTTATATGACTTATATACCATGGCCCTGATTATATGAAAGACCAACATCCTGAAAGTGATCAATTTATAAATAGTATCACAGTCTGAAAAATACAGGTCCTAAGTTACAACTGAGCCAGTATCCCTAACAATACACAGAAAAAATTCTCAGTGTGAGGCGGTCATGTATACGATAGACCACAACTAGGAATTAGCAGGCAATTATATGCGAGGGAACAAGCACCCAAGAAATAGCGATATGATAGTATCTCACCCAGCCTATACAGCCATATAAAAATACTAGAAAAATTAGACCAATATTCAATTATAAACAAGAGGCCTAAAATATTTCAATATCCATTAACGGTCAATAGACAGCCCGTTTTTGTCATAGTATATTAAAAGTTCCCAAAGAGTATTAAAAAAGGGTGGACAGTGCCCCGTAGAATTCTACAATAAAAACAAAGAGGTGGCACATAGAGCATAATACTAACCAGCGTAATATCGTTTAGTACGACTAAATACAAACAGACATGCTGACGTACCCAATAATCACCTATTCTCCAACGAGAAAGTTTTCCGACGGCATGATAACCGACAACACGATAATACAAGCTCCCACGCCATTGCTAGAATCAATTTAAGCAATTCCGAAGGCGCAAAATGACGTCAAGTTCATGCGACCGAAATGCATCACGTAAGTGCAAGAAAAAAGAACCGCGAGTCTGGCGGCCATCATGAAAATGTAATCCAAAAATGGAAAAACATATTATTGCCATGCAGTTTGAATATAACAATGATATGAAAGAGAGATATTTTCTAGTTGGTTTTGTAATACAAAAAACCTAACACGGATATCATGATTAACTGATTTACAGTTTTCAAAAAACTATACTGGTAAGTTTCCAACGTATCATAACCATAATACAATACTTTCTTAAAACGTTAAATACTCTAGTTTATAGACTTGACTCGAGACACGGTAAATAATTCCATAAAACAGAAAACAAGATGGTTATGGGAATGTCATCTTATGCCGACAAATCTCACATAGATGATGACAAACCCAGGGGCCATCTTGTAGTGTGTTCAAAAAGCAGTTTCCAAAGTAACCTTATCGCAGTATTTTCTAACTCACTAACGAAACCGCATATTCTCAGGAAAATCTCTTGAAAATCAATATAAAAACCTTAGAAAAGGGATACATAGTGAAAAAGAGGGGAAAGGAAAGGAAAGGATGAATTAGATATATACATTAATTGTCATTTTGAAACAAAAGAAAAAATAATAAAAGTTACAAATTGAAAAAAATAAATGAATAAAAACACAAACCCATTAGAGAGATTTTTTCTTCAAAGAATTTACTTAAAAGGCTATTCCCTTCTACAGAGATATGATGAAAAACCTTATTAGAGAGTATTTAACAGATACTTAAGCCACATCAATGTACACAATATACACCCTTCTATCCAAGAAAATAGTGTAATTCTTTATCAGTATTGTGGCCTTTCTCAGTGGCTTTAAGACGACATATCCATTTGGCTTCCCTCTGTCTACATAGCAGTTCACGATCGCCACCCCTAGCTCCCTGGGGTACATGGTCAATACCATGAAACCAGAAAGAATTATCATCAGGATGTACCTTCATATAATGGTCGCTCACAGGGTACCGGCTATCCTTGTTGAGTATAGCTCTACGGTGTTCCTGAATGCGAACTTTTAAAGGGCGTACAGTGCTGCCCACGTAGATGATATCAGATTTGCAACCTAAAATGTATATAACGTGGGTAGTATTGCAATTAATAAAATGTGCAATTCTATGGGAATTAGAGGTATTATACGAAAAATTGGTAATTTTATTTCTGCCAAAAGGACAGATGTTACAGGTACCACAAGTAAAAAATCCAAGTGGTTTGGGTGGCAACCATGTATCACGTGGATTCATTATATAACTTGGACACAACGCGTCGCGTAGGGACCTCCCTCTACGATATGTCATGGAGGGTTTATCAGTTATACTCTTACTTAAGCCAGGGATATCAGTCAGAATACCCCAATTTTTTTCAAAATATTGTATATTTTGCCACTGTTTAGATTGTATTGGGTGACAAAACTAGCTGGTCGTTCCTTCCTGTTTCCAGTTGTCACCGCAGGCTTATTGCACAGGGTATCCTCCCGTTTAAGGTATTGCGCCTTATCTATTGCTTTGTCAATAACCTTTCTGTCATAGCCTCTCTTTAGAAATCTGTATCTAGTGTCCTGAATGTTCTTAAAATAAGTGTCTTCCTCACTGCAGTTTCTTCTTAATCTCGTCATTTCGCCATAGGGAATGTTGTTGATGACTGTGCGTGAGTGGGCACTGTCTGCACGTAAAAGAGCATTACAAGCTGTTTCCTTTCTGTAGAGAGAGCTTTGTACAAATCCCTCTTTGACATAAAAATGTATGTCCAAAAAATTGATTTTGTCTTTATTATGAGTCATGGTAAGTTTCACATTGAAATTGTTGGAATTCAAGTAACTATGATAATGATCTAGCTGTTCCATGGACCCTGACCATAGAACAATGATATCATCAATATACCTCCCCCAGAAAACGATATGCTCGGTCCAGGGGGAGGCACGTCTGTTCCAAGCATACTCCCTCTCAAACCACCCCATAAAGAGGCAGGCGTACGAGGAGCAAATTTCGAACCCATGGCAGTCCCAAGTATCTGATGGAACCAGGTGGTATCATGTAGAAAGAAATTGTTACTCAAAATGAGATCTATCATCTCTAATAGCATTTCATTAAATTCGTAGTGCTCAGCACTTTCCCTGTCCAAAAGGAACGAACCGCAAGTACTCCAAACTCTTTACAAATACAAGTATAAAGGCTTTCTACATCAAATGTAACAAATGAAAGCTCATCGGACCACTGAAGGTCCTTAAACTTATTCAGGATATCTTTACTATCCCTGATATACGAGGGAAGGTCACTAACATATCCTTGAAGTCGAAGGTCCACAAATTCGGAAATTTTCTCCGTAGGAGAGT
Source organism: Calotriton arnoldi (assembly GCA_963921515.1). NCBI lineage: Eukaryota > Metazoa > Chordata > Amphibia > Caudata > Salamandridae > Calotriton > Calotriton arnoldi. The sequence continues at coordinate 2,085,016 of CAWUFW010002629.1, forward strand.
TAATCCCTGATATTATGGGACGGCCAGGGGAAATTTACCCCCTTATGAATCTTGGGTAAAATGTAAATACATGGGTATTTAGGATTTTCGATTCTGAGATATCTGAACTCGTCTTCCGTCAATAAACCGATGTCCCTCCATTCACTCAGTTTTATATTTATCATCAAGGTGACACCTTTAATGGGATTCACTGGAATTCGTTGATAACACAAAGTATTGTTCAATTGTCGCTCAATTTCAGACATATAATCACAGTGGTTCATAACCACAACATTACCGCCCTTGTCGGCTTCTTTTATGACAATAGTTTTGTCAGCTTTAAGTCTATTTAACGCCTGCCTTTCATTGGCGGTAATGTTGTGGTTACTACGTACTATTGATCCACAAGATGCCTCCAATTTGTACAGATCTTTACTAACTCTATCATAGAAAGTGTCTATGCTCGGATGGTAATTATACGTGGGTACAAATTTAGATCTAGGTTTTAAATGACTATCAAAGTCACAGTTTTGTTCAATACCAAATTCCTTCAGTAAAGTCGACATATCGTTTTTGCCATCATCATCTAGACTAAGCAAAAGTTGTATATTGCGGATATCACTTACAGAGTGCGATATATTATCTGACTCAGCAGGGGGATTAGATGTTCTAGGGATTTGTTGAGAGAAGAAATCTTTCAGTTTCAAAGTTCTTACAAATTTATATAGATCAATATGAACTTCAGTCAAATCCCCTCCTTGTGTAGGACAAAAGTTCAAACCCCTACTGAGAACAGACAATTCATTTTTATCCAAATTTTTATTTGACAGATTTACAATTTTCAAATCATATTCATTGTTTAGATCGTCAAAACCCATGATATTACCAATTACATTATCATTCATTATTTTATTTTCGTCACACCACTCTGTTTGCTGGCTAGACCTCTTCCCATACCTGCCCTTGGACCTCCTCCCTCCCCTCCGGGTTTTGGTTGATCTCGTTTTTGTTGTAGTCTGCTGCTGATTCTCAATTTGGCGAGCTCCTTCTGAAAAGAAGAAGCTCCTTCCCCCAAAGGGGTCTCAGATGGTATATTCGAGGCGGTACTGCTCATCGAGGAAGATGATATACTACTACCAGAGCGCACATCCTCACTTTCTTCCCTCTCCTCACGAGTTCTTTTTCTCTCATCCCCCCCTTGGACATTATCAAATTTCTTTGCGAACGTGTACACACGTCCGTCCCGATAGTCTCTATCGTCCCTCCTAATCTTTTTAAGTTTTTTCTCCTTCAAATATACCTGATGTTCTTCCATAACTTTTTTCAGAATGGTAAATTTTTTTTCAATAAGATCTTTAGACTCCATATTGTTAATTTCTTTTTCCAGGGCCTCAATTTCCCCCTGTAGTTTTTCTCCTTTTTCCTTAGCATGACGTGTCAGTATTTGCATCATAACCTGTGATGCATGCTCAAGGTTACCCTCCCACTCATTTAGAAGATCCTCACTTAAATCTTCGAAAGTTGGGAAGATTAAAATTCTTAAACCCCTTGGTATTTTTTTATTAGCTAAATACTGTTGGAGTGTAACCCCGTCCCACCAACGGGATAGCTCCTGCTTTTTTAATCGTTCAAGCCTAATGAATAATGTTTTCAAACTCGCTTTATTGGAAGTGCCCTGCAGTTGGGGTTCCTTTGAACTATCAGTGCCAAATAAATTGAGGGCCATCTCCTCTCTTCCATCTTCAAATCTAGGCATGTTACTATAGTTTGATAATAGTCACGAAGGGAATCAGTGCAAGACAGTCAAAATCCAAGGATTATAAAATACCAAAAAGCATACAGCAGCAGACCAAGGCCAAGCACATTAGATCCCACCAGTTTCATAAAATATTATTCTAGTGCAGCTACTTCCGGCATCCACTGCTGAAGGATGTCAATAATAGTACGAGTCCATAAGAAAGAAAGGTGCACTCTAAATGAAAGCAATCAGTAAACATGTATTGTCCAAAGTTTCTTTTCTTTATTTACGTAGTTTGGTTAAAACCGGCACACAGCCAACGCGTTTCGTTCCCTTGTGCCACGGGAACTTCGTCAGGGCTGTAATAATCACAACATATATAACATAAATATACATATAGAAAACACATATACATACACCATCCACTAAAGTAAAATTATATATAACACACAAACAAATTTGAAACACATACAATGACCAAAAAGCGAAAGAAAACATAAACCAACAAAGTGTTCAAGGATACACCATCCCTTAAAAGACAAAAACCTATTTTTAAGAAATTTATTTGTTTTTTTTAAAAAGATGCCACTTGAATTTACTAAAATATCACATAAGAGAAGCGCAAGAGGATATATATATAAATCATATAACACCAAAATATACTAAAAAACATACAATATTTAAACAAACAAAAATCTGAACCAAATATATGAAAAGTGGGAAAATAAAAAAATATATATAAATAAAGAGAAAACAGTACACAAAAGGAGAAAAGAACAATAATGCAAAGAGAAAAATGAGAAAAGAGGATAAAGTATAAAGCCTAAATAAGCAAGACAAAAAAAGGAGAGAGTTAGAAAGCAATGAACCTAAGAAGAATAAAAAGAAGAAAAAGAAGGGGGAGGACCATAATCCACCTGAAAGCACAAACCTAAAACGATAACAGGTTAAAAGGTCGTGTATAGATGTGTCCAAAACGTCACCATAGATCGCGATTAACAAGACCCAACAGGGGCAAGAAAAAGATATTCTATGTATCTCACCTTATGGGTAGTATAGAGAGAACGTACACAATTAAGTCACAGGTCCAATTGTTGTCACGGGGTGCCGTTTCAAAATCAAGATCGTACGTCCCCTGATATGGTCAAGACACCCTATATAAACGGTCTTTGGAGAATACTCCTATAAATAAATTAAGATAAACAGAGCAAATACTAGACAGTATATAAGCAAGAGAGGTAAAAAGAGGCGAGATTTAAACTCGCCGATCTTTATCAAAAAATTAGAAAATTTCGGACCATGGGCTAGCTCACCTTTAGATTGATCGATAATAATGAGGGAGTCCGAAAATGGGGAGTCCCAAACGGCGCACTGCTCTTTAAATTTCAAGAAGTCAACTGCCAAGAAATAAACAGTTTATAAAGAAAAAGAATATATCCCAAAAAGCTACGAGAAAATTATTTATCTCCATGTGACACGTAACTATCAAACAAAAAACGGACCAGTATTTATATGACTTATATACCATGGCCCTGATTATATGAAAGACCAACATCCTGAAAGTGATCAATTTATAAATAGTATCACAGTCTGAAAAATACAGGTCCTAAGTTACAACTGAGCCAGTATCCCTAACAATACACAGAAAAAATTCTCAGTGTGAGGCGGTCATGTATACGATGGACCACAACTAGGAATTAGCAGGCAATTATATGCGAGGGAACAAGCACCCAAGAAATAGCGATATGATAGTATCTCACCCAGCCTGTACAGCCATATAAAAATACTAGAAAAATTAGACCAATATTCAATTATAAACAAGAGGCCTAAAATATTTCAATATCCATTAACGGTCAATAGACAGCCCGTTTTTGTCATAGTATATTAAAAGTTCCCAAAGGGTATTAAAAAAAGGTGGACAGTGCCCCGTAGAATTCTACAATAAAAACAAAGAGGTGGCACATAGAGCATAATACTAACCAGCGTAATATCGTTTAGTACGACTAAATACAAACAGACATGCTGACGTACCCAATAATCACCTATTCTCCAACGAGAAAGTTTTCCGACGGCATGATAACCGACAACACGATAATACAAGCTCCCACGCCATTGCTAGAATCAATTTAAGCAATTCCGAAGGCGCAAAATGACGTCAAGTTCATGCGACCGAAATGCATCACGTAAGTGCAAGAAAAAAGAACCGCGAGTCTGGCGGCCATCATGAAAATGTAATCCAAAAATGGAAAAACATATTATTGCCATGCAGTTTGAATATAACAATGATATGAAAGAGAGATATTTTCTAGTTGGTTTTGTAATACAAAAAACCCAACACGGATATCATGATTAACTGATTTACAGTTTTCAAAAAACTATACTGGTAAGTTTCCAACGTATCATAACCATAATACAATACTTTCTTAAAACGTTAAATACTCTAGTTTATAGACTTGACTCGAGACACGGTAAATAATTCCATAAAACAGAAAACAAGATGGTTATGGGAATGTCATCTTATGCCGACAAATCTCACATAGATGATGACAAACCCAGGGGCCATCTTGTAGTGTGTTCAAAAAGCAGTTTCCAAAGTAACCTTATCGCAGTATTTTCTAACTCACTAACGAAACCGCATATTCTCAGGAAAATCTCTTGAAAATCAATATAAAAACCTTAGAAAAGGGATACATAGTGAAAAAGAGGGAAAGGAAAGGAAAGGATGAATTAGATATATACATTAATTGTCATTTTGAAACAAAAGAAAAAATAATAAAAGTTACAAATTGAAAAAAATAAATGAATAAAAACACAAACCCATTAGAGAGATTTTTTCTTCAAAGAATTTACTTAAAAGGCTATTCCCTTCTACAGAGATATGATGAAAAACCTTATTAGAGAGTATTTAACAGATACTTAAGCCACATCAATGTACACAATATACACCCTTCTATCCAAGAAAATAGTGTAATTCTTTATCAGTATTGTGGCCTTTCTCAGTGGCTTTAAGACGACATATCCATTTGGCTTCCCTCTGTCTACATAGCAGTTCACGATCGCCACCCCTAGCTCCCTGGGGTACATGGTCAATACCATGAAACCAGAAAGAATTATCATCAGGATGTACCTTCATATAATGGTCGCTCACAGGGTACCGGCTATCCTTGTTGAGTATAGCTCTACGGTGTTCCTGAATGCGAACTTTTAAAGGGCGTACAGTGCTGCCCACGTAGATGATATCACATTTGCAACCTAAAATGTATATAACGTGGGTAGTATTGCAATTAATAAAATGTGCAATTCTATGGGAATTAGAGGTATTATACGAAAAATTGGTAATTTTATTTCTGCCAAAAGGACAGATGTTACAGGTACCACAAGTAAAAAATCCAAGTGGTTTGGGTGGCAACCATGTATCACGTGGATTCATTATATAACTTGGACACAACGCGTCGCGTAGGGACCTCCCTCTACGATATGTCATGGAGGGTTTATCAGTTATACTCTTACTTAAGCCAGGGATATCAGTCAGAATACCCCAATTTTTTTCAAAATATTGTATATTTTGCCACTGTTTAGATTGTATTGGGTGACAAAACTAGCTGGTCGTTCCTTCCTGTTTCCAGTTGTCACCGCAGGCTTATTGCACAGGGTATCCTCCCGTTTAAGGTATTGCGCCTTATCTATTGCTTTGTCAATAACCTTTCTGTCATAGCCTCTCTTTAGAAATCTGTATCTAGTGTCCTGAATGTTCTTAAAATAAGTGTCTTCCTCACTGCAGTTTCTTCTTAATCTCGTCATTTCGCCATAGGGAATGTTGTTGATGACTGTGCGTGAGTGGGCACTGTCTGCACGTAAAAGAGCATTACAAGCTGTTTCCTTTCTGTAGAGAGAGCTTTGTACAAATCCCTCTTTGACATAAAAATGTATGTCCAAAAAATTGATTTTGTCTTTATTATGAGTCATGGTAAGTTTCACATTGAAATTGTTGGAATTCAAGTAACTATGATAATGATCTAGCTGTTCCATGGACCCTGACCATAGAACAATGATATCATCAATATACCTCCCCCAGAAAACGATATGCTCGGTCCAGGGGAGGCACGTCTGTTCCAAGCATACTCCCTCTCAAACCACCCCATAAAGAGGCAGGCGTACGAGGGAGCAAATTTCGAACCCATGGCAGTCCCAAGTATCTGATGGAACCAGGTGGTATCATGTAGAAAGAAATTGTTACTCAAAATGAGATCTATCATCTCTAATAGCATTTCATTAAATTCGTAGTGCTCAGCACTTTCCCTGTCCAAAAGGAACGAACCGCAAGTACTCCAAACTCTTTACAAATACAAGTATAAAGGCTTTCTACATCAAATGTAACAAATGAAAGCTCATCGGACCACTGAAGGTCCTTAAACTTATTCAGGATATCTTTACTATCCCTGATATACGAGGGAAGGTCACTAACATATCCTTGAAGTCGAAGGTCCACAAATTCGGAAATTTTCTCCGTAGGAGAGTTAATCCCTGATATTATGGGACGGCCAGGGGAAATTTACCCCCTTATGAATCTTGGGTAAAATGTAAATACATGGGTATTTAGGATTTTCGATTCTGAGATATCTGAACTCGTCTTCCGTCAATAAACCGATGTCCCTCCATTCACTCAGTTTTATATTTATCATCAAGGTGACACCTTTAATGGGATTCACTGGAATTCGTTGATAACACAAAGTATTGTTCAATTGTCGCTCAATTTCAGACATATAATCACAGTGGTTCATAACCACAACATTACCGCCCTTGTCGGCTTCTTTTATGACAATAGTTTTGTCAGCTTTAAGTCTATTTAACGCCTGCCTTTCATTGGCGGTAATGTTGTGGTTACTACGTACTATTGATCCACAAGATGCCTCCAATTTGTACAGATCTTTACTAACTCTATCATAGAAAGTGTCTATGCTCGGATGGTAATTATACGTGGGTACAAATTTAGTGACCTTCCCTCGTATATCAGGGATAGTAAAGATATCCTGAATAAGTTTAAGGACCTTCAGTGGTCCGATGAGCTTTCATTTGTTACATTTGATGTAGAAAGCCTTTATACTTGTATTTGTAAAGAGTTTGGAGTACTTGCGGTTCGTTCCTTTTTGGACAGGGAAAGTGCTGAGCACTACGAATTTAATGAAATGCTATTAGAGATGATAGATCTCATTTTGAGTAACAATTTCTTTCTACATGATACCACCTGGTTCCATCAGATACTTGGGACTGCCATGGGTTCGAAATTTGCTCCCTCGTACGCCTGCCTCTTTATGGGGTGGTTTGAGAGGGAGTATGCTTGGAACAGACGTGCCTCCCCTGGACCGAGCATATCGTTTTCTGGGGGAGGTATATTGATGATATCATTGTTCTATGGTCAGGGTCCATGGAACAGCTAGATCATTATCATAGTTACTTGAATTCCAACAATTTCAATGTGAAACTTACCATGACTCATAATAAAGACAAAATCAATTTTTTGGACATACATTTTTATGTCAAAGAGGGATTTGTACAAAGCTCTCTCTACAGAAAGGAAACAGCTCGTAATGCTCTTTTACGTGCAGACAGTGCCCACTCACGCACAGTCATCAACAACATTCCCTATGGCGAAATGACGAGATTAAGAAGAAACTGCAGTGAGGAAGACACTTATTTTAAGAACATTCAGGACACTAGATACAGATTTCTAAAGAGAGGCTATGACAGAAAGGTTATTGACAAAGCAATAGATAAGGCGCAATACCTTAAACGGGAGGATACCCTGTGCAATAAGCCTGCGGTGACAACTGGAAACAGGAAGGAACGACCAGCTAGTTTTGTCACCCAATACAATCTAAACAGTGGCAAAATATACAATATTTTGAAAAAAATTGGGGTATTCTGACTGATATCCCTGGCTTAAGTAAGAGTATAACTGATAAACCCTCCATGACATATCGTAGAGGGAGGTCCCTACGCGACGCGTTGTGTCCAAGTTATATAATGAATCCACGTGATACATGGTTGCCACCCAAACCACTTGGATTTTTTACTTGTGGTACCTGTAACATCTGTCCTTTTGGCAGAAATAAAATTACCAATTTTTCGTATAATACCTCTAATTCCCATAGAATTGCACATTTTATTAATTGCAATACTACCCACGTTATATACATTTTAGGTTGCAAATGTGATATCATCTACGTGGGCAGCACTGTACGCCCTTTAAAAGTTCGCATTCAGGAACACCGTAGAGCTATACTCAACAAGGATAGCCGGTACCCTGTGAGCGACCATTATATGAAGGTACATCCTGATGATAATTCTTTCTGGTTTCATGGTATTGACCATGTACCCCAGGGAGCTAGGGGTGGCGATCGTGAACTGCTATGTAGACAGAGGGAAGCCAAATGGATATGTCGTCTTAAAGCCACTGAGAAAGGCCACAATACTGATAAAGAATTACACTATTTTCTTGGATAGAAGGGTGTATATTGTGTACATTGATGTGGCTTAAGTATCTGTTAAATACTCTCTAATAAGGTTTTTCATCATATCTCTGTAGAAGGGAATAGCCTTTTAAGTAAATTCTTTGAAGAAAAATCTCTCTAATGGGTTTGTGTTTTTATTCATTTATTTTTTTCAATTTGTAACTTTTATTATTTTTTCTTTTGTTTCAAAATGACAATTAATGTATATATCTAATTCATCCTTTCCTTTCCCTTCTTTTTCACTATGTATCCCTTTTCTAAGGTTTTTATATTGATTTTCAAGAGATTTTCCTGAGAATATGCGGTTTCGTTAGTGAGTTAGAAAATACTGCGATAAGATTACTTTGGAAACTGCTTTTTGAACACACTACAAGATGGCCCCTGGGTTTGTCATCATCTATGTGAGATTTGTCGGCATAAGATGACATTCCCATAACCATCTTGTTTTCTGTTTTATGGAATTATTTACCGTGTCTCGAGTCAAGTCTATAAACTAGAGTATTTAACGTTTTAAGAAAGTATTGTATTATGGTTATGATACGTTGGAAACTTACCAGTATAGTTTTTTGAAAACTGTAAATCAGTTAATCATGATATCCGTGTTGGGTTTTTGTATTACAAAACCAACTAGAAAATATCTCTCTTTCATATCATTGTTATATTCAAACTGCATGGCAATAATATGTTTTTCCATTTTTGGATTACATTTTCATGATGGCCGCCAGACTCGCGGTTCTTTTTTCTTGCACTTACGTGATGCATTTCGGTCGCATGAACTTGACGTCATTTTGCGCCTTTGGAATTGCTTAAATTGATTCTAGCAATGGCGTGGGAGCTTGTATTATCGTGTTGTCGGTTATCATGCCGTCGGAAAACTTTCTTGTTGGAGAATAGGTGATTATTGGGTACGTCAGCATGTCTGTTTGTATTTAGTCGTACTAAACGATATTACGCTGGTTAGTATTATGCTCTATGTGCCACCTCTTTGTTTTTATTGTAGAATTCTACGGGGCACTGTCCACCCTTTTTTAATACTCTTTGGGAACTTTTAATATACTATGACAAAAACGGGCTGTCTATTGACCGTTAATGGATATTGAAATATTTTAGGCCTCTTGTTTATAATTGAATATTGGTCTAATTTTTCTAGTATTTTTATATGGCTGTATAGGCTGGGTGAGATACTATCATATCGCTATTTCTTGGGTGCTTGTTCCCTCGCATATAATTGCCTGCCAATTCCTAGTTGTGGTCTATCGTATACATGACCGTCTCACACTGAGAATTTTTTCTGTGTATTGTTAGGGATACTGGCTCAGTTGTAACTTAGGACCTGTATTTTTCAGACTGTGATACTATTTATAAATTGATCACTGTCAGGATGTTGGTCTTTCATATAATCAGGGCCATGGTATATAAGTCATATAAATACTGGTCCGTTTTTTGTTTGATTGTTACGTGTCACATGGAGATAAATAATTTTCTCGTAGCTTTTTGGGATATATTCTTTTTCTTTATAAACTGTTTATTTCTTGGCAGTTGACTTCTTGAAATTTAAAGAGCAGTGCGCCGTTTGGGACTCCCCATTTTCGGACTCCCTCATTATTATCGATCAATCTAAAGGTGAGCTAGCCCATGGTCCGAAATTTTCTAATTTTTTGATAAAGATCGGCGAGTTTAAATCTCGCCTCTTTTTACCTCTCTTGCTTATATACTGTCTAGTATTTGCTCTGTTTATCTTAATTTATTTATAGGAGTATTCTCCAAAGACCGTTTATATAGGGTGTCTTGACCATATCAGGGGACGTACGATCTTGATTTTGAAACGGCACCCCGTGACAACAATTGGACCTGTGACTTAATTGTGTACGTTCTCTCTATACTACCCATAAGGTGAGATACATAGAATATCTTTTTCTTGCCCCTGTTGGGTCTTGTTAATCGCGATCTATGGTGACGTTTTGGACACATCTATACACGACCTTTTAACCTGTCATCGTTTTAGGTTTGTGCTTTCAGGTGGATTATGGTCCTCCCCTTTCTTCTTCTTCTTTTTATTCTTCTTAGGTTCATTGCTTTCTAACTCTCTCCTTTTTTGTCTTGCTTATTTAGGCTTTAAACTTTATCCTCTTTTCTCATTTTTCTCTTTGCATTATTGTTCTTTTCTCCTTTTGTGTACTGTTTTCTCTTTATTTATATATATTTTTTATTTTCCCACTTTTCATATATTTGGTTCAGATTTTTGTCTGTTTAAATATTGTATGTTTTTTAGTATATTTTGGCGTTATATGATTTATATATATATCCTCTTGCGCTTCTCTTATGTGATATTTTAGTAAATTCAAGTGGCATCTTTTTAAAAAAACTAAATTTTCTTAAAAATAGGTTTTTGTCTTTTAAGGGATGGTGTATCCTTGAACACTTTGTTGGTTTATGTTTTCTTTCGCTTTTTGGTCATTGTATGTGTTTCAAATTTGTTTGTGTGTTATATATAATTTTACTTTAGTGGATGGTGTATGTATATGTGTTTTCTATATGTATATTTATGTTATATATGTTGTGATTATTACAGCCCTGACGAAGTTCCCGTGGCACAAGGGAACGAAACGCGTTGGCTGTGTGCCGGTTTTAACCAAACTACGTAAATAAAGAAAAGAAACTTTGGACAATACATGTTTACTGATTGCTTTCATTTAGAGTGCACCTTCCTTTCTTATGGACTCGTACTATTATTGACATCCTTCAGCAGTGGATGCCGGAAGTAGCTGCACTAGAATAATATTTTATGAAACTGGTGGGATCTAATGTGCTTGGCCTTGGTCTGCTGCTGTATGCTTTTTGGTATTTTATAATTCTTTCTGCTCTAAACTGAGTATTATTTTTACTCTGAAAGAGTAGGCATGTTACCAATCTAAACTTGTTGAGTTCTACTGTTTTTGCGGAAGGCATTGTAAATATGGGATTAGTTCTCCTTTTTTACGTTATCTGGAAACATACACTCTTCGAGGCAGCTTTTAATGGTTTTGGCCCAATAAAAGGAGATGCAAGTGAGCAAATGTAATTAGCAAAGCGATTACAGCTCACCAGTGCTCTCTGTTTGCCACACCCACAATCTTAGAACCATTCAGATAAATACAGTATATAATATACCACAACCTATAGTTGCATTATAGTTATTTAACTGGCTAACAAAGTTGTTCATAAAAAATATACATATGCCAGAATATTAAAACTCAGCTCAATAAAAAACAGAAAAGTCATTGAGCACATCCATCCATACACAATACAGTACAAGAATCTTTAGCAGGATAAAACTCGTTTAACTTTCACATTAACCAATATGACCCATTACTAATCTAGACATTTAACAAATCTTTCCTAACCATACACAAGTAACCACACATTGCCTATCCAACTGATGAAAACAGGATCAGTAGAGTTATGTTTTTTAGATTTTTCAAAGTCACTCATATGGCTCAACATGCAGCGTACCAGCGTGTGGCACGGTGCTTGTCGCCAGACTAAGGGCAGAAGTTGGTATACAGCATAACTAGACAAAAAGAGACTACAGTGAGACATTTTATTGGTGTTTACTCAATTCATTTAAGTAGAAACATGTTACACCAGAAATTCCTTATTGCACTTTTAAGCTGCAATTGCTGATTCAAAAGGAGTCGCTCTGCCATGTTTAAGATCATTGGAATGGTAATGATAAATCCTCTTTGCTGGCAAAGTTGGATTTAACATTACTATTTTAAAAGCAAGGTGGGAAGATGAAGTAGGTGACTTAGACAAGACGGACTCGGAAGTGGTCCTGATCCACCTGAGGGGGGTGGCAATCAGATCCCGTCTACGACTTATTCAATTTAATGTCCTTCATAGACCGTACTACGCCAGGGCCCATCTATATAGATTAGCTAGGGCTGCAACTCCCACTGCCTGCGATGTGGAGCTGAGGTTGGGTCATTTCTACATACAATATGGTCCTGTTCAGAGATCAGCTCATACTGGAACAATATAGTGCAGGAACTAAACAATGTACTGGGTGTCAGTATACCACTAGACCCTAAATTTATATTGTTGGGGATACCCACGGAGGTGCATGTGCCCATGAGTAAACTTCTTTTTAATAACCAAGTCTTGTGGTGGTGCAGAGAGATTTCGCCAAACATTGGGTGCTCCTGAGCCACCTACTTTGAGAGAATTGCAGCTAGGAATGGACCTTTATATGGCCGCAGACAGAGCCACATACAAGTCAAGGGGGTGCCCCAGGAAATTCCGTAAGGTGTGGGGTCCCTTGCTTACACAATATAATATAGGCATGGTTAGACAAGGAGAGAAAGCCTCCAATGCGCAAAATTCCAGAAGGCCACAACTATAGACTAAGGACTTATAATAAATAAATATGCCAATATGGTATTGTAATATTGTAACATATCAAGATTTGTACGTACTACCCCAAGTAGCCTTGTTGATGGATGTGTTTTCTTCTTCGAAAAAACTAAATAAAGATATAAAAAAAACATTCCTATTTTAGAAATACCACTTTGAGAAAGATGGCATTTCTCTGCTCATAAAGCACTGTGTGACTGCAGCCTGTCTCCAATACACATCTGGGGTGCGTGACAGCTGAACTTTGTGCATTGCCTCTAGACAGCCACACACAAAGGAAGGTTAGGTGTGACTGAGTGGCCCTCGGCATCCTGATGGGTCATCCTGGGCAGGATGGGAGGGAGGAGCTGACATTTACACCTGAATGGGCAGTGTTCTGTCCCAGCATAAAGGGTTGCATACCACCCTGTAGTGAGTCTGGAGCCAGGGCTCGGAAGGGAGGACCTCTGTGCACTTCAAAGACCTCGAAGCTGTGGAACCGGGTTTGAGTCTCAGCAGGGACGTTCGACATCCTGTGATTCTGGGCAAATTTCTTAACCTCCCCATGCCTAACAAAATGACTGTGTCTGTCTGTAACGCAACCGTTGCTCATGTAAAGCTCTAGGATACCTTCGAGTCGAGTTGTCGCTATATAAAACTAAAAAAAAAAAGTACTAGGTCTCTGACCCCACCAAATTAGACACTGCTGGACCTGTAAAAAAACTCTGCCAGGAAGAAACTGACACTGTGCTGGACTGCTGCTCTGGAAGACCTGCTTCTGTTTTGCTGTGCTGCCCTACTGCCAGCTACCCTCTGCCCCTATTGAGGAAGAACTGGAATTTTGCTTGAACCCAAAGTGATCTCCAAGGGCATGCTGGCTTGCTTCCTGTTTTGAGATTCAGGGATATCAAAATCTCACCTCCTGCGCCTGGTTCTTTAGAAGTGGATTCAGGTGCTTGCTCCAGTGGAACCACCGCATCCTCTGCTGCATGAATCAATGCATTGTCGCAGGAACAGAACCAGCGCATTCAGGACCAGCACATCGCCTCCTGAACCGATTCAGTGGAACCGCCGCATCACCCCTGCTGCAGCGACAGACAATCGACGGATCCCTTCGACTGCATGGAGAAAATTGGTGCTTCGGCTTTGGAACGCCTCTTGGCTCCAGCGCTTCATCTACAGAACTGGTGCATTGCCATCGTTGTGTGGAGAAAATCGATGCATGACCTCAACTGTGGAATCAACATTGACGCATCACTCAGTTGCATCCCACATATCGCTGTTGAGACCAGGATGAAGGTACTTTGTTCAGTGGACCTTGCGTGGATCCTGTACCCAGCCCGCACTCCATCGCTGTCGGCCTGAAATCTTGACTTTGTCCCAGTCCAGTGCCACCAGATAACCTCTTTAGGCGCTTATTGTTTTTAAGCGCTATTGACACTTTTATTCCTTGAAAAATTCATATCTCGACTTCTACTTATTAGATTTTTGTTGTTTTGGTCTTGTTTTATTTATAAAATAACCTATTTTTCTAAACTGTGTGGAGTCTTATTGTAGTGTTTTCACTGTGTTACTGTTTGAAGTGTTGCTCAAATACTTTACACATTGCCGCTTAAATTAAGCCTGTGTGCCAAGCTACCAGAGGGTGAGCACAGGTTAATTTAAAGGGTGTTTTTATTTGCCCTGACTAGGATTGTGGTTCTTGCCTGGACAGAACCCCAACCAGAAACCCAATTTCTAACACTGGTGATCAGAGGTGAGGATTGTACTTGTGTTTGTGCAGTGCCATACAGTGACTCAGTGTACACTATTACTCCATATCTAGACCAATTCTAATCAATTCTCCCTAATTGACATTTTTGATTTTTCCAAAGTCATTCTTCCCAATTCCCATTTTTCTGCTGTGTCTATGACTTTATCTGACAAGATGGAATTCAAACTGACCAGTCTGGAGAGCTACACAGTGGCCCTGCTCAAGGGATTCTGCTAGGAGAAGAGGTTGTTCACTAAGGGGAGTGACATGAAGGCAGAGCTCCAAACAGCCTTAAGGGCATGGGCAGAGGCCCACCAGACCAATCCAGATGATGAGGAGGAAGGGTCAGAGTGTGAGGAGGAGTTGGAACAGGACCTGTCTGGAGATCTTGTCATGCGACCTGTTGAGGAGGGTGTAACATCCTCCTAGGACTGGAAGTCCACCCAAGAGCAAGTAGCAGTGTGTCTTCTAGAAACTTGTCACCTGAGGAGCTGGAGCAGCACAGGTGGGAGGAGAGGAAAATCAAGCTACAGCTTGCCAAATTGAAGATGGAGAAAGAGCAGGCTCTAGTTGGGAAAAGGCTACCGTGGATGAGAGGAGGATGGCCCATGAGCTGATCCTGAGAGAGCTGGAAATCAGAGCCATGCAAGTGGAGTCCAGCAGTAGTGGTGGCAATGTACCAATAGTGTCTGCTGCAAACGGTAAAGTTTGCATCCCAAAGGATTTGGTATCCAGTTTTGTTTTGGGGGTGACATAGACAAGTGGTTCTCTGCCTATGAGGTGGCTCTAAGGGTGGACAAGGGTCCTGAGGATTCCTCAGGGGTAGTCTGTAGAGATACATGCCCACGGTGAGGAGGGTCACACTCCTTACAGTGGAGGTAGAGGATCAGACCCAGTACACTCTCATGAAGGTCATTTTGCTTAGTAAGTTTGGGCTGATCCCTGCGAGGTATAGGCAGAAGTTCAGGGGCAGCCACAAAATGTCCTCACAAACATGGGTGGACTTTCTTCACTATGCAAGCAAGACACTGAAGGGCTGGGTGAGGTTGATGATTATTCTGGGGTGTACAACTTAATTTTGAAGGTGCACATGCTAGATACTTGTTTTCCAGAGCTGTGCCAACACCTAGTGGATAGCAAGCTGACTGATCCCAGGAAGCTTGCTGAGGAGGCAGACATCTGGGTACCAGAGTGTCCAAGAAGGCATCTGGGGCGGGGGGGACTCTCAAAAGGGTGGTCAGGGCTCCCACCAGAAGAAGGGGGGGGTGAGAGTTCTCTCAAGGCCCCCAAAACAACTCACAGAGGAAAGAGTCCCATTCCCAATCTGGTCACCAGAAAAAGAGATTCCCTGACAAAAGTCAGCCAAAGAATCCCAAATGCTATGAATGCTTTGAGTATGGGCACTTCAAGGGAGATCCCAAGTGCCCCTAAAGAGCACAGCCTCCCACTGGAGGTAGAACATCAGGTGTGGCAAGCATAGTACTTACAGAGTAGTTTGTCCCAGTATGTGGGAGGAAGTTCAGTGAGGTTACCCTAGTGCCCCTGGGTGACAATGAGATGGTTCTTAAAATCCATATGCCCTCAAATACTGCAAAGATTAGGCAATGAGTTACCATCAATGGACAAGGTATTGAGGCTCTAAGGGGCATAGGTGCCAGCATGACTAAGGTAAGTAGTCAGCTGGTGGCCCCAGAGCAAGTTATACCCAATGTATTCCACCAGGTTGTAGTGGCTGACAACCAGGAGGGTCACTATCCAGTGACCCTTGTTCCATTTGAGGGGGGGTGGTCTCAGGTTTTCTGAAAGTTGCAGTGAGCCCTGCCATACCTGTGGACTGTTTGTTAGGAAATGACCTTGAGCATACTACCTGGAAGGAAGTGGAGCTCAAGGTATACCTGGAAATGTTAGGGTTGCCTGAGTGGATATGTGCTACCACCAGGTCCATAACTGCCCAGGAAGGAGTCAAGGAGGGCTGGAGCCTGGAAGAATGGAACAGCCAGCTGCTAAAAGAGGAAAGGGCAAGGGACGTGGGAAACCAGCCCCTGAATGTCTCCTAGCTGACGTGGATGGGGCAAAAGAGGAGGCCACCCAGTTTCCACTGAGAAGGACATTGCCTCTCTTGGTGACCTGCCTGAACTTGCTGGATGGCAAGTAGAGGGTGCCCACCACGGAGGAGTTCTGCAAGGCACAGAAAGAGTGCCTAACCCTGGAGGGTATTTGGAAAAATACCAAAGCCCAGGCAGCAGGTGATGCCTCTGGGAATCATCACATTTACTGAGAGGAAAACTTCCTGGATAGTGGGCCTAAGGCACCTGTGCAGGAGGCAACAAGGGCACTGGACATTCCCCAATGCCACATGACCTTCCTACTGGAGTTGGCTCATGGCAGGACATCTGGGGCAGGACAAGACCTTTGCCAGGGTTTTTCCCCACTTTTATTGGCCACAGATGAAGATTTCCTCAGATGCGTTCTGTTGGACTTGCCTGTCATTGGCACCCACTTTGAAAGGGTGGGTATCGGCATTGCAGGGCCTATGGATCCCCAGACAGACACTGGTAACAGGTTTATTCTGGTACTGGTGGATCATGCCACAAGATAACCAGAGGCCATGCCTCTGACGACTGCAACACCTGCAGTGGCTAAGGCCCTAATGGGGGTTTTCACGAGAGTGGGTTTCCCCAAGAAGTGGTGTCTGACGGGGGCAGCAACTTCATGTCTTCTTATATGCGGCCAATGTGGAAGGAGTGTGGAGTGACTTATAAGTTCTCCACCCCCTGCCATTCACAAACCAATGGGCTTGTTGAAAGGTTCAACAAGACCCTGAAAAGCAAAGCATGATCAAAGGCCTGCCTGAGGCCTTGAGGTGCAAGTGGGACGTCCTCTTGCCATGCCTTCTCTATGCTTACAGAGAGATGCCACAGAAGGTGGTTGGCTTTAGCCCCTTTGAGCATCTGTATGGACACCCTGTAAGGGGACCTCTCAATTTCGTGAAGGAAGGGTGGGCGCAAGCTCCCAGGAAAACTCCCCTGGATGTAGTTAGCTACAGGCTGGCATTCAGAAGCCAAATGGCCAAGGTGTGGAAGCAAGCCTCTAACAACGTAGAAGCCAGCCAGCAAGTAAAGAAGCAGTGGCACGACCAAACAGCTACCCCTGTGGAATTACAACCCGGGCAGAATGTGTGGGTGATGGAACCCATGGAGCCCAGGGCCCCACAAGACCATTGGACAGGGCCCTATGAGATAGTTGAGAGGAAGGAGGAGGTCACCTACCTGGTGGGACCCCAAGGCCCCCAGGCACCCTCAAAGGGTGCGCCACATCAACCATCTCAAACCACACTATGAGATGTCTGAGCTCACCATGCTGCTGGTGACAGATGAAGGGGAGGAAGAGGAGAATGAGCCTCTCCATGACTTCTTAGCCTCCAAGGAAAAGGATGGGTCAGTGGAAGGTATGAACCTTTCCCATACTCTGACTACTGAACAGCAGAGGGACTACCACCAGTTACTGGGGCAGTATTCTTTTCTGTTTTCCCTCACCCCTGGGACTACCCACTGGTGTAACCATGATGGGGACATAGGAGACAGCCTCCCTGTCAAGAATAAACCTTACAGGATGTCTAATAAGGTGAGGGCCAGCATAAAAGATGAGGTTTCTAAGATGATGGAGCTGGGGATGATTAAACCCTCCAGTAGCCTCTGGTCCAGCCCTGTAGTGCTGGTACTAAAAGCTGCACCACCGGGCACCACACCAGAACTCAGGTTCTGTGTGGATTACATGGGGCTCAATTCAGTCACCAAGACTGATGCTCATCCCTTCCTCTGGGCTGATGAGCTGATTGATAAGTTAGGGGCTGCCCAGTTCCTGAGCATCTTTGATCTTACTTCAGGGTACTGGAAGTTGCCCTAACTGAAGGAGCCAAGGAGAGATTGGCCACTATCAGTTTAGAGTGATGCCCTTTAGACTCAAGAATGTTCCTGCCAACTTCCAGAGGCTGATGAACCAGGTTTTGGCTGGTATGGAGGCTTTCAGCGCTGCTTACTTGGGTGACATAGCTGTCTTCAGTAGAAGCTGGAAGGACCATCTTTTTCACCTGCAGAAAGTGCTTCAGGCTCTGCAACAGGCAGGCTTGACCATCAAGGCCAGTAAGTGCCAGTTGGAACATGAGTCTGTGGTGTATTTGGGACACCTTGTAGGCCAGGTTAAGGTGCAGCCCTTCCAGACCAAGATAGAGACTATCATGGACTGGGAGCCCTCCAAACTGAGGTGAGAGCCTTCTTAGGCCTCACAGTGTATTACAGGAGGTTTGTCAAGGGATATGGTACCATTTTTACCCACTTGACGAGCTGACTTCGAAGAAGCACCCCAGGAACGTGATTTGGACAGAGGCCCACTCAAGGCCCCTGACCTTTCCAGGGAATTCATTGTTCAGAGGGAGAAACCTCAGAGCATGGTATAGGGCAGTACTTTCACAACTTAACCAAGAGTGCCTAGACCAACATGTTGCCTTCATCTCAAGGAGGTTACTTACCAGGGACCATTGGTGGAATGCTATTGAAAGGGGAGCCTTTGGTGTGGTCTGGGCAGTGAAGATTTTGAGACCACACCTGTTTGGGACTCCCTTCCTGATTCAGATAGACCACAGACCCCTCAGGTGGCTTATGCAAATGAGGGGTGAGAATCCAAAATTGTTGAGGTGGTCCATCTCCCTACAGGGAATGAACTTTAGGGTGGAACACAGATCTGGGGTAGACCACGTCAATGCTGATGGTCTTTTCAGGTTCTGCTGCCTTAGTGATGAGAACTCCCTAGAGGTTGGGTACCTCTCCCCACTTTCAGCTGGGCGGGGGCATGTGTCAGACCTGACAGTCTTAGGGTGGTCTTCCCCAAACTTTTTGCCTTCTTACCTCCACTTTTTGCTGTATTCTTTTGTTGGCCTTAGGACTATACCACTGCTAACCAGTGCTAAAGTGCATGTGCTTCTCACCGAAACATGATTTTGATGACGTATCCACAATTGGTATACTTAATTTATCTGTAATTCTCTAGTAGAGTGCACTACCTGTGCCCAGTGCCTGTAAATGCTACTAGTGGGCCTGCAACACTGATTTTGCTACCCACATAAGTAGCCCTTTAAACATCTCAGGCTTGCCCCTGGAGAACCTGTGCGTGCAATTTACACTGCCACGTTGACTTGGCATTTAAAATGCCTGGCCAAGCCTTAAAACCCACTTTTATTACATATAAGTCACCCTAAGGTAGGCCCTAGGTAGCCCATAGGGCAGGGTGCTCTTTCAAGTAAAAGTAGGACATGTACTTTAAAAGTTTACATGTCCTGGTGCGGAAAAACACCTACATTCCTTTTTCACTACTGAGAGGCCTACCACTCATAGGTTAACATTGGGAGTTCCTTATTACACTTTTAAGCTGTAATTCCTGATTGAGAAGGAGTAGCTCTGTCAAGTTTAATATCAATGGAATGGTAAAGATAAATCCTCTTTGCTGGCAACCTTGGATTTAACATTACTATTTTAGAAATGCCACTTTTAGAAAGATTAAATCAATGAATTATCTAGCCGTCATATTAAAAAACTGTATTACTTAAACAGATTCAGACCATTCACTCATTTTTTTGCTCTGTAGTATTTATTTACTCATTATTATGTCTTTTTGTTCAGTCATTTTTCATTTAAATCAGACCACAGGACAAACGTGATTATTCCACATTAAGCATATATTCAAATCATATTCTATACAATTACAAAAACGCACAAAACCTTGACATTTCACAAAAATGATTTACATGAATGAAAATAATTATTTACAATGTTAAACCAGGTTTCAAGATTATTTATACACAGTATGCCGTGCTGCTTAAGATGTTGCATTCTGGGATATGAAGTGGATAAGTCCAAGACGGATGTTGTTCACTACTGACTGACCGTCTCTAATCGAAAAAATTCAATGGGCATATTTAGGTGAGCCATTTTATTGAAAAAAATCACAATGAAAAAGAATTTAAATGGACGGTTTTAATTGTCATTAAACCCAAACCAAGAGGAGGAGATACGGAGGCAACCCTATTGCGACAAGAAGCGTACTTAATTTTACGATTCAACAGCACTATTAATGGCCTGAATGAATTGTCTGAAATAGGCAGAACCTAAATATGCCCATTGAATTTTTTCAATTAGAGCCGGTCATTCAGTAGTGAACAACATCTGTCTTGGACTTATCCACTTCATATCCCAGAATGCAACATCTTAAGCAGCACAGCATACTGTGTACAAATGATCATGAAACCGGAAGTCCGGAACCAAGCCGCATTGATGTTTCAGACGAAGAATGTCGTTGAAACGAATACCTGAAAGTAAGTCTCAGAAAACGAAGTGCAGCTATTAGAAACCAGCTTTAAGTGATCTCATGATAAAAATGACTCATTCCACGCATTTTAGTCATTTTAGAACTTCAACGGAACTTAAAAATTAAAATTGAAAGTGGATGGAATTAAACTCTGAGTCGGCACTTGAGCCTAACAAACTATGATCCCTTCCCGATAAAACTGCGATTCGAATCTCTGATAAGTAAGTCGCACTGACTTTCAATTGTTTAAATATTCTTGCACATTGGTTTAATTAATAGCGATACAAATCATCCTCATTTTTACATTGTATAAAGGTGCCTCTCTAAAGGAAAGAGAACTTGAAGTAAAGACACAGGCTTCAACGTTAGATATTTAAACCAGCAGGTACCTTATACATAATATATGTACTTAGTTACAATATCGATAATGAATTCAAGAGAGTGTAGAGAAACATATTTTTGTTTTCGATTTTCAGATTTAACCCAGTCACAGCCCTGAAGAGACCCCTACAAATTTTATTGGGGCTCGAAACGCATCGGCAATTTTCCAGGGGAACTGATTCAAAAAATACAAACTCACTCATATGTTCCCGCTGGCAGCAGCCCAAAGATGAATGTAAAAAATGGCATATGAACTGTGATAAAGGTTGCTGTATTTTTCTAATCATGACTGGCTTAAGATTGTAAATAATTATTTTCATTCATGTTAATCATTTTTGTGAAATGTCAAGGTTTTGTGCGTTTTTGTAATTGTAAAGAATATGATTTGAATGTATGTTTAATGTGGAATAATCACATTTGTCCCGTGGTCTGATTTAAATGAAAAATGACTGAACAAAAAGACATAATAATGAGTAAATAAATACTACTGACCAAAGAAATGAGTAAATGGTCTGAATCTGTTTAAGTAATACACAGTTTTTGAATATGACGGCTACATTCATTGATTTAATGTTGATAGGCCCTATCTAGTTGTTGTTCACAGGGCCACACCCCTTTCTTGATAAACTTTTAGAAAGATGGCATTTCTCTGCTCTTATACCTCTGTGTGCCTGCAGCTTGTCTCCAATACACATCTGGGGTAGGTGACAGCTGGACTTGGTGCATTCCCTCTAGACAGCCACACACAAAGGAAGATTAGGTGTGACTGAGTGGCCATCTGCATCCTGATGGGTCATCCTGGGAAACCAAAGGGTTGCATTCCCCCCTGTAATGAGTCTGGAGCCAGGGCTGGGAAGGGAGGACCTCTGTGCACTTCAAAGCCTTTCTTTGAAGTCACTTCCACTTCAAAGGCACAGCTGGGTATAAGTACTGGGTCTCTGACCCCATCAAATCAGACACTGCTGGACCTGCAAAGACATTTTGCCAGAAGGAAGGACTGTTGTGATGCTACAAGGACTGCCACTCTGCCAGACTGCTGCTCTGGAAAAACGACTTTTCTGCTGTGCTTCCCTGCTTCCTGCTACCCGCTGCCCCTGCTGAGGAAGAACTGGACTCTTGCTTCAACCTAGAGTGATCTGCAAGGGCATTTTGGCTTGCCTCCTGTTTTGAGGCTCAGGGATATTAAAGTCTCACCTCCTGCTCCTGTGCCTGGTCTATTGGAAGTGGATACAGGTGCTTGCTCAAGTGGAACTGCTGCATCCTCTGCTGTGTACAGCAGAATTGATGCTGTTGCGGGAACTGAACAGGCTCGCACTCAGAACCAGAGCATCGCCTCTAGAAACGATGCATCAGAACCGCCGCATCACCGCTGCTGAAGTGAGAAACGATCAACGCATTCCCTCAACTGCATGGAGAAAAATAGCGCATCGGCTTCGGAACCAACGCTTCTCAGCTCAAGCGCTTCACCTGTGGAATTGGCGTATCGCCATTGTTGCGTGGAGAAAATCAATGCATCACCTTGACTGCGGGATCGATACTGACACATTGCTTGGCTGCACCCCGCATCTCGCTGTGATACTTTGTTCACCGGGCCTTGAGTAGCTCCTGTACCCGGCCTGGGCTCCATCATGGAACTCTTGACTTTGCCCCGGTCCATCGTGACCAGATAACCCCCATAGACGCTTATTGCTTCTAAGCGCTATTGACACATTTATTCTTTGAAAATGTATTCGATGAAAATTCATATCTAGACTTCTACTTATTGGAATTTTGTCATTTTTATCTTGTTTTATTTATAACGTCATGATCTATTTCCCCAAACTGTTGTGGTGTCTTTTTGTGAGGTTTTCTCTGTGTTCCTGTTTGAAGTGTTGCACAAATACTTTACACATTGCCTCTTCAGGTAAGCCTGACTGCTCTGTGCCAAACTACCAGAGGGTGAGCACAGGTTCATTCAAAGTGTGTTTCTAACTTACCCTGACTAGGATTGTGGTTCCTGCTTAGATAGGGTGCATACCTCTGCCAACCGGAAACCCAATTTCTAATATTAATGTGCTTTAAAAATGTTGATGGCATAACAATGAAGAACTTCAGTGGTGCTGAGAATGGAGTTTCTGCACCTCCCCTGAACCTGACTAAAGTCAACGGTGAGGTATAGTTTTTTTATTTTGATAGGTGTATGTCTTAGGGAGATTAGTGTTGCTATCGCAAATTCAACTTTTTTTAAAAGAAAACGCATTTAACCAAAAAGTGCAAAAAGCATGTGGATATCATTGTACAGTTGAATGCAAACTTGCAGTAAGCAACCATACTTAGACAATAAGAGCATAAAATAAATAACATTGTACTGACTTAAGTTAGCCTAACTGTTGATGCCATATTAACTGAAAATAATGCATTAGCATTGAAAGGCCTGTTTTCTATATTGAATTGTTGTTGCACTAGATATTTTCTCCTCTTCCGCTGCAGAAATTGTAATTTTCAAGAAGCGTTTTGTTAGTTAGTGAATAGGCATTTATTTTGTATTAGACATCTGATGTTGAGGGTCACACTGGGAGGAGAGAAGTCAACAGGAAAGATGATTCATGGGAAGAGCAGCCTGGACCGCAAAATTTGTATGATGTAACTTGTCAAGGAGAAATGTCTGTGGACTTTTGAGTGGTCATGAAAAGTTGAGGAGTTAATCTATTCCCAAGAGTCTACTGAAATCCTATTGGACACTGCGGAAGGAGACAACGACACATATTGCTGCACTAGCTTCACAGGGGACTACAGTTCCTGCTGCTCTTTCGGCCACAGGAGGGGCCGCAACGTTGCAAACAGGCGCCAGAGCGCCATAAACCTACAAGAGCCATCCTGCAGCGTGGGACCCTCGCCGTATTGCTGCATCAGCTTCAAAGGGTTCTACAGTTCCCGCTGCTCTTTCAGACAGAGGAGGGGCCGCAACATTGCAAACAGGCTGAAGTGAGAGTATCTGTGGTAGAAGGTGGTGAACATCACCCTTGTATTAATTTTTTAAGCTGGAATGTTGCCCGCCTAGCTTCAAAAGTTTTAATTGAAGGTTGGCAATCCCTTATTCTAGATTATGATATAGTTTATATTTAGGAAACTTGGGAATTGAAAGAGGTAGCATTTAATGGATATACGTGTTTTAGCCTGCCACCGATACCAGCTGGACGAGCTAAAGGGGGGCTATCACCCTGGTTTAAAGTTAATATTGGTTGTTCTATTTCTCCTCTTCTTTTAGACCAGGGGGAGGCACAGGCTTTTAGCCTTTGCTGGAATGGTAATTACAGGGTCTATATGGTGAATTTTTATAATAATCATTTTTCTAGCAAGGGTGACGGTCACCTTCGGGGCTTGTTCTCTGTAATTGATTCGTTAGTAGAAAAGGAGGCTCGGGCAGAATGCCCCTTTAACCTGCTGTTGGCAGGTGATTTTAATGTTAAATTAGGGCACTTGCCCCCTTTATCACCAACTATTTTTGGTCCACATGCCCAAGAAGCTGATCACAACCGTATGTATGCAAGGGGTCATGTCCTGTTTTCTCTGCTGGCCAAACAGGATCTAGCCAACAAGGTCCCTAATTCTGCTAGCTTAGAAATTCCAACTTTTGTAGGGAGGGGTGTTGGGAGCACAATAGATTATGGCTTTACCTCCCGGTCATCAACTATTATTAGTAGTGAGGTGCTCGTACAGATCTATAGTGACTACAACCCCATCGCAGTGCAAGTAGCGGTGCCCCAAAAGTGCCATAAGCTTAAGTTTATGCCTCCCCAAGTCCTAACTGTGAAGGATGCAGGGCGCAGAGTGGTTTGGCTAACTGCGAATCTGAAGCATATTATGTCCCAGGTTGTCTGTAATAGTACGATATTGGTCAACTGCTGCAATTCGGAAATATGTCATCTGGCTCTTATATTAAATCATTTTATTGATCTTTTAACGTGGATTAAAGGGATGTTAAAGGGACCCACTACGCAGCCACATCCCCATGTTAAATCTTGGTTTGACAAAGAGTGTAGAGCGGCAAATGAATCCCTGCATTGGGCTCTAAAGCAATCCCCTAGAGACCAGTGTGTTTTCGTAGCCAGCAAAAACATTTATCAACAGGCACTAAAGAAAAGGAAATTGGCCATGAAGGCGGAGACATGGGAGTCTATAGTTAGAGCTTGCCAACTTAAAGATTCTCATGCCTTCTGGAAGGCAGTCTGGTCAGTTTTATCTCCCCCGACAGCCCAAGACAAAGTAACGGTTCATATTACGGCAGAGGCTTTTCTCTGGGATGTATGCCATTGACAACAGGGCCATTGAAGAAGTGCAGATGGTTAATTCCTCTTGTCCAAAACTTGAATTTAGAGAGGACGAGGTACATAAAGCGATTGTCGACAGCCGGTGTAAGAATGCTCCCGGTCCGGACGGTGTCCCCCTTGATCTATTCAGGGAGGACCTGGGGTTTTTGACCCCTGTGCTCACCTGTGTATTCAATTCTGTTTGTTGTTCGGGTGTGCCTATGTTGTGGCGCACCTCAACAATTGTTCCTATTTTCAAAAAAGGAAATGTGCATGATGTAAAGTGTTATCGCCCAATATCTCTTCTAGACTACACAGCCAAAATCATTGAGAGAGTAGTTCTGGACAGCCTTCTTGTCTGGATAAATAAAAATAACATACTCTCCCTAACTCAGTATGGGTTCAGAAAGGGGCTTGAGACTATTGAACAGTGGCTCAATCTACATCTAACTGTGGCAAAATGCAAATATGCCAAGGGTTTCTCTACTCATCTGGCATTTATGGACTTGTCGAGCGCCTTTGATTATGTATGTAGATCTAAGCTGTGGTCTATTTTAGACAGCATGGGTGTTGATGGGGGTTGGTTTCATTCTTAAGACTCCTACACTATGATCTCACAGCATCTGTAAGATTTGGCAATGCTGGTGAAAGCACAGAACATTTCAGAGTTGAGCGTGGGGTATGCCAGCGATGTGTCCTTGCCCTGATCCTTTTTCTACTATATACAAATGATTCGGATAGAACATTGGTATCTGTTGGGGCGGACGTTCCTTATGTTGAGCAAAAGGCCGTGCCCACGTTCTTATACGCTGATGATGAGGTTCTCCTTGCAAGGACTGCCAACGGCCTTAAGAGCCTAATTTTTGGCTACGTTAGATTTATGAGAGACCTGGACTTGGGGACTAATCTTACGAAAACATTTACAATGGTATTTGGCCCTAGAAATACAAAAACCTGCACCTTAAATATTGATGGTAAAAAATTAGACAGGGTAAGTTCATTTTCATACTTGGGCTTGGAGTTTGATGATGGGTGCACCTGGTCAACTTGTATAAAAAATAGGATAACTCGCTATACTCGAGCAGTAGGCACTACTTCTTCGCTCGCCATGTCCATTGGCAAAAAACCTACTGCACTGATCCTGGAGATATATAATTGGAAATGTTTGCCAATTTTAACTTATGGAATGTGTATTTGGGGATGCAGGGATGTTGGTGTTATGCAGACGGAGTAGAATAGATTCTGCCACCGGTTATTAGGTGTTCCCCCCTACCGGCATTTCTCCCTGCACCAGGAGCTAGGTATTGAGTATGTACAGGATACTATTAATGCCGCCCCTTTGGTCCTCTGGTGCTTAATGTGGGCCAATAAGGAAGCTGAACTCAACCGGGCAGTCATTAGAGATGGTTTGTCTTGCGCCCGTGGCTTGGCAATTCCATGGTTAAAATATACCAGAGACTGCTTCCTAGCTCTTGGCTGTGTGGCGCCCCCCCCCCGACGCGGTGGGCGTGGTCGATTTTGATGTCCGTCCCAGGAGGTGTCCCTAAGATATCGCCGAAGAGGTCCCCAACATAGGTGAAGATGTCTTTACCCTCTGCCTTGGATGCCATGCCTCGTATACGGATATTATTCCGGCAAGATCTTTTCTCCAGGTCCTCAGCGTAGGCCTGAAGATCGAGATGTTGTTCACGGAGGCAGATGACCTCTTGTTGCAGGGACTCCAGCTCCTCCTCCTGGCCATTTCCCTGCTCCTCCAGGGTCGTGACGCTATCTCCCAAGGAATCCAGGTCTCTCCTGACCTCCCTAATGTCCTGGGATAAGTCCTGCTTGACTGCTTGTAGATAATCTCTAAGGGACATATAGGGATTCAAGGAAGGAACGGATCACTGGCTCCTCCGTCATGGCTTCCTCTCGAGCCCGTATCGATTCAGGGGGAGTGGTGCGGTCTCCCAAGGGGGCCCCGGATGGCCCAGAGAGCATGTCCTTAATAGTGCGGTCTTTTTAGTGGGCCATCGCCATCTTTCGCTGCCAGCAGGTCAGGTCCCCAGGGTTCCAAATCGCGCCCGGGATTCTTGCCAGTGCGCCCCTCTCCAAGCTTCTTGTCACGCAGTCGATTTGTGGAATGTGAAGCCAGGGTGCAACCAGGGACGCCCAGTTGCAGGTGGGCCCACTTTATGGAACCATCGCCGTGCAAGCATGTGCCAGCAGGATCCAGGGCCTCTCCCTCTAGGCGAAGGGGTGATCTGATGGTGCTGGTGCAAACAGTACTGTAGGCGACATCAGGATCCCACCATAATAGCAGAGCAGTGACTCAATTTCCCTCTGAGCCTGTCCCAGTGTGGGTCGAGGGGGTGTTCTGACCCCGCAGGGGTGCCCAGCCCCGCAATCTACTGCCGCTGTGAGTGCAAGTTCGGGAAGTAGGCCGCTCCTTTCCAGTCTCGCTGGGGGCAGGCCCACCGCAAAGTACCGTAGGCCTCACCTAGGCTGCCGGCCCGCTGTGTCACCAGCTGTGGGTACTGTTGCTGCTGTGCCACTGCATCGCAGCGTCTCCTTTTGCTGGAGGAGGCCTGCTCGTCCCGGCTCTCCCCCGTCTCTGCCGCTCTTCTCGCTAGGGGCTCCCCGGGCAAGGTTCCTGAGGCCAGGAGCAGCAGTGCGGTGAGTTTCAGGGTCATGCGCCCTACCTCGTGTAGTCGAGCGGCCGCCGGTCCCGGTGCTGCATGGTTCATGGTCCGCGAGCGCGCCGAGGCTCCAGCAATGCTCCGGCCCGTCGTCCGCTGCATCTCAGGGTGTGGGCGACGTCTCTACAGCTCTCTGCCTGCCAAGATCTGGTACCTGCTCGGAGGAGCCGGCATAGGCATCCCGGCCCATGTATTCTTCAGAGTCGAGCGTTCGCGGACACGCCTCTCGCTAAGGCGCAGGCTGCACACTACACTCCAGGCCTCAGATCTCCAGGCCGGACGTCAGCCAGCCCCGCTTCCGCGGCGGTCTCATGCTCTAGCCCGCGTGCAGGACCCAGCGGAGCCTTAGCAGCATATCATGGCTCCCGCAGGGCTGGCAGGCAATAGTAGGTGACTGGGCTGGCGACAGGGACGGAGAGACGGGATAAAGACGTCTTACCCGGCCGTCATCTACGCCAAGCCCCTCGTTATCATCCTTATAATCCACATATACTTTAGCAGAATAAGGCGCCCTTTATACTCCACGGTGCTTATATCCTTGCATCTTGTTTCTTGTCCTCCATAACTCCCTGGCCTGGCATTCATATGGCAAAGACTTGTGTCAGGGAACTCTTTCTTAAAAACACCATCATCTATGATAGTAAGCCTTGAGCAGGAGTTTAACAGCATTTTAACTTCTACACTGCCCACTTTGACTTTATCAGTTGGATTGTCAGGCGCCTTGGTATTCACAGTTCCCTCATTAATGTGTAACACTATCTCCTTTCCAACCTCCTTCACTCGAAAGCTGTTATTAATCTTTTCCTTGGTTTTCCCTAACTTATCAGAGTGGAAGGGACCATGCTTAAAAGAACTTCAACACCTAATGAAATGACCCCTGCTCTCACACTGATGACACACATCTTTGAAAGCAGGACATCCACTGCTATTTGCCAAATGACCCATTTGCCCACATCTGAAACACTTCCCTTTAAATCCATCTCCAGATTTAATTGCAGTTTTTGTCTCCACTGACTTTACAATTTCTTTCACAGCATCACTTTTGCGTAGGTCCTTGACACATTTAAGCATGTGTTCCAGTCTCTTAGCTGTGTCTAATACATCCCCCAAAGGTAGATCATCTTTTAGCCATAACTCCTCTCTAATTTGGTCACTTTTCCAGTGTAGAAGAAATTGGTCCCGGATACGTTCCTCCACCAATGCACCAAACTTACAGGTACATGCTAATTTCCCTAAGTCTGTAACGAGTTCCTCTCCTGTTTCATTATCCTTCTGTAGACGTCTTCCAAATGGTATCTCTCTAGTATTGTGCTTGTGCATAGTAAAAAGCGAATATCTAACTTCTTAATAACCACTTCAAACCCTATTCTATCCTCTGGGTTGAGCACAAACAGATTTTCCAACACATCCTGACCGTCTGCTCCTAGAGTGTGTAATAAGAATGCTAATTTTCGCTCTGCACTTAAACTTGTGCGACAAACTCAGGCAGAATTATAGAATACTTTCTTCCATTTAGCCCACTTCATAGGAGGGTCACCAGGGCTATTTAAGAAGAATGATGGTGGTGTAACGTTCTGCATACTGACAAAAGTTGCCTAACAGAGTAATGTTTAAAAATATATATATACTTTCATCTGCATACAGTTCCTTGGCAACAGGTTGAAAACACTATAATCCTTTTGTGCCACTTTAGCGCATTGTTTTTGTTTCAATAAAATAAATACCACTGCATACTTCTTTAACCATGTGCCACTGAAAATCCCAAAATAATGCTTGCTTCACAAAGCCCTGCACTAAGCTGCAATGGCTGCCATACATGGGATATAGAAAGTAGGTAGTTACCCTCTTATAAGTTTGTGCTGCAAAATATTCTTTCCTCTTTAATCTGGCGGCGTTGAAGCGTTTCAGTTCTTTATTCTTCCCAATACAAAATTTCAGATGAGGATACCAGCGCTTTGCTAATCTATGCCTTACAAGTCTGTTGCGCTAAGAAAATGGCAGCTGTACCTGCGCATTACATCTGTAATAGGCTGCACAATGCTTTACTATAGCCTGCCGTAGCGGGCTATACCGGCTATTAAAGGCCCGCTCCAGCGTTAAAGGCCCGAGCCGAAGGCGAGGGCCTTTAACAAGGGAGCTGGACTTTAATAGCCGGTATAGCCCAGCTACGAAGGGCAATAAGGCTATTAGAACATTCTGCCACTAGAGGGCAGAATGTTCTAACAAATTATACAAAGGCCTCTCGGAGCCCGAAGGGATTTTAATCCCCTAGGGCTCCGAGAGGCCTTTGTTCAAACAACATTGGAATGTTGCTCTGCGGGCCTTTACCGGCCCGTAGAAGCTCGGAGCACTCCATTGTATTCAATGGAGTGCTCCACATTCCAATGTTCTAAACAGTAGCGGCTCGTGGTGGGAGTGCTGCGGGCAGCGGGGCGGGGGAGGAGCAGGGTGGGGGGTAGTAAACTACGGCATACGGCCGAACAGAGGTAAGTAAACAAATAAATAAATAAAACGAATTTCGTTGCCCGCGCTGCATCGCATTTGGCAATGCAGCGCGCGCAATGAAATTAGTTTTATTTATTTGTTTACTTACCTCTATTCGGCCGTATGCCGTAGTTTACTACCCCCACCCTGCTCCTCCCCCGCCCCACCGCCCCGCAGCACTCCCACCACGAGCCACTACTGGTTCTAATAATGCATATGACCTTGTAAAATGGCCATCGCACCTGCGCATTAGTTTTCTCTGCTCCCAAATTTAATATTGCAGCTGCACCTGAGCGCTACCTCTTCAACATGTAAGTGCACCGCTGGGCTTAACGTCTTCCTCTCTGATGGATCGACTTCAGCCTGAGTCTCTTGGACCTCCTGACAAACTTCTCCACAGCTCCTTATGCCGCAGATCTATTGTGCACAATGACTGCATGAAGCACAATGCTCTTAATCAGACCCCCGACACCGCTGACAGCCGTTGTGGGGCAATGACCCGCTCGCCGCCAGTGAAGTAAAGTAAACACAACATGGACAAATATGTTGTTGTCTGAATCTGAAAGGGTTTATTACTGCCCCATCCAAAGCTTGGATGTCATCTGTCCCTTTCCACTCAAATCACCTTCAGAGTTCCATTACCTG
Organism: Calotriton arnoldi; assembly: GCA_963921515.1. Classification (NCBI taxonomy): domain Eukaryota; kingdom Metazoa; phylum Chordata; class Amphibia; order Caudata; family Salamandridae; genus Calotriton; species Calotriton arnoldi. The sequence goes on from CAWUFW010002629.1 coordinate 2,116,206, forward strand.
GAACTTAGAACACCACTAGGTGAACAATGGGTTCACCTTTTTAGCCAATACCACACCCTACTTACACCTCCCTAAACCCCACCTATTTTGTAGTAAGTATGCCCCATTTTTATACCACTCCCCAGTTCCTCCCACGTTTACTACTAAGTAGTAAACTTACATGTTTGAGGATCTCCCCATAGTAAAAATAGGCGAGGGGGAGATTTACACCAGTAGTACTTTAGTAGTACTATTATACTACTACTAAAGTAATACAAAATGCAGTTTGTGCATATGGCTAGTGGTTAACATGGCACTTCATAGGAATATATGAACATAATGCAAACAGATTTAAATATGTTTTCACAGTTTTCATGGTTTGGCCGAGCCCTCTGAACAGACACTTGCACGTTGCCCAGAGGAAATACAACAGTTACTAGTGGAAATGCTGAGCCCATTGAAAAGGCAGCTGCTTAAAACAAAAATATTTGTTTTAATTAGCAGCCCACGATAAGCATCTAACACGTATGTTTCTTCTTCCCTCTCTCAGTTCTCATAAATGCCTTGCAAATTGGATTCTTCCCACATCGTTTCTCCAATCTCTGTTGAAAACAATCTAATCAGAGCACAGTTTGCCAAGTCAGTCGTTTACCTGATCTGCATGGATGCACTTCCTCATGGGAATGGAGGCGCCACCTTTTACTGTGCAGGGGCGAAAGTAAAACACCGTACTTTAGCTCCTTGCTCTCTTTTTTCAATTCAAGTTGGAAAACAAATAAGTTCCAGAATATTTTTTCAATAAAACTTCAGTGAGACCACCGAATTCCAAGTCATCACAGTCACTGTTCCCAGACCTGTTGTTTCAATTCACAAATTATTCCTATCTGGTTTGGCGGTCTGATTAGCTCAATGGAACAAATCAAGACTACAACATCCATAATGCATTAGCCTGTCATGTTAAAGCCCTGGAATGGAAATCATGGCAGTAATAACAAGGAGTGAGGCACCCTACCATAAGAAGACACTAGTCTGATGGTGGACTTGTCTGATCCATTCCCATGGCCAATCGGTGAGTGATCCACGTGCATTCCACTGGTTGGAGGGCAATGCATCTTCACGTCTCAACAACGTTTTGCATTGTTTATCATTGGAGAAGGTACACACCAAAGATACAACTGAAACTGTGAAGACATACAGTGTTATTTTAGGAAGACATGTAATTGCAATTATTGTATCTCAATTTCATCATCTTAAAGGCCATCTAACCTAGGTTGGAGAACTAAAGTATGACCTTAAATATTCCAAACTCACTCACAAACATTCACAGCCCTCTTTCATTGATGTAATGGGCCTCACCTCCATGACCGAACAGTGTTACTCTTGGACCTAATGGATCCTATAATTCTTATCTAAATGTCTACAGCACTCTTTCCCTGAGTTCCTGGGCGTTCCCTTCACTTTCACGTAATGTCTTTTAACTACTGCATCTTCAAGTGAAAAACGTTTCCTAGTTGTTCCAAGGTTCTTAATTTCAACAAAAATCTTTATTTTTCCTAACAAAAATTCTGGCATTACAATTTGACTACTGCGTCCATATACAGCAAGAACTGTGCTCCAAGATTAAGGAGAACGAATCCTTCTTTTTTTTAGCTGTTGTCGTTTTGTTATTTATTGTGGGATAACCCAACTGTAACGAGATCTACCCTCAAACCCCCCTCCCCTCAACTTCCCTCCCCTCCTCCCCTCCTGCCGGGTCCGTGCAACTGGAGGTCGATGTATCTTAGAAACCGTCTTGGGTCCCCTCATGTCTCCCCTCCTGACTGTGGGTCGTCACCCTAGTGGAAAGTGTCTCATCTGATGATATCTGTGTGAAATGTGGGGTCTGTCCCGCTATCTCCTGGACCATCATCCCCCATGCCAGCAATAGCTCAGGTAGTTTGTCATCTCGTCTGGTGCTACGCATGTGCCCCTCCTCGGCCAGAGCCCACTCCTTCAGGTCTGTTTTCCAGTTCGCCAGCCGCGGCCCTTGCTGAGTTAACCAATGAATCGCTATGCGCCGCCTAGCTATTATAAGTCCCAGAACCAGGAACCGCCTGCTCGTCCTGCGTTTAGGGTCACGAGGAATTAAGCCGAGGATACAAGAGCGCGCATCCATGGGAACCGTCCATCCCGTTATTCTGTTCAGGTCCTCTAGGACGGCCCTCCAGTATGTCTGAATTGATGGACAGGTCCATACCATATGTGGAAAATCCGCCTGATCCTGGCGACTCCTAGGGCAATGTGGATCTCTAGAACTATCAATGGCGTGGAGAAGCCTGGGTGAGAGGTAGGTCATGTGTACTATGTTATACTGGATTTGCTTAAATCTATTGCATACCGACACCTTGCGTACGCTCTCGTGGATTTTCTCCCAGTCCCATGGTGTAATCTCCTGCAGACACACCCGCTGCCATTTCTCCTCTGCTGGTATGGGTCCACATTTCTTATTGTCCCTCAGCGCCCTATATAAGTGGGTGACAAGCTTCCGCCCCCCAGCCATGGCGATCATGGTGACCAGGGTATGGGTGTGCCCCGGGGCCTCTGGAAACAAGGGCCATAATTGCTGTGCCGTTGCCGCTATTTTAGCATATTGCAGAAATTGCCCAGATCCCAGCTCAAAGGTAGCTACTGCCTCCTGATAGGTAATGAATCTGTTTTCCGGGTATAAGTCAGACAACATTAAGCAACCCCTTTCCTTCCATTTGTCAGTCGACATGACCCGCTCTATTTGAGCAAAGGGTGGCATAAGCCAGAAATCCGCCTCTGGGGCATATGGCCGGTTTCGAATAAGCCGCCGGACCACACAATTCCATATTGCAGCTAGTAACCGCACCAATGGAGGACTTTGTTCCCGTCGTCCCCCCGCCTGCCAAAGGAGTGCCCCTAATTGCCGGTCCCCATACGTGTCTGCCAGTAGGGACCTCTCCCAGGAGGGGTCCGTGTCCAATCAGGCTATAGCATGCTGTAGTTGTGATGCAAAGTAATAGAGTTCTAAATCTGGAATTTCTAAACCTCCTTTGCCCCATTTGCGCTTCATGACGTCTAGGCTGACCCGGCAACGTTTCCCGTTCCACAGCAGTTGTAGGAGCAGTGCGTCTAATTCCTTGAATACCCGATGTGGGAGTTCAAAGAAGGAACCCTGCATTGTGAAGAGACACCTAGGCAGGATCACCATTTTTATCAAGGCGATCTTCCCCATCAAGGAGAGTTTAAGTGTGTTCCAGAAGGTAATACTGCCCCGTAGACCCCTAAGTATCCTCCCCATATTGTGCTGGTAAAAGGTGTTCTCATCTCTACTGATCCATATCCCAAGATAGCGCAGTGTGTCCACTACCCATGGGAGCCCTATCTCAGGGAGCTGGGCTCTGTCACTCTCGTCGGCCGCCCCAATCGCATATAGTTGCGATTTCAATTTATTGATGTAAAGTCCGGAGGCTCCAGCGAATTGATTCAAGACCGCAAACAGTATCAGCAATGATTTGGTCGGCTGGCGCAGGTATACAAAAGCATCGTCGGCATACAATGATACAATATGTTCCGTACCCCCCACTTGAATACCCCGCCCCTGGAGCGCCCAACGGAGATGACATGCCAATGGCACCATCGCCAGGGCGAACAGCAAGGGGGAGAGCGGGCACCCTTGCCGCATCCCCCTTTCTATTGATAGTGCATCCGACACGTACCGCCCGTGCGAACTCTCGCCACCGGCTGAGTATAGAGTAGTTTCACACATTTTACGAAACCCTCGCCTACCCCCATTTTTAGAAGCACCTGCCATAAATATTCCCACCGGAGCGAGTCGAACGCTTGTTCGATGTCCAGGAATACTAAGGTACTCTGTTGGGCATTACCCTCCAACGATTGCATAACGTGTGCGAGGCGGCGGATATTTCTCAATGCATTCCTGCCTGGCATAAAGCCTGACTGGTCGTCATGCACCAGCTGCCGGAGATACGGGAGGAGCCTACTTGCCAGCACTTGGCTAATAATTTTAAGATCCACGTTCAGCATGGAGATTGGCCGACACGAGGAGGGGAGCAGGGGATCCTTCCCCGGCTTGGGGATCATCACGATCAATGCTTCGCGCATGGAATCTGGGAGTATGCCATTTTCGGCAGCTTCCACATTGATTTCCAGGAGTTTAGGAATCAGGACCCCCCATATTCTTTATAGAGTTCTGCCGCTAGGCGGTCCATCCCGGGGGACTGCGGTCTTCAGATGGGCGATCGCCGCCCTTAACTCCTCTCCTCTGAAAGGGGCCCCCAGGGACTCCTGACTCTCAGGGTCCAGACAAGGCAGTTCCACGTCGGCTAGGTAGGCCTCCACAACCTGAGGGGTAGTGGGGGGTTGGGGCTCGGAATATATCTTTTGTAAATGGGTTGCGAATGCCCTGTTGATCTCGTGTTGTGTATATACCATATGGTCCTGGTCCGTTTTAATAGTCAAAATCGGGTGAGGCTGTGTCTCCATCTTAATCAAGCGTGCCAGTAGGCGCCCGGCCTTGTCCCCCTCCGTGTACCAGCGGCGTCTACTCGTAGTTCTATTAAATTTGCCCAGTGAGTCCCAGATGTCCCCTATCTTCCGTCTGAGTTCCGCCCATTTAGCTGGCCCCTCCCCGTCTGTGGGAAGCTCTTTTTCTAGAACTGCCAAGCGCTCCTCCTGGCGGTGTAAATGCCGTTCTAGCACTCTCTTAACCCCCACCTCCGTGGACATACAGACCCCCCACATCACAACTTTCATCGCGTCCCACTCGAACGCCCTGGTGCTGGCCGTACCCCAATTCACATTAAAATAATCATCGAGCCCTTTCGTTATCGCATCTTTATAAGTCGGGTCTGTAAAGGCCTCGGTGTTTAGTCTCCATAACGGCACCTTGGAGCTCGGCTGGCCCAAAGTATATGTTATTAACAGGGGGGAGTGGTCGGACAAATAGCGGGCCAGATACTGCGTCTCCCCTATCTGAGGAGCAGACGCCATCTGAATAAAGAAATAATCTAGTCTACTATATGTGTTGGCAGCAGGTGTGTGGCACGAGTACACTCGACGACAGGGGTTGCGAAGTCGCCATATATCCAGTAAACTAAAGTTGTGAAGCATCCGACATGTAGCCTCTCTCGCTTTAGGTTTGGCTTCCTGTTTGGGCGGGTGACTGTCTATGTCCCCATCAAGGGCACAATTGAAATCTCCTGCCACAATCAATTCCATATCTGGATCTAGATCTAACTGCCCCAGGACTCGACTCAAAAACTCCCTGTCGTCACTATTCGGGGCGTATATGTTTACCAAACATATGGATTGCCCATCTGGTGTCCCCTCCACCACCACGTATCTCCCGTCAGGATCTAATTTAGTAGTTACTGCCTTAAAGGGAACTCCTGGCGCCACCCATATAAGCACTCCTCTAGCGAACCCCGAGTAGGAGGTTTCAAAAAACTGGCCTCGCCATCTACGCAGAACATATTTAAGACAGTCTCCCTATAGGTGCATCTCTTGAAGAAGGGCTACACTTATCCCATATCGTCTGAGATACGTCGCCACCTGAATCCGTTTGACCACGTTATTGAGCCCCCTAACATTCCACGTTATGAGTTTATACTTTTGTTTCTCACCTGGCATGAATGAGACATCTGGTGGTGCAGTGACACCCGTTGTTCATGTGGGGGACCCCCCATAGTGTTGCAGTGTGACCCTTCGCGCTGAAGACTCTCAGGACCCCTAGTAGCGCGGCATAGTACAGACCCGGCATTAAACTGTAAAACATAACATTGTGAACTCCCAATCCCACCGCCCCCCGCCCACAGGCAGTAGTACTTCATTCTCACAACCCAACCCTGGTCTGAGGGCTCAGGACCCCGCCCCATAGCTGCCACCCTCCCCCTAGTTAACCCACTCCAACTTGAATTAACAACTATGAACTTAAGAACGTTCACAAGCAAAATAACCCTCCCAATCTCAGATATACAGCCAAGCTGTCTAGCTAGGCCGCCTCAGCGCACTACAGTTGGAGTGTCCGAACTATAGATTGGCGGAATAGTGCCCCTCTCTTGAAGAACGTTTCAGCCCCCTCCCATCGTCCCTGGGGCTCAAAGCCCCCTTGTAGGTGTTTCATAGCAAAGTCAAGCCCCCTCTGGGCTAAGTCACGTACTTACAGTTACAACGACCAGCTGCCCCAATATTTCAATGCATTGACTGGCCTTCAAATGTCTCAGGAGGCTCCATCGACTGGGCTGGTGGCACCCCCCAGCTCCGACTGCATTTCTTGCACCAGACATAGTGGAGAGAACTGGTTCTGCGTCGGGATCACTTCGATCTCCGTTAGTAGGGTACCATCCGGCCCTACCATGATGCGACCTCCGCCTGACAAGTTCCGCCTCCTGGGTCGTTGTTCTCCAGTGTAGCGTTGTTGGCTCCGTTGTCGACCACTCCCCCTCCTCTGTTCTTGCCAGCCTTGGTTTTGGCCCTGTCCCGCCAGGCCCAGCGAGTCCATCAAGTCCGTTACCTCCTGTGGAGTACCAAAAAAGTGGACCCTGTCCTCATATTGCACGCGGAGCCGGGCCGGGAACATTAGACTATATTTGATATTGAGGTTTCGCAATCGACGTTTGACACGCAGGAAGTCGTTTCGTAAGTCTTGTACTCTTTTGGTATAGTCCGGGTAAATGTGAATATCATGATTCTCGAACCTGGGCGGACCATGTGTGCGAAGAAATTGCAGGATCGTGTCCCGGTCCCTAAAGTTGAACAAACGAGCGATCAGAGCTCTGGGTGGGGCCCCTGGTTTCGGTGGGGGACCGAGGGAGCGATGGGCCCGTTCCACTGCAAACATCTTAGAGAGCCTGAGGTGTGGGAATGCAGAGCCAATCCATTCTTCTAAAAATAAG